>JANZLQ010000017.1:7867684-7888132 GCA_026212715.1 Elanus axillaris
GGTGTGTTCCAGGTAGCTCTGGATGGGCTGGGAGGGATGGGGTTGCTTTAAAGTAAATTCAGAAATACTGGGGAGGCTCTAGAGCAGTGCCGGTGCCGTTAATCTGATGTTCATTTGCAGACCAGAACAAAACACATACAAGCTGTTCCCTTGCTCCCACTTCATCCTCCTAAATTTTGCTTTGATAAGGAGATTAAATATATGTGACTGAACTGTCTGGCCATTTGGCAGTTCTCTGACTCTCCCACGCACTATTCCCACCACCTTTGCCCACTGTCCTGCATTCCAACAGGAACTTGACACCTAGAAGAAAAGTTCTAAAAGATCTGAGAATATTGGCATCTGGGCAGAGGAAACAGAAACCCAGATTAAGACCCCCACTGGAAGGCAGCCGTACAAGCTCAGCAACTATCAGATATGTTCGGTCTCCCAATCAGCACAAGTATTATGTTGAAATCGGCTGTTATACAAGCTGCTCCTTCCCCAGCAGCTGGGGTTTAGGGGACATGGGAGAGAGCCAAACGTACTGTGAATAGGGAGGCTTAGCAGATGTTACAGAGGAAGTGAAGATATTACTTGGGGTGGGAGGAAGGTTATTTATAAGGAAGAGGAGGAGAGAGGACCAGGCTACTGTAACATAGGAACATAAGTCACAAATCTATAAGATACTTTCATTAATTCCAGCATTAATCAAATAACTTGGTTGCTTTCCAAATATAATGTGGCATTGGAGTTTTCAGCATAAACCTAATTTTGAACTAGTAAATTACTACACGTCATCAGAGACAATATATTCAGCAGAAGAATTTTAATATAATGGCTGATATATAACAGGTTTTAATTACAGATTGATCAAAAAACAGAACACATTTATAAATGTTTTCTTTGATGGTGTCCCTTAAGTTTGTAGAGAATTAGTGTTCTCAAGTACTTTTTAATCAATACTGAAAAATCACAGTAAAATTTTTTTAACAGAACAGAGAATCTCTAAATCACTGTTCTTCAGAACATCTCCTAGAGGTTGACTGTCCTTTGGAGTACTTTCAACCCACATCTATAAGAAAGAATAAGACCTTTACTATAAATTTTTTTATGCCAACTATTTCTTGTTCCTTTACCTGCTTCCTCTCTTCTACCTGGTAGGTGGGAAACATGCAGTCTTATCTTCATGTAACAATACAATCATAAATTTACCTGTACTGAGTAAAGTAGTACTTTGCTTCTGTTATTATCAGTCATCTGATTAGTGCTTCACTGAAGCAATGGGAATTAAACTGTTTCTGAGGCAGATTTCCCCCCCCAGGATGCTTCTATGTTCATATACTTGCATAGAAATACACTGCCATCTTGGGGGGGGGGGATATAACATTTTTGTTGGACAAATTAAGACTAGTTTTAAAGTAACATTTTAATTCTTTGATACCCTATGTACTTAGCATCACTTACAAGGTAGGTTAGTTAATGCAAATCAGAATTTCTAACCAGTGAGTAAAGTTCAACATTTCAGCAATTGCTTTTATTCATAACTGGAGTAAAATTAAAACATCAATCCATTTTGTGAGTTAAATTACACCAAACTTGGACTAAGCTGAAATGTTTAACTTTAGTTCATCAGAGAGAAAGGAAATGTTCTTTGTACTATTTGATTTAGTTTGCTCAAAGTCTGTTTTGCTGCTCCTGTTTCTCAGGCCTCCTCTCTCCCCAGCAAGTAAGCTTCCTAGCCACTTGTGTGATGCCATATAGTTCTCGTGAAAACATATGACCACATGTACCATGGGAAAAAGCCCAGTTCAGGAAACCTGTTCCATAAAAAGAGCATGGATACAAGGAAGGACACTCTAAAAGGTATTCAAACCACATCTGTTCATGTAGTTCAGTGTCTATTACAAAGAAAAGCATTCCATGATCCAATCTGATTCAGAAATCACTCCTTTTCATTATGTAATGTTCAACAAATTAAAAACTGGCAGGTTTTGATTTTGCAGGAAATTCTTTCCCCGATCATGGAATACGTAACAAATATCATAGCTCTCCACAGAAATCAACTTTTAGTGAAGGTGTCTGTTACAGGCGTGATGAAACCTGCAATATGTTAAATATTATTAAAGCAAATTCATGCGTTTACCACCCAACAAGTAGGTTCTTAAGTACTATTGATATTTTTATTACTGTTTCTGTTGCAACTGTGTACTGTTATTTTTGTAAAGAATTTTCTCAGGTAGAAAATGAGAAGAAGCAGGAAAAGGACTTGTCACTTTAATAAAAAAATAAACTGCAAAAAGCTTCTGCAATCTGTTACGTCTCTCCCTTTGGCCCTTAATCAGTGCTGGCTACTTTTCTGCTAGTCAGTCAAAGCTGTCATTCTTTCCCTACCAACCCAGCAGCCATATAGACTGGCTTAATATAAAGGCTTCCCCAAAAGCAGATACATTTTCCTTTCTCTAGGACATTGGAGAAAAGAGCACTGTGTTTGAAAGAGTTAGGTGTGTTTTACAAAACTCTTGTACATTTAAAATCTAATCATAAAATAATGCCTTGTGCTCAAAGGTTCTTATAAGTGCTTCTACTGTTTTGCCTCCAGTGGGTACCATCAAGTGATTTTATTTTTTTATGTTGACAGTTTACTTTTCAACAAGTAGTTAGAGAAAGGACTGTGATTTTTCTGAATATGAACAAGTGGCCATTGGGGGATACAAATGTTATAGTCATGTGGGTATGGGTCAGAATGCCCTAACATACATTTTCATAGAGAACTAAAAAAAAAAAATAAAAAAAAAAATCTTTCAGTAACTGCTATTTCCCTGAGAGTCTGTACATGAGCTAGGGCATGACAATGTCTTAAGAGGAATACTGGAAAGCAAAATTCCTCCCTTAGCTTCCTGGTATCAGTGGTGGTCACTTGCTTCTAATTTCATGGACTAAATAAGGTCAAAAACATACCCAAAGGCATAAGAAATAATACTACCTGAAATTATCTAAGCTCAGGGAAGGAAAATAATAATGATTAATAATTATATTAATGATCATTGTTATAGATACAAAAGGGCTTCTTGCTCCTTGAGTAGAGGCTAGGTCTCTTTCTATCTGCCTTGCCTCTATCGTTAGTGTCATTTTTGCTTTTCTGAAGGGGCATGAAGAAAACTGATGTGCTGGCTAGCAGCATATGCTTTAGGTAAGGTGGTTGAGGGGGGGCAGGTTCCAGAAAATTAGCTCCACAATCCTATTTACTGGAAAATCACACCCTTCTGTGAGAGTAATCTTATTAAATTTATTTGTTTAATCTGTCATTATAAAGCTAAAACAATACTGTTACAAATCAACTGAAACTATATTATTAGATTGCAGTGGCTGAGGAATAAAGTAGGCGTTTATAAAACAGGGAATCCTGATATTCAAGTTTTGTTAGAACGGCATACAGAAAGGTCTGTATTATATTAGGCTCATAGGAAAATTGATAGGTGCTATTGTATAAATTTCATAACACTTACTTTGGATTCCCACCAGTTACCTGACCAAGATTGGACAAAAATATCTATCCACTTAAAATATTCCAGCTCTCATATATCCTACTGTCTTCCCCCTCATCTGAAATAAAGTGTATATTTAATGACCTTCTCTTCACTGCTCATGCTATCTAGAGCAAGAAGGTAGTTGCTGATATGCCTCTAGGTGATGGCACAGGCAAGGCAAGGTTATGCTGCCCAGCGTGTGCAGTGCACGCACCAAAAATGATTGAGGTGGCAAGGAGCTACACAAAGCAACCAAGTCACTCAAGCATGGAGGGCACGAAGATTGCAAGGACTATGACAGCAGCCACCACTGCCTCTCTCGGGTTGCAGAAGATGCAGTTTAACCAGCCTTATTTGAGGCAAGGTACCATGCCAAACAAGTGCTTTTAACAGCTGCAATTAAAAATATACCAGTGTCTCTAGAGAAACGTATTTTCCTTCCTGCAAGTGCATTTTTCTGCCATTCTCTCACTTTCATTCCTCCCCCATATGACACAATCCTAAGGTCCAAAATGTACAAATGAACCAGTGACAGGCTTGACATTCAATATCTGGCAATTCCCACCGAGATAGCAAATGGCACTTCATGTTACTGGGAAGTGAACATTCCTCAGAGGTTCCCAGCATATGTCTCACAAACCACACTTAAAATTGAGATTTTTGTCGCTGCTGTATAGAAAGCTAGCTTAGATCATTTAAAGTCAGATCTTAGTAATTTCAGTTATAAAGACAAAGGAATATTTTTTTAAAAGTCCTAATAAGTTTAAACAATATATTACCAAGAATTTCAAAGCAGGAGTCTTTGTATAGTCTATATATGTATAGTCTACAAAGGAATGTATCATGATGTTTATGGTACAAGTGTTCCATACAAATACGTATTAATTTTTCCACATAAAGGCTGGCATGACTATTTAGATATTTTATTCACAATAACACCTAATTCTTCTCATAGCTTTTACCATATATCATAGGAAGTTACCAGGCAAAAATGAAATGATAACATATATGGGAAAAATTGCCTATGTAAAGATATCAAAACCATTTTTGTACATTGAAAAAGCAACAGTATATGGAGCTATTGTGCTCAACTGTAACATACTCTGAGATAGCAAAGAAAAAGTAAAAAATGGCTACTGTACAAACTTAAAGATTGACAAAGAAACTTTAAGATAAATTACATCCTATCTTTTACTTTTCTACTTCATTAATACATTTCAGCAATTTTTATCTGTAACAGCAGAATTGTCTCTATCAAATTGCAAAGAAAACAAGGAGAATTACTTGAATACCCACAGCTTCTCAGAACATAAATAGTGATTCTTGGTGAACCATGGTGATTCTTGTCTATAGACAAACAGAAAAAGTGGTCTTTAAAGGGTTAAGAGAAAAGCAACTACAGTGGTGTATGAGCAGGGGATGCGGATTGTTTACTTTAAGAGCTAGAAGAGAATGATTTGCAGTCAGACTGACGTCCCCTACTGTGTCAAGTTGCTTAGATGGTAGATTCAGGCTTTGGTCTTTTTCAGTCTTACAATTCTAGTCTTTTGAACTGAGGGACACATAAACTGAAAACAGCCAGGCTTTTGCAGTACCTGAGGTCACAAGAGAGAAGAGATGCAGATGGCAAGGCTACCAAAGCTAGCAGGTAAGACAGCAGGGCCAAAGGTATCATTCATAACCACAGCAGTGTAAAAACCTTGTGAATCAAAGCCACTGGGTCCTACCTCCTTATTTGTCTGGTTTAGATGGGGTCACTAGTACTTTATCTTATGGCAGCAAGTAACCTCAAAGACTAAAACTGAGTTTTCCATGACTAGAAACAGCTGAATTTTTCCCAAATTATCTACATTTATAAGATGATTTGAATTTTAAGTCAAATATGTTTGATTAGACAAGAAAATTTTATCTAGTTAATTGTTTTTATTTTTGTGAACACAGCACACTAGAGGACAGTAGAAAATTTCATCTGGGATCTGCACAATAACAGCTCTAGAGCTGTGGTACACACATACTACATTCTTTACCCAAATGAATGACACAAAGATTGCTTGTCATAAGTGAAGTCAGTGAACATTATATGGAAAAGACATCAGAACAAAGGAGATAATTTGCAGATGATGTTAGTTCTGTGAGAATAAGAGTGATATTTTATCAGTGCCGAGTCAGAACAATAGAAATAATTTGCAGATAAAGTTTGAAAGAAAAGTAGAGTGAAAAAAACAGTATTTTTATCACAGTTAAAGTCTAAAGTTTGTAGTGATTACTCTCCTAAAAGATTAGGGTGATTCACTGTGGAAAAAGGAAGCTAAATAAATAACTCCTCTTCACCCCAAAATGTGTTGGAGGAAATCCATGGGGATCTGAAATACCTTGTTCCATAAGCAGGGGCTACAAACGCATTTTTCTTTTGGTTATTTTTTTTTGTTTCTAATTATGTCCTGCCTCCTTACATACCTATTACAGTATTCTAGGTTCTCCCTGTGCACCCAGTCCCTCATGTAGTAATGCCAGCTTCCTTCCATTCCACTTTCCCTCTATTTCCCTAAACTCATCCCAGTCTTTCTCCCAGGATTCTTAATAGCTGCTGACCAGCTGCAGGCCAGTACTGTGCACTGACTGGCCCACGGGCACATACCTAATGTTTACACAGCTGACTTCAGAGCTGAGACTGAAGTCTTTCTGTCACTCTCATGAAATCTGGGTCTCTCTCCCTTTCCTAGCTCCCTACCTGTAGTTACAAAAACTACAAACCTTCACAACTTTGAGATCAGTGATTATACAAGGGTTTTGTTAGGAAGTTCAGTCCATTCTTCTGGGAGGTACCTCACTGGTGTTAGGGAGAGTGTCCCAGTTCCCCAACCATCAAAGACAATCAGACACCAGCATGAGCACAGCAGCAACAGATATGCTGTCCTGCCATGATCAGACTGGACTGATCATGAGCAAGCTGCTCAACAGGTACCCCCAAACAGCTCCAAGATGACTTGCTTGACCTTATACTCCCTTTTCCCCCCTTTCCCAAGCTCTTCCCTTTTACCATCTCCATCCCCTCCCAAATAAATGGCCTGCTCTATTTTCCCTTTCCTCACTGGCTCTGGTTTTCTGACTTCAAACCCTTATTTGGTGATTTTGATATGGTTGCCCGGGTACTTCCTGCCTTGGTCCTCAGTTCTGTTCAACTAGTGGTTCCCTGTCATTAGCTATAGTGTTCTGCTGTCGCTCATGTGGCCATCTTATGAATATCACCAAAGGACAGGATGGGTCACCTACATGTACATTACTATCTGTAATCTGTAGCACCCTGCAGTTCCTCATGTCATTGTCTTGTCAGATGTGCAACAGCTCAGGTTTAGCCATCTACACATGTACCTTAACTTTTTAAGGGGAAGATTTACAGACAGACAAAATTATTGTGTGTGCATATTAAGCCTAAAACCTAAGAACAATGGCACGTTGCCCTGGTAAAATCCAACTGCCAGGCAAAAGCCATCTCAGACCCAAGGGAAAATGAATCTCAAGAATCTCCCTAAAGACCACAGAGAATACTGATAGCACCTGACAGGAAGCAGAAGGAGTTTTCAGCTGGGATATGAGGCAGTTGAATGAGGTCTTGCTATTACAGTAAAGTAAGAGGAAGTGGTTACAAGAAGCCCACAGATACCGGCAAAACAGATTTACTCATAAAATACAAATCTAAAAACTAGACATTGTGGTAAGGTTGTAAGAGAAATAAGAGTGAGGATAATGGAATTTATTCTGAATCTTCTGGTAAATATAGATATTAGGATACTAGTAAGGAAAACATCACAGAGACACAGTGAAAGAAATTGCTTTTTAACGAGCACAGGCAAGGAGGTGTTGAATTGCATATCTAGAAAACTTATTCTGAAATTCAGGAAGAACTAAGAACCTATTGAATGTCTCTGGGTGGATCTAGCAAGAGAAAACAGAGTCATCACCAGGGGCTAGGTAGGGGCTTGGCAGGCTATTTTTAATTTGGTTTGGGGACACATAATTTCATCAAATCTTCAATGCAAAAGATCAGTAAATTTCAAGAGATGGAAAAAGCTACTGGGGAGGAGCTACTGTAGGTTTGGTTTTAACTAACAGGGGAATCAACTGGCAGTGATGAGCTCATATGGGGTCATCATGAAGTGATGAAGTTTACTATATGACAAAAATATTTGAAGCCCTTAATTCTGAGTTAAAAACAGATTAAAAGAGGAAAAAAATCCACAGTAAGATCTCTCAAGAAGATAATCTAAAGGATAAATGAGCACAAGAGCCACTACCTACCGAGAGAAACTATACTGAATACACCAAAGCAAATCGCTTTTGATGTGTAGGTAGGAAAAATATGGAGACCATTCTAACTGCACCAGTAGTTTATTAATGACCTGAAAATAGAAAAAGAGTCATTATTGTAGTGGAAAAAGAGCGCATGATTAATGATAAGCATAATGGATAGCTCACATGCCCTATATGGACAAAAATCAAAAGGCTGGAGTGCAAAATGCATTTCAATTAGCTAGACCATAAAAGGCAATGAGGAAAAAGGCTATAAATACATTAAGTAATCACATGAAGACAAAAGAAAAGAAGAGACCATTATTTAATTGGACAGAAGACAAAAATATGGATGATACACAGAGATGGCTAAAGTGTTCAACACTGTGCTTCAGTTTTCATACACAGAAAGATTAATTATAATCAGCTACCAAACAAAATATATTTTAAACAGCAGACCAACAAATGAAAAGAAGCTGAAGAATATTTAGAAAAGGCAGACTTATCAAGCTTCAGAGAATGAATTTCTGTAGAGAACTTTCTAACTAGCCAAAGCAATCTCAACAG
The DNA here is from genome assembly GCA_026212715.1 of Elanus axillaris. NCBI lineage: Eukaryota > Metazoa > Chordata > Aves > Accipitriformes > Accipitridae > Elanus > Elanus axillaris. The sequence goes on from JANZLQ010000017.1 coordinate 7,876,051, forward strand.
ATATCACCTTCAAGAACACAAGGAGGAAGCAGCATAACAGCAAACACAATACTTCTGTCTACTGGGGAAAAATAACCAACAAAACAACCCTGAAGAAATTAGAAACATATTAACCTAGCTTTGAAAGTCAAAATATTGCAAAATAAGCTATCAAAAAAACAAGGTATAAAAAGAATATAAGACAAACTATAATCAGCCAGCAAGAATTTGCTAAGCATAGTAAAGTCAATGAAATTGCCTGCTGATGAGCAAATGTAAGAATGACTTTAATACGGTTGGTGATATTGCTGAAAATTTCAATTTGTTAATTATAACCTGACTATAACCACTACTACAGAGAAAGACAACTGTGGGGAAAAAACTCAAAACATTCCTGCCATTATCAACTGTTAGTCATCAAACTTGGAGTCACTAAACTTGAAGGACATCTTCAGTGCAGGCCCAAATCTGGGACTATAATCTATTTTCAACAACAATTTACACAATTGCAAAGGAACTGCTTTCATACCACTCTAGGTATAAAAAGCATTTTGCCAGGCAGCATGAAAATTCAAAATGGTCTTGACAAAGTTCAGTGTGTTCAAAATTCAGAAGATAAAGTTCAACACAGATAGATAGGCTAAGTACAGATACTAGAAAGGAGCAATCACATGCACTAATAAAAAAAGGGGAAAGTATGGTTAGGCAAGAACTGGCTGATAGAAATCCAAGTGTTAACAGTGATCACAAAGTAAACAGCAATGTCAATGGCATTTCAGAAAAAGGATGCATTTCTTTCTGGGTTGTGTTAGGTGATGCCTTGAGACAGGGTGTCAATCATTCGGCTTCCTGAGCTGGTAAATCCCTTTAAAGATTATTATACTTTAAAAAACAGCTCCCTTTAAGCAAGCTGTAAACTAGAGCAAGTCCAAAATGAAAAACCAAAACCAAAACCAACCCCCCCAAAACAAACCACCAAACCCAGCACATTTGAAGTGGTTTAACCAGGCTGCAAGATTGAAGGAGCTGTCTTACCACCAGTGCACTCATATTATATGGCATGGTGTTTCATGCAAACCTCTTATGCGTAACTACACCATGGCATATTCTATAAAAAAAATCTGTAATCGGCACACTGATTTTCATAACAACTCTCTTAATGCATTACAGAACATTCTCTGTTCTTTCTGATTCCCCATTAGGGTAATGACCTCAAACTGAAAAAAGATGCATAACACAGTTAAGTAGAAAAATGAAGCACTGCTGAAACAATGTTAGGATCAGGTCTATTTGGCAAACAAACTAGAAAGTACATTATAATTTATTGTAGCATTCTGTTTATCCTTTCAATGGTTACCAATATTTATATATACTAGAGATGCTAAGCAGGGCATTTGTACTGTAGAGGCTTTTTATCCCTCCAGGCCTCCTCTAGCTCTTAATAAAAGGCTTATTCTAAATGTTTCTATGCTTCCTCCTCTTACTGTAGTAAAAAAACCATTATGCTTCCTCATAAGTACAAAATGTAAAAACATTAATCATGGCTATCCACCACATGATAAAACATTGAGGTCTAGACTGAGGTATGTGTGAATGTAGTGGACTCCCCTGTTACAAGAGGAGAACAAGTTGGATCTTGGCAATGGCAACACCAGATGTGATCAACAGCCTTACAGAGTTTTGTTAGAGTAACTGGTCAGTATAGTTATAATAAAGTCTGCATTCTAGAAGGGGTCCTTGAGAGTAAAAGTGCAGGATAATAGGTGTCTTGAGAGAACAGACTTGGTATAACACTGAGGCCTCTGGGGAGGAAGCCCATACTGCAAATGGTCAGTTCCTGGCCACTAAAGGAGTGCAGCTTGGAGAGCTCAGCAGAATTGCTTTTAGAGCACAATAAAGAAAATAAAAAGCATACAACAAATACATAGAAGTGGCTACATATAATGAAAATTCAAAGGAGAAAACAAGAGGGTATATAAGATCACAGCCCCTCCAAGAATGAGCACAAAGGAAAAACAGGGAGAGCATTGCTCTAGCAGTATCTTCCCTGGTTAAGGATACTGCACCTGATTAATGCCCCACACTCCTTCAGCAGAGGAAAATAATTGCATTTTGGCTTGCTCTTCATCACATTCTGCTTCTGCAATTCAGAAATCATATATGAAGTGTTATCTGTTACTGTATACTCACATTAAGTAAACCAGAATGTTAGAGTGGTGCGTGCATGTGTATTTTATTCACCAACGCTCTCCTACACGGCAAGCACCAAATCAGAATAAACTCAGATGCAACAGTATATCATATTTAGACCTGAGCTGGAGAAATTTTGCATAGATGTATTAAAGTACAAAAATATATATTTTTTTAGTTCCCTTATAGCATAATTACTGCTGATAACTGGTATTCAGTTATTCTGCCATCCTTCCTACAATTGTTTAAGTTCTAAGATGGCCATTCAGTTCCAGATATGATGTGCTAGTCATATGCAGCAATGGCACAACAAACCTCCATGGGTTGATGTCACCAAGTAAAATGTCAAGAAACTTCCACTCAAACTGGTAAGAGTCAGGGAAGGGATACAGTTCTAGAGGTTGAGAGATTCTGTTTCAGACTGCATTAGGACTGACTCTGCTATACAAAACTATAAATTATTTCATGAAGAAAAGTTAAATTCATGGATTGATACAATATTTCGAAGTTATCAGTCCTGTTTTACTTGAATGACTGAGCCAAAATAAAATGGTCTTTATTTTCTCTAGGCCGCCATATCACCTTGGGAGTCTTCTCTGTAAGGTTTAGTCTGTAAGTATGCACACAAACACCAGAGAATGGAAGAACCCTGCAATTGCCCTGCCCTATGCAAACCACCCAAATTTTAGGCCTGATTGTGTAGGAGTAAACTGGACTATTTACTTAGCTATATCTTCTTTGAAACAGGTGAGCAGGAGGAACTTTGGGAGGAATGGGTGAAGACTGAAGTCTTTTTCCACATTTGTTGGCTAGAAAAGCTGCACCACTGCAGAAAGATACAAATTTCCAGAAGTAAATTACTATTCCCCCGGAGCAAGGAGGAAGCAGAAGAGAAAAATGTGATTCAGAGGAAAATCTGAGTCACCATACGTCCCCAGGCTGGCATTACAATGATGCATTTCACACACCACCTCTTGCTCAAGGCTATGCCAATAAGCACAATCTTACCGTAAATAAAGAACAGGACAGTTATATCAGCAACTTACAGTTTCCATAACTAAGCTTTATATGCTGCTGTTTAAGGTTTAGGGGAAGATCAAGAGTCTAGGAAGCTATGAGACAGAGTATTTGCTATGTTCTCGTACCAAAATATCCCTGTGTCACATGCTTTGTGTCTTTTCATAGCACAGAAAGTCCCCTCTCTAGAATAAAATCCCAGATGGATCATTTTGTAATGATTAGGCATCACTGTTTAAATGTAGACACCATGAATCACTTGCAACAGCTGCCAGCGATTTGCTTTGGAAATAAAAGCAATCATCTACCAAGTTTAAAGAGCTACTTTATGGGAAAGGGATAGGAAGCCTGTGTTCAATAAAAAAAAAAAAAAAAAAAAGGGAAGGGATGTAGAAGTTTTATCAAAATATTCTGAAGTAGTAACAGGCTATCATCATTTAGGCTGCAAGGACCTCTGGAGTCATGTGGTCCAACCAACTTGGCTGAAATCAAGGCCAGTTCTGAATATTGATATTCATCATCTAAATGTGATTAACATTATTGAGGTATTCATGTTCTTTATTATAAGAAATAAAAGGTAGGTGCATTAGTATTAACTACTTGGGAACAAGATCTGTTTGGCTTTTAATAATAAACACGCTATCCTTAAAAAGAAGTTTATTCTAGTTTTAGCCTAGGATTTGTAAGTATAAAGTATTCTCTTGCTGTATATGAGAAAATAAGAGTGGTCCTACTTTATCAGATTTCTGTTAGAAAAATGGAATAAGCATAGAGGAGCAAATACAATCAGTAGACAAAAAGTGAAAAATCCTACTATGTAGATTGGTCACCATTATATTAGCAGTGTCATAAAACTATTATGGAAAGAGTCAGCTATTCACATAAGAGCCTTTATTGTGCTCATGCTTAAAACTGCTGCCATTTTGAGTTTCTAAGACTGTATCTCTTCACCTACATTCTCTTCAAAGGCTCAGAAGTAGATATGCCCAGCAAGATGTGCTCAGAGTCCACCTAAGACAATAAAAACCTTTAATTCAGCAATAAGATCTCAGCATCAGTGGCAACTGCCATAGATAACATGAGGTTGGTGAGTAAGAAAGGGAACTGTTTTCATCTTTTCTACCCCGGCCTAGGGTTGCCTTTATCCAAGAAGCAGGAAAACAGGTTTCTTCCAAAGCCTTCTTCAGCAGAAGGGATTTTGCTATCACACTTCTCTTTCCCCAGGAATGCAGCCCAGTCATCAGGCTGGAGGAAAGGATGGAGTGGGAATAATGGAATTGTCCTACCGGATTATAAAGAATGAAAAAATTTGTAGGAGTATGTAGCTAAAACACAGGAGGCAATATGATTTTGCATCTCTGTTACAAGGACTTTTAGTTAGGAATAGAAATACCTACTTTCATGTCCCTGCAGCCAACCTTGTTTAGGTATATTATCCTCTGACTAATGAAAATGCAAATACTGCTGTGGGATTTGGAGAATTCATCTTACCACAGTACGCTAGAGAAAAAAAAATGTAGGGAGGATATCACAGGAATTCGTTGTCCAAGATCGTAGGTATAGCCTCAGCACTTGTTTCTTGCATCAGTCACTGTAGCAACAGTGGTACTTGCTACGTTATCTCACTGATCTCTGAAATATCCCAGTGTACTCATACAGTCATGACATGAAACATCCAGTTTATCTTTGTTCCAGGAAAAACTGTCTGAAAATATTGACTTTCTAATAAAGTGGCCACCTATGAGTTTCATTTTCTCTCTAAGCTTGGCTTCCAGTGTCATCCTTATTGATACATCTTACTTGAGTCTTCTTGTGGACTCACTTTGCTCCTGAGTAATCCTCCATTATTTCTTCACCAAAACAATTTTACGTTTACAGCAGTGATGTGGCACGGCAGTCTACCTAGGAAGTGGGTTTACTCATTGAATGGCAGAGGGCACTGTATCCGAGACCCTTACCCAAAAGCTCTAAGGTGCCTGCTGAGAAGCTGTAGAATATAGGAGGAAGATATTTCTCTCAGCATACTCCCCTAGGAAGCCACCCAGCCTGCTGGCTAGCTCACATCCTGTGGAAAAACTAAGCCAAATGTCTCCACTCTCCACGCAGCTAGAAGCATCCCATCATAGACCTGAATAGTTTAGAAGCCACAAATCCCCCTTATCACAGAATTAATTTAAAACTGTTTTTCATTTACAATACAGAAATCACCTATCTACTAAATTTCTTCTTTAAACATCCCTATATAGGATTTTCCTGGATGACCCACTCTCTTGCATGCACAGTCTTCCTCATGCTTCTAGATAAATGACACTCAGTGAGAAGAGAGATAAAAGTTTCCCTAACCACAAATAACTGTGCTATGCCTGTATTTATCTGACTTTTTTGATGAAATCACATCCATTTTGAAATCCTGCTGGGAAAATTTAGGCTCAAAATAGCTGGCCCCATTAAGAATGCAACATTTTTCTATGGCTATATATTTTTGTGGACATTTTTATTACCTATGAATGTGATGTTTAATGTAAAAGGGGAAAAAGGAGCAGAGCAATGTATTCTGCAAGACTAATGGACAGCTGAACATAATTCATTAGGTGAGACAGGCAGTGTATAGAATGAGAAGTTAAATCAAGCAGCAATGACCTTGGACTGAGCAGCTTTTTGAAACTAGTCTACTGGATTTTGAATTTACTTTGGGGAGGGGTCCTTTTTTTTTTTCCTTCCTTTTTTATTATGCAACAAACACTATAGAGTGGTAGATGACTACATTGAATTACATATCAGCTAGTTGCCTCACAGCGAAGAGAGAAAAAATGGTGACATTTAAGGGCACAGTTCATCTCATCTGATGTACAGACCTGAAAGAAGGCAGACCTAAACACACCTATTTCTCAACATTCGTTATAAAAGAAAGCAGAGTTGATCATTTCAATATTCAGACATCTCTATTATACCAGTATTAGGTGAAATTAATTCCATCCAGAAAGACTAAGAAATTCTGGTCTTCGTAGCCAGATTCAGGCATCTAGCTTAAATTCCAGCCAGGGATTTAATTTTAGAACTGGGGGATGAGGAACATACCAGATATAATAACAAGGCTTACCTCCTACCTCCTTCTCTAAAAATATACAGTTTGTCTCCTGGTTGCAATATACCTCAGAATGAGCAGACTACTGAATAAGTTAAGAGAAAGAGTTCTTCTCAGGAATATATTAATTTGGGGATTTTTATTCTTTTCAATCATGAAGAACATTTTTATCCAACTTGCAAAGTCTTCTTCAGTAGAATTCAAGGAAAATCAGTGAAGCTATAAATTGTTATAATTTTCTATTTCAAGAAAATATTAGAAAAAATAGTAAAGAACACTACTTTGTCCACTTTCTGTCTTAGAGCTTTATTCTCAACTGCAGTCTCATTTCCCATCTGGGTAAACTTAATTGTGCTGGCAACACAAACTGTGTCTAGGGAAGTAAGCCACAGTCACAGCATCAGGTCTGCACTGCTTGAGAACTGGACAGCACATCTCTATATAGACCCATAGTGTTCTAGCACTGTTCACTTTGGTTTGTATTTTAGAAACCAGCAAGGCTTGGAGTAGCTGAAGACAGTAAACACAGGTGTCCAGCTGTGACCCTGTGTTGTCAGCTTTTTTGTGTTGTTGCTACAAAATGACTTAAAAAATGCATGAGGCATAGTTTTTAAACAACAAATACCTAATGATCAATGAAACTATGAAAAATGAAGCTTTCAGAATGTAAGATATTATTCATCTGTCAAAAGCATAGAAGAAGCTTCTTATTCATCCTTTTCTTCTAAGAAGTGCTATGCTTCCCACAAGGTATAAAGTGTACTGCAGTATTCATTCCAGTTAAGCCACAACAACAGAAATAACTTTGAATAATTTATGATTCAAAAGTAACTTCCTGTAAATGAAGAAAAAAATAATTTTGGCATACTATTTCATGTCCTAGTCATAATTATTTTAATTAGGCTTATTGGGTACTGTCTTGTCCAAGAAATATATATATAATTATTTATTAATATGATTTTTGATATTAAGTTCGATTCCAGTGACTTTTCTTGTGCTAATTAATATACTAGTACTAAAATGGCTATGAAACATCTGAGTCAGTGCTGAGAATGAGTGACAAAATGCTACGCAAGCTTCAAGTCGTTGCCAAGACACAGTGGTATTAAAAAGAGAGAGTAGGCTGAGGACAGGACTACTGAGTTCTTATGCCAGCGTCCTTGCCCGTTTCCATCAAGCTAATATTTTATTCTGAGTTTTTCCATTTTGAAGACTTTGAGACAATAATGACTAGGTCATTAAGTTACCTTAATAAAGACCACTGAGACAGAGAGACAGCAAGCTTTAGGGAAATGCAGGTCATTTTAATAACAGAAATAGATGCACATATCTAGAATACTATAAGCTTCATATTCATCATATCTACTGAAATATCTATGATGATAAAAAATTAAAATTTCTGTAACATATCTCACTGAAATAGGAAAAGTAAGACATTTGCTGCTATAAAATCACCACCTTGGGGGCCATTTTGAAAATGCCTTCAATGGCTTTATCTACTGCAGTGAAGTTCAATAAAGCAAATTGTCCTTATTCTTCTCCTTAGTCTCCCATTTGCTTTTTTTTTTCCTTTTCTTGAGATTCACAATGACTACACATGAACTTGGGTCCAGCTTTCTAGCCTTTTGTTACAGAGTACTCTCATTCAGTCAGGGAGTCTAGCAGAGGGAAATCTACAACCTCTGGCTCCTTACCGTGGATTAAAATACTAGACTATAATGCAAACAGCTTGCTTGATTTCCTGTGCCTGCTAATTCAAATCTTCTTAAGTATTCTGAATTTTCTTTTTCCTCATACTGTACAATTTTTTCTTCTCCATGTAGGCACCACAACTGATATTCCACAGCTTCAGAGATAACTTCACCAGAGCACAATTAAAATTGCACATTCCCAGCAAACAACGATTTGCAAAGGCATTTAGTCATAGTTCTAGAGTTAATAATTTATTGTCTCTCTTCATTAATTATAAAAAGCTGAAAATTTTGCTACAAATTTCTATGTTAAGAAGATCTAAGGAAGACAAGCTTCGGATGTGTTATATAAAAGCATGTAAGAGCAGTGTTATATTTTTAAAGGGAAAGCTGCCTTTAACACTGGAATTCATCAATATTCACCCTTTTGAGACATTTGGCTAAAAGATAACTGACCTTGAAATAGGTTATGCATCTTCAGTTTAGGATGCGTAACAAGTCACGAGCAATTAATACACAATAGAGCCCATAATCATGGAGATTATTGCCTGATCTAGAGAAAACATACTCAAGGGCATTACAGCCTAATTTAGCCTCACAGTCAAATTGATAACTTCAGCACCTCAAGTATTCAAACTACAGCAATGAGCACTCTGGAAACACACACAGATCTCTAATAAACACTGACACTCTATAAGGATGTTTAAAGATGAGCTGTAAAACTTTAATAAAATGAATATTAGACCCATAAACCTCATTTCATAACCTTGCTAATGCATAACAACATGGTCCAGAACTTGTCCCCTACTGCTATTTCTCAACAGAAAGCAGTCACCCAAGACAAAGAATTCAACTCTGGGCTTCCCCTGGCTAGGGGCAAAGAGATACTGTCCAAGGAAAAGGTCAACCAGCCAGTTCCTCACTGAGACAGGCCACTGCACAGCTCAGACCAGGCAACCACTGGAAACACTCCTACAGCTCTTCAGAGCTCTGGACTAAGCAAGCATGATGCATTGCCATCACTCTTCTCCTCAGTATCCTGCTTTGATCAACTCAACCAGAGAAAAGACCACAGGAGCCATATAAAGAGGATGACTTAAAAGATGAAGAAAACTTGAGGCTGCAAGTATTTATAATTTTGTGTGTAACATAGCATTGGTCTTAATGTTTATACTTTTTGCTTGTAGAGACCCTGAACATCAATCAAACTCTGCTTATTAATTTCCACTGTAATTTTTGTGGATGGTTTTTCAATTCCAAGATGCCCCCCTCAAGAAAACAAAACCAAAAAAAACCAACAGATTAAAAATTGGGTCCCAAATTACAATTAACTGTTTTAGAAATCAGAAATGAGTTTCACGTATGTCCTGAAGCAGCTGAAAATAAATGAATAATATATAAGAAAGTTTTATACTTGCAGTATTTGGAGCTTTTAATCTGAGAATTTTAATAGTGCTCTGAAAAGTATTTACTAATTAACCTTCACTTTACTATGAACAAGACAAATCCCTGTAAGCTTCCTTTTTGCTCAGGTGAAAATTAAGAGAAAAAAAAGAAAGAAATTGTGTGATTTTTCTATTTCATACTCCCATACAAGCTCACAATCAATAATGCACAGCATTAGCTTGAGTTGTAACACCTTGTTGCTATTCTCCACACACACAGGTCTTGCAATGAAGCAATGTTTTAAACTCTAGCTAGTTGTCCTACCTGGAGACAAGGATTGAAGCTCAAATACTAGGGGTACTCCTGTTAGTAAAGCAGTGAAGAACCAGTGTATGAAGTGGGTAAAATGATTCTCCCTGCTGTACCTCAAGGCTCTGAGCTACAGAAAAATGAAGAATGCATCTTCAGACTACCACCCAGAAGAGGAGGTGCTGAGGTCAGTATTTCCTTGTCCCCAAGACAATTGCAGCTGCTGGCATGGCAGGACTGGAGAATCTCCATGGCTCGATGCCAGGTGCATCGAGGCACATGAGAAGTGACCACAAACCTTTCTGGCTGAGGAGGAAATTCCCACCTCAAACCACTGTCCTAAAAGAAGGACAAGTGCGTGAATCAGATTGCTGGCACCATCATCCTCACCTCCACCAGTGGTTTTAGGGACCATGCAAAGCAAAGACATTTGCCAGCAAATACATTCTACTCAAATGTGTGCCTTGTTTTGAACCCTGTGAAACTGATTTTTCCAGCAAACAGACTAATCCACAGGAAAAAAAAACAAAGCAACCACCAAAAAAAGACAACCCACCCAGCCTGACTGAGCTATTTTGTGTTGTTAATCCAATCACTTCGCTGCACTTTCTCGGTTACTTTCTACTATAACTTTTCTCACTCAAGGCAGGCTGCATTGACAGAAATGAACTCAAATTCTGATTTTTCAGCACTCATGTCAGTCACATTCAATAGGTATTGATTCCTCCCTTTTCCACATGAGCTGCTGGCGTGGGATGGGGGTCCAGGAAAGAATAAACTAATTTGAAGATTATCTGAGACATAACCCCTCCTTTTCAGGGACTGCAAAGGGGAAAGTCATCTTGATCAATGAAAATGCTGACTGAAAATTTCCATGTCAGGACTTATACTGATGAGTGAGGAATAGGAAACAACACAGATTGCTATGCACCCTATCATCGCAAAGTAAATCTTGAAGTTGTTTAAATTTCAAAAATTATTACAGGGAAGAGTAAAGGGAATTTTCTAAAACCAAGCATAACCTGTATAAAAAGCTTAAAACAGCTTTAAGGTTTAATTGACACCATCAAAATAGTAATCAGAACAACATGCAGGGCTATGTATTCAAAATGTACATGTACATGACAAGTGCAATAACATATCTGATTCCAAACTAAAAATAAAATTTCATGGACAAAACAGTAATCCTCATCCTATTTAATTAACAATTGACTTAGATCACAATACTAACCTTAGTAAAATTCTGTGTTTGTTTATCAGTAATAGTTCTAAGTTAAGACTGAGGGATACAAAACAAGATTTTATTGATTTTGTCATTCCATACATTTGACCACAAACGTCAAACATTTTGTGTAATTTAATTACTCACCTCTTGAATTTTTACTGGCCTTTGGTTGTAGCTACCTGAAGAAAAATCTTCTTATTACAAGATCAGAAATTATATCCAAGTGTTGTGTGTTTATTTTTAAATCTGAAGCCTAAACAATTACCTTGCTATGCAATTTGGCCCTTATTCTAAGGTACAACATGCCACCTTCCCCACAGCCTGCCTCTACCACCATGATCTCTAATCTCTGTCATCTCTTTTAAGATGCACGCTATGCTTCCATGCCTCCCCAGTTACACCTCCATGTCACAGCACCCGTTGTAGTACCTTGTCCACTGCTCAAGTTCCGTATTTGCCACTGCAGTCTCTCCATTTCATTCCTATGGTCTGCACATTCTCCCTAACAGAGCTTTAACAATGCTCTCAAGACTTTCCATCAGCATTTTTAACCATTGTCATTAGATCAAGATACTCCGTGCACTGTATCTGCCAGTATACACATGGTGGTTATTGGGTTGAGTGCTACTGTGTAGAAATGATTCTAACTGAGCTACCCTTGCCTCCCATCTTAGAATCATACAATCATTTAAGTTGGAAAAGACCTTTAAGATCATCGAGTCCAACTGTAAGCCTAACACTGTCAAGTCTACCACTAAACTATGTCCCAAAGTGCCACATCTACGCATCTTTTAAATACCTCCAGGGATGGTGACTCAACCACTTCCCTGGGAAGCCTGTTCCAGTGCTTGATAACCCTTTCAGTGAAGAAATTTTTCCTAATATCCAATCTAAACCTCCCCTGGTGCAACTTGAGGCTGTCTCCCCTTGACCTATCACTTGTTACTTGGGAGAAGAGATCGACATGCATCTGGCTGCAACTCCTTTCAGGCTGTTGTAGAGAGCAATAAGGTCTCCCCTCAGCCTCCTGTTCTCCAGACTAAACAACTCCAGTTCCCTCAGCTGCTCCTCATAAGACTTGTGCTCCAGGCCCCTCAATAACTTGGTTGCCCTTTGGACATGTTCCAGCACCTCAATGTCTTTCCTGTAGTGAGGGGCCCAAAACTGAACCCAGTACTCGAGGTGCGGCCTCACCAGTGC
>JANZLQ010000017.1:7890296-7925403 GCA_026212715.1 Elanus axillaris
CCCCCCCCCCCCCCCCCCCCCCCCCCCCCCCCCCCCCCCCCCCCTGTCCTATTTTGAAAAGGAACTGTGTCAAAATAGTGTGGGTTTACTTACACATGTACTTGGAGTGTGCAAACAGAAACTGGATTATTCTTCTTCAGATGCACTCTTAGGACTGTTCAGTTAAGTTCTACACACTTATACCTGTGCATGCCTCTTAAAACATAAAGGTTGGATGAATTCAAGCTATTCATTTGTTCATACAGCTATATTATGGAATAAATGATCAGAATAATAAGAACACTTCAATGGACAGGGAACAACCTTTCTCTACTCAGACTTGATCACTTCCTCCTATATAGAACTCAGTTCAAATGAAGGAATTTTAAAATAATGTTTCATTTTTAGCTAAGACTAATTTCCTTCAACAAAGCACAGCACAGACATTTAGGATCTTGAATACCATCCTTTCAGAATAGTGCTGTGGCAAATTATGCAGCCTTCTTTGAGGACTTCAGAAATACAAATTTGGGTAACTTTAGGTTACTTTTGAAAATAGTGTTTAGCTATAAAGTGAGGGTTAGATCTTGAGTTGTCTCTGAGATCAGCTTGCCTCTACACCAAAAGGTCGTATTAAGGAGATCTGTCAGAATGGTGTAAATTTTTTTTTTTTGTGACAACCTGGCATATGAGTTCACAACAGAATGAAAATTCCCAAATAGTTGAAGACACTGGTAATTAGTAAATTAATATTATTTGATAGGAGACATTTAAATCTAACTTTAAAACACCTTTTCTTTCTGACTTCTTTGTAAGTACTGAAGGACAGTTGTCAGAGAAAGAGCAACTACAGCTTAAGCATTTTAAGATATATGCTCCACAACTAAGAACTAGCTTTCTATCTCAGAACATCAGAGGTAAAATTTTAGCTACCATATTAATAGCTAAATACTTTTCCAGGTGAGATTGAAACTAAATATATTCAGAATATGGTCCCACTGTTCTTCCAGTGAAATAACCCATTAAGAAAAAGACTGCTTCCTAAGCATCTGGAAACAACTCTTTCCTCTTGTTAATTAGAACTAAGGTTTTAACAGATGCCCACATGTTCCTAGCAATGCACTTCACAATCTATAATGTAAAGCATTTTTCACAATTAATACATTGCCTTTTTCATGCTTATAACATGAAATACAAGCTTTAAAGACCACTGGGAAATAATAGTTAAATGAAGAGTAAAATTATTAGTCTCTGTTGTATCAGCTATTTGCAAGAATGAAATGTCACCCCAATAGGGTTAGATAAAATCATAAACCATTTGTCTTCACCTTTAGCCTTGATGATTTTGTGATATTTATGTTCTCTTGTAATATAAACTTCTCTTAGCTGATCATGAACAACCAACAAAGAAAATAAGTTTTGGATTTGCACAACAGATATTGAAGTAATATAGCAGAAGGTTGTGTGGAAGACAAAAAAGAAATATTATGTTATTTATGATCTCTCTCATGGCTGGCCAACTTTCCTCTCTTACTGGAACATCTATTAGTATGTTTTCTCCTGAGGACACTTCTCTCAAATGTGTCCTCTCTTAATATCTGTTTTCTCTGTTTCAAAATATTGAGTTTACACTAAATCTTTTTCCTTTTAAGTCACATAAAATCATTCTTCAAAGAAAAAAAAAAGTGGCAACAGGCATGCTATCGTGCCTGGAAAAATCCTTTATTCTGAAGCCTGATTTGTACTTTTGATGAAAGCAGATACTTTGTGGACCCCTAGAGCACATCTATACAACAGATTAGTAACATGCAGCAGCATAGAAAGTGAAGAAAATACTTGCTTTTGTTAACAGTGAGATAACAAAACTTTTCTTTTAGTTTGTGTGCTTCCAGGTTCAGTTTCCAGCTCAGAATGGCTTAGCCCATACTAGATAAATAAGCTCATTCTGAATTCCCAGATCCACTGGGGTCTACTGTACCATCCTGGCAGCACAAAAGCTTTAAAATAAGGGTGTGTATACTTAAACCAGATTATTTTATATTGTTTAAGAATGGAACTAAGAAGCTGAACCTTGATCTCCAGTGACAGCTCCTATAAATGGAGAGTGTAATGAGCCACACATCTCAATATTTTGAAACATGTTAAACCTTTCTCAAGAATAACATCTGGTAAGAGTGCAACATGCCCAAAGCAAGCACTGTCAGCCATAACCAATTGTTTGGTAAATATTTTATTATTCAAGCTGATTTTGTTTGTGTGCTTCCCCTCTGCTAGTGTAGCCAGTCAAGCTAACCACTTTTTTATTCAACTTCACCTCTCCTAAATGTTGTCCCATCTCTGCTTCCTATTATCCAATTATTAAATCATTTAATATATAGCATTCTGTCTTACAGAGAATACTCACATTTTTGGGATTAATCAATTTGAATCCTGTCTTCACAGTCTAGGAATACTATTTTGCTGCTGTTTGAAATAAATGAGCAACGCATCATATATATTTTTCAGTACTTAGAAATATATACTCACTGCTTTGTAAAAGACTGGGAAAAGTCAAGCCCCATGCAGAGAGATTCCCAGCATGATTTCTGCTACCACACATTGGAAAGATTTGTTGGTTTTCCTTTGTTTGGTTACTATTTCTAATTTAAATTAATGTATACATTTATGAAGTCTTTGTACAGATATTACTAAACACAGTTAAGGATGAAAGACTTCTAGATCCGGTCTTGAGACTAGTTCCTTGAAGAAGTTAAATGCACTTGCTGTATAAAAGGGTTAAGCATAAGACTAGCATAAAATATTGAAGAAACTATCAAAAGCTGCACTATTACTGAACACAAGGTTTGAAGTGTGAACAGCCAACCTGCTAGTACTGACAATTACAGGCAACATAAAATAATTTATAGCATCTTATAATGCTAACATGTTTACTGTGTTTTGCACACTATAGATGTAATGCCACAAAGTGACAACATTTGCAATAGCCAGAAATATTGCCCTGGTAAGTATTGACAAATGGTGAAGAATACTGGAGAGAACTCGCCACGTCTCAATTAGTGTAGAAAGTACAGCCAGGAAATGGCTTAAATTCCTTACCCAGTGTAAGGCTGGTCAAGAAACTGGAAACCTTGTAACTGCATGTGTGTGCATGTGAATAAGGGCTGTAGACTCCATATGAACAGGAGGCTCTCAGCACCTGGAGGAACTGCACTGCCATTGCCATGAATGAGCTCATGCATTCCAATGAACAATGAGCATTAGGACCCACCTTAAAACTGTTCAATTGGATTCAGTGGGACAACTCATGCACCTGAGAACTCAGGTCTGATTCAGTAAATAAGGATTCCTAAGAAAAACTATCATGCTAGAAGTAAGAAAACTTTGACAGAAGAGGTTCACTAAGCCAATATATGAGGCTTGCAAAAAACCAAAAGTTGGCTCTCAAACACTAGGCCCTTACACTGAAACAGGAATGTAAGGCTATTCCTCAAATAAAGCAATGCCTACTCCTTATTTTTTTTAACTGACAAAATAAAATATAGTAGCAATGATTTAAAAATCACTTCTATTGATTAAACAATTGTGGCAATTCTGAGCTATTACTACTCATTTAGTTCATAAATTTCAGTACAATTCTGCTGAGTCGCACAAATGGAAAACCTGGCCAACTGGGTGCATATATATTACTATACTGAAACAAAACATCCCGTTATGTTTCTGGAACATAGCTTAGCTTATTGATTTGAATATATGGATTGTGCGATTCAGACATTCAGATAGGAGAAACAAGGACAGCAGTATTACTTGGGACAGTGCACAGGGGCAAGGGGCAGTAGGCAGCTGGCCTGGAAGACCCACAGCAGAGACATTCCTCCAACTATGCCTATGGAAGAGAGCACTAATACCACCTGGACCTGTTTTAAAAAACATTTCTAGTAATTTTATACCTATTCTAACTTTATTAGACATGCTTATTTTTAAAAGGGGTATGTATCCCAAGGGCAGCCTGGAAGAACAACATCTAAATGAATAGTCACTGATGCCAGACATTTGTCTTGCATGCTTATGTATCTTTATCCTACCTGAATAAGCCCTTACTGTAACAGCAATTTTGTATTTTAGTTCCAGTGAAAACCAAGGAAATGTGAATTTCCTGTGCAGTAAGCAGTGGCTCACTACCTGCTGCCTTTTCCAGGACTCAGAAATACTTCTGAGAACATTTCCCAGGTCATGCTACCTTCAGTATTTTTTTAATAACAGAGAAGTTCTTAAGTGAGCAAGACAAAACAAATTTTCAGTATAAAAAAGGAACATACCTTTAAAAGAAGCCAGTCTGAGCAAGTTTCCTACAACTTGGGTTTCAGTTTCAACTCCACTCCACTTCCACTGCCACACAGGCCGCTTTGAGAGGTGACCACTTAATGAGCTGACAGGCTACTACTAAATGGTCCCTACAGCAATTAATATACAAGAAACGACTTTATAGCACGCACTGGGCACAAATGGCAGGGTTCAGCAGCGGGGCTGCTGGGTGCCCTGTGTGAGAGGTGGCCATGCACTGCCCTGCACTGGTTCCAGCTGGTCCTAGCCAGCTGCAGCTGGTCTGAGCCAGTCCTAGCCAGTCCCAGCCAGTTCCAGGAGGTTCTAGCAGTCTCAGGCAGTCCTAACAAGTCCTAGCTGGTCCCAGTCAGCTCTACAATCTGCCCCATCTCACCCAAAGAGTCAAGCAGTCAGAGGAGAATGTGGCACGTCTGCTCGGATGTTGTGAGAAGGATCCCCATGGAGGGCCCCCACCAGAGCAGAGGAGATGGTAAGAAGGAAGGAGCAGCAGAAAGAAATGCCGAGGCCCTGAGCCCACCTTCCTGCGCAGCCGAAAAGCCTGAGTGTGCCCTGCCGCAGCAGCAAGGGGAGGAGAGGACAGGACACCAGGTGGGGTGTCCAAGCTGCAACTGGGCCTGAGGAGCGGGGAGGAAAGGAGTCTTCCACCAGTGTTTGTTCAGTTGGCTTCTTTGTTTCTCAATGCTCAAGTCAGTAATTATGTTAACTGGCAAGAAATTAAGTGAAATTCCCAGAGTCAAGAATGCTTTTCCAGAACGCACCATCATTTTAAAGGACTAATGTTTTATCTGTTAAGATACTGTGTATCTTTTGAACCTCTGCTATCCTTCAAAACATTTGTATACATTTTAAGTGATTCACAGTATCTCCTAACAGAATATGTTATGTAACATATATGTTATGTTATGCAAGTATACACAATAATGGATTAGCCAATGTTGGATACATATAGTCATACACAGCAAATTTCATACACTATTTATGCATATATACAACTAACACTCTTGCTGTACTGCATGATCACATGAGGGAAATCTTCATCACCGCTCTGACAATGTACATGTGTAGCATTTGATACACAAACCTGCTTCTCTCCTTTTGATCAAACTGTCAAATTTGCCTGTTCTCATTCCTTTAAAAGGAGTGATGGTCTGGTGGTGTCCCCTAGGAGGTGGCAGAAGCTGCACGTCTCTTTGGGAAATGTGGCAGCCTCAGTTACTGCAGGGCAGAGACAGGAAAAGGTGAGAGAGAGAGCACACCTGGATCCTGAAGCTCAGAAAGAGCCTGAATGATTTCTAAGAGCAGCAAAGGGCTATGAGCAGACCAATTGGAGATGCTGCCAAGGACCAATAAGCATGGTCAGAGCTTGTAGGAACACAGCAGTGAGGAGATGACTGAAAGCAAATATCCTGCAAAGTCACAGGGAGAAGGAGGTCACTGATTTATAAACCTGGTATTTCCATTCTGCTCCATCTGGCCACTTGCCGTTTTCTATAGCTTTTATTAATTATTCCAGTTCATAGCCTAAGAGAACCTGGCTTTTTGAACTTCAAAGCCATTTGGATCCTCTTTGGAGAGCTCTTTATAAGGAAAAGATTCAGGCAGCACTACCTCAAAGCTCTGGCAGTTTGGGGCTCTCTCACAGCTCTCAGTTTTCAAGGAAAGCTTAATAGAAAGCACACTTTACCATGAGGAACATAATGTCTTTTACAAACTATAGAATAGAACCATTGACAAGTACCACATAAAGGGCTCATTTGAGTACGTCCTGTATCTCCTACAGAGTTGATTTACTCAGCCACATGATTCTCCATTCATGTTGCTACTCTCAAAAAGGAAAGAGGTGCAGTCGTATCTGTGATACAAAAAGTCCAGGCAAAGAAAGCATCACAAGTGTCAGCAGTAAACCAACTGTGAAGCACCGAAGCTGGAGTCCAAGCTGGGATTAGTAGCAACACACTACCTTAAAATATGGATACCTGTAATTGTGCCAGCAATCTGTGCAGTTGCACAGCTAGAACTGTACTTTTGTGCCTTAGATGTGCCTTTCTGGTATGAATTGTCACTTACAGTATTTGCCCTTTACATACACACTTCTCATTTGGAGGCAAGTCAATCTGAAACCATTTGAAGTGTACCCAATAAAGGCTGTCACAGCTAGCATTAATTTCCAAACATATACTTTTAAAAAAATCAATTTTCTAAAGAATATTACTATGATCAAAGAGTTCAGGTTCCTCAGCAGCTCTAGATGTTATGGATTATTGCAATAAATCTTAGAGAATTGAATTACTGTGCTGCTAACTTGACATCCCTTCTTACTATCTTCCAGTGTAAAACATTCTGCAAATATAAAGCACTATCTGAGAAGAATGCTGCACATGTGCAATTCCATAATGTTGGAAGCTGTCAGTTTAACACTATCACACTAGCAGGGATAACAGCAAATAGAGATGAAAAATATCATTTCAGAGACAAATTCTCTTGATCTCAGTCATGAAAATTCCCTGATTAATGCTGTAGAAAACAGAAAATTTAGTCCTATGTTTTAAAGATAACTTATTTTAAAAAAGGGAAATAAAGCAATTTACTAGTACTGAGGTTTGAGATTTTCAAAGCAGATATAGCTAAACTTCTTTTATAAAGGAAGATGTGCAGACAAGTCCCCCTGCTTAAAAAAAGTTCAAATCATTTGCCTAAGGAAAGATTCTCTATGAAAACTAAATAGGTTATTTGGATTAATGAATATTAAAAAACACTCAAACTGTATGATACTATGAATTGGTAACTGACATATTAGTAGAACAAATAAAGTATCGGGCTGGATTAATCAGTTTTCTGACTTTACTGATAAGAAACTTCTCAAGTTCAAAGCTTTGGAGAGTTTGTTTGCAAAAATATTTAGGGTTTATTCTTCTCCAGTGGCTGTGCAGTTTGGGAATGAAATTGATGAAAACCATCTCAAAGCCTTTTACAGATTTCTGGAATTCTCTCAGGAAAATGGGACAGGTATTGAAAGGCTTTGCACTGTAGAATGAACGTGAAGTTACTGTGCTTCTAAATTAACAGAGTCACTTAGAATACGGTACAAAGTGGCATTCAGTTTTATTCACCTGCAAGACGACAGATTTCTTCACAGCTCCTGGTGTTATTAGTAATGTTTTAACTTTCAGCAGCAGGAGCAGTGGTGGTGGCTATTGAGATCCCCAATCACATTGCAAAAATGAGTTCATTTCCATGAAAGACCAGTATTCTATACTGTTATAGGACTGTAAAGAGGTAGAAAGCCTTCTGTGACTAATTTTTCTATTCCTGTAATAACTTTTTTTTTTCCTAAAGAATAAATATTGCTTCAACAGATGACAGCAAAAGTGGCAAAGTTTTCTTTTTTTTTTTTTTTTTTTTTTTTGGTGGTTCTGTTGGCTGTGAATGTGATCTGAATTGGTAGATCTGCAAAATGGGTGACAAGCAGTTTTCCTGAGTTGACAGTGGTTGTATAAAGCAATTGATCTATTAAAGTATAAGGTTAAATTAATGGAAGATATGTGGATATTTCTTCCCACTTTAATAATCTGTCTAGATTTCCTCATACCAGTCTACCTACACTACATTAACAACAACAAAATTTTTGCCCCTACACCAAATCTTTCAATTCCCAAATCATGAAACACATCACATTTTATTAGACAGAGAAACAATACGGTGAAATGCACTCTTCTCCCAAAATGTATAAGCTTTCAATACAACAGAACACACAAGGCTTTAGATTTTGCCTATTTGTCCAAAACATTATAAACAGAGAACATATTCTGCTTGTTCTTTACAAACTCTCTAAACATTGGTACCAACAATGTGCAACACAAAGAATTGTGGATGTTCTTCGGAAGATACAGATGCACTTGCTTAGCAAAATTCTGAATGGAAAACTTGAAGTATTTCTGAATATTTCATGAGTGTCATTTTGAGAAATGCAATGCTCTCGAGCATTTCTGTGGTTATTGATTGCTACCATAAGAAAACTATATTGTAATACCATACAGTTTTTACAAAGCTCTTTTAATAGGTGAATATGTCAAAGTAATGTATAACATAATTTAAAACAATTACAGATCTTTCAAGCATACCAAGAAAGAAAAAAATTAAATAATGTACTGAAGGGAGATTACTTTCAGATGGGTATTGAATTCTTCAACTCTTCAGTAAAAATCAGTGATACAGAATGGCAGGTTCAAAAATAATACAGTCCTTGATGCCAGTAAGTGTCTTCAGAACTACAGGCAGTACTTACTTTCTATTTTATATATTTACCCAGAACCTGCAACTATATTATCTGGGTTCTTCTCAGTCACACTTACAGGTGGGAGAAAAGTATAGAGACTAAGTCCAGTGTCAGCCACACCATGGCACTTAGGATCAAACTCAGGACCTCATATTCTAAGAGCCAGCACCTTGACCATCAAGGTGCTGATCCACACAAGGACCCTTGCATTCAGTTAGAATCAGTTTCATTTTCTGGTCTGAATCCTGCAAATGACTGTCTGATGGCAAACCGCTGTTTCAGCACAGAGCCCTAGAGACTGGATGAAGTCTTCTGGAGAATCATGTTTAGAGCACAAATGTAAAAGTGTTCAAAACTCTGCTTGTGAGTGGCTACATCTTCTAGATAAAATGGACAGTGCTGTGTGGTAAGCGCTACTGATTATGTTATACGCCTGAAGTGCGTGACTTGTTCTCTTAAGGATCATTTAAAGGAGTAATAGAGACAGATGTGAACAACAGAAATCCTCTGAAAACTTTGAAGGTAAGTGAGGATACTACATGAACAGGTTTATATTGAAGCGCTTTTGCTTCATAAGCAGGGGCAAATTCCATGTCTCCTAAACTATATATGCATTATTTTTGAAGTTGCATTCTCACAATATGCTGTGGTTTTCATACCATAACTTAAAATGCTATGCAGTCCATCTCAACATACGTACTGAAGTCTTGCTAGCAAAAAATACTCAGTGTAGCTCATATTGTAAAACATGCTTCTCCTGCCATCTGCTGCCATTATGTTTTCATAATTTAATACATAATGCCAAAAATGTATTTCTAATGGTATCTGGCTTTGAACGTCTACTCTGGCACTGAAGGTGATAGCAAGTAAATTCAATTCTATTAAAATTAATGGAAAGGTGTGAAAACTGATCTAACAGCATTTACAGCTAATTTTACCTTTTTCTTACTTCTAAAATTATCAATGTAATCTTAAAAATGAAAACTTCTTAGCTTCTAATGTGATGATACGTTCCTCATCACTACTGCAGCAAGACTGCTGTTACTCATTTCCAAAGTGGGAGTTTCCTTTACTGTTTGTTATGATGCCATCCATACAATGACATTGCCAGTCACCAAAAAAATCGTATGCAATACATGTAGAGATTCTTCAGCTCCAGAAAGGCAAAACACAAAATAATTTATAAGATCTTCAATTATTAGTTTTCAATTTCTGTTTTTCCTCATGGATTTAATACCTATTCAATGAACAGTTTGAACTTTTCTCACTGTTTATGATACAGACTTTCACAATGTTCTTGATGAACTTGGTGGAAGCCATAGCTAGAACAGGATGAAAAAGAAGTAGTAGTCATTTCTGGAAGAAGACGTAGAAAGAGACCAAAGAGACAGGTAAGAAATGCTGATATAACTAAACAAATTTTAGAGCTAAACAGTGTAATCTGTGCAAAGAGCTTGTTTTATTGTATACTTGCCATAAAAGTCAAATAAGGGAGCAAAGTGAGTATTTTGACTGAACAAGGACTGTGCAAGCTGCTCTTTAACCTGTTTATACATCTCTCATGAAGAAAGTCAAACCAACCTGAACCAATGTCAAAATTAAGATTTTAACTGAAAGGCTTCCCCTGTGTTAATAGCTCTGTAGCTATTTAAACACTGAAGAATTTTTTCCTAATGCTAGGTCTAAAGAATAGTTATTGGAAGAGTTAAATGGACTCTTCCAGTTTCTCAACAACAACAGGAATTGCTGGCTACCCAGAAAAAGAGAGCAATAAATAAAAGTATCTGTACAAATGATTTCACTGTCTTGTATCATTTCCTTTTACAATGTTCTTGATGAATTTAGTGAACTTCTGCCTTCCTCTCAAAAAGTAAGTAATGAAACTGTGGTAAATAAATAAACTTCAATAATAGAAACCATGACAGTGTTTTTTGCTTTTTATTTACTAAGTAAAACAATGTTTTGAAACTTAATACCCAAGTAAACTGTGACAATGTAGACAAAGACTTCTGTAAGAGCTAAACAAATTTTCTGACTTAAAATATGGCAGAAGGCTATATCACCACTCAATTTTTAGATACTTTGTACTGATGTTTTATTAGGCCCTAGAAATAAATGCTTTTCATGGCATTAAAGCAGTATAATTATTGTTCCTACCCAGCTAGGTGCTGGAGGCCCATTCTGTTTCCAAAATTAACTCAGTTGGTAGGCAAAATCATTCTGTCTGTATAAGTGTGTATGTAATAATAATAACAATGCAGAAGGGAGTTCTAGAAAGTTATAAGGAAAAGACCATTTTAAAACAAGTTACTAAAGTTTCCCCAATAAATTTATGGTGAAGCCAGAGTCTGGATTCCTGAACATATGGTATGCACATTGACCCAAACCAGAATCCCCCTTTTTGAAAAATTTCAGGCATTGGTAAGTTTATACCCAGAACAAAGGAAATCTGTGAAGTATGAATTTCCCTAGCAGCTGGTCAAACCTGCTAGTGTTTGGAGTCCTTTATCTATTCAGAATGATGAAAGTTACTGCTACGTGACACCTTAACTTTAATAAAAGAAACACTAGAAAAACAGCAGCGAGGAATAAGCTTTCACAAGAAAAAAAATGGGTTAGATTTCCTCCTGTTTCAAAGATCTATAATTTGACAAATGGACTTTAATGATACCCCCGGGAAAAAAAAAAATTCATAGAGGAGGAGAAAGACAACATAGACACAAGGATTTGCCTTTCATTGTCTTGGTGCAGAATGAAGGAAGTGTAGTTGCAAAGGTGCTCCCTGTGCTATATGTAGCCTGAATGGAAGACCTGAGTAAAGAGCTCTGTCAGTCTGGCTTCCTTCAGGGGCACTACATTCATTTACACAGAAGATGACTCCTGAGACTGCATAATGTGCTAACAAGAATCATATTTTCGCTACCAGTGTGAGATCTGACGGTATTATTATCAACTGATCTTCTCCATTCTCTTTACAGGTCGTAAACACAAGCAAAAGGTGGATTTTTACAGTAAAGGAAATACTTCACTGAAAAGTATTTTGACAATGCATGAATATATATATATATTTATGTAAGCCAAATTTGTAAGGAACTTAGTGAATTGCTTTTATGTCATCACCAGCATAATGGCTTAGGTGCCTACATAGCATGTATCTTTAATAGGGAAAAAAAAAAAAACAAACGACATCTCTAAAGACTGTAGCAGTTCTCTGAGGCTGTTCCTCATTAACTTTTAGAAAAAATGGATCCATCCAGTTCTAACAGTTTTCTACTGTCTGGGTGATATATGGCATAGATCCGAAAGTATACAGCTGACTCAGACTTCATGCTTGTATACGCTTAAATTTGTTAAATATTTAGTAAAGGAAAATAATTTTTTTTATCTTTCCTTTCACCTTTTTTCCCAGCCTCTCTCAAAGACAATAAGAGGTCAACTCAATGCAAGAAAAATAATCATCTGAGAAAAAATCTTCAGGTGACATGCCACTTCTTAGGAATTGATGAGACTTCTACTGCATTATTTACCTCCTAAACTAGTTGATACATAGAATCGTAGAACCATTCAGTTTGGAAAAGACCCTGAAGATCATCAAGTCCAACCATTAACCTAACACTGCCAAGTCCACCACTAAACCACGTCCCAAAGTGCCACAGCTACGCATCTTTTAAATACCTCCAGGGATGGTGACTCAACCACTTCCCTGGGCAGCCTGTTCCAATACCTGACAACCCTTTCAGTGAAGAAATGTTTCCTAATATCCAATCTAAACCTCCCCTGGCACCACTTGAGGCTTCTCTTCTTGACCTATCACTTGTTACCTAGGAAAAGGGACGGACACATACCTTTTTCACCAAGAAAAAAGCTAACAAAGAGTCACACTGCATGATTTTAGTGAGCCCTCCAGTTGGAAATACTATGTCTATGTTTTAAATAATGCCAGAATAAGTCTACAAATCAAAAGTAATAAGTAAATGGGATATGTGGCTAATTTAGGTTTGTCTTAATTGTGCTTCCTATGTAATCTAAGTGTAACTTGTTTCTGTGCACAACACTCACTGTACGTCAGCAGATTAGAATTCCCATTGATTTAAGTGGGAAGGAAAAAAGATCTATAATTTGCTTAAGTTACAACACTCAACTTACTGGTAATGATTTTGTTCTCAGTTTAGGAGACAAACTCGCTATTTGTCTACTGAGAAAGTTCTGCAAGACAGCAATACCCACTTTTCACCAAAATATTAATTAAGTTTCTAGTATCTAACTGTACTCCCACAACATAATCAATGGATTATTTCCCAGTGCTTCAAAGTGTGGGTGATTTACAGCCTTCTAAAGTCTTGCTTACTTTCCTTTGAGATTAAACTCACACATATCATGATAGTTCCAGTTGCCATTGGGAACTAAACCATTTCTCCAATATTTAAAAAAAAAATTAAAAATTTCCATCTCTACAAACATGCTTTTTTTCAGATTGTTCAGACTGTTTGGAAGAAGGTCTTTAGCATAATATTCTATCTCCTAACAAAATATGTCTTTTTCCCTGACCTATACCTTCCCTCTAAGATGAACATAAATGCAAAAGTATGGTTCCATATTCAAGCTGTACAGGATACATTTACTCCTTTTCATTCTGCAGTATAATGCCTGTATTGGTTGTAAACTGCCTTCACATAGATATGAAAGAGTATTCCTATCTTTACTGTGTCTTTAAGCCTCTTTTCCCATTTTGTATTATTTTTTCTTATAGTCCATAATTTACTATTATATATTTGTTAGTCTGGTAACAGCCTTGATGATAGGCCATTAATAAACAGTTAATATATCTAATTTTATATCTATATATTGCATTTCATTCCAAAACAAGTGCTTAAGTTGATAATCTACTAATAAATGCAATTCAAGCATTAAAATGCAATTATGCCTACAGCACAAAAACAATGAGTATAACAAACATAACCCCCCTACATGGGGGGGGAATCAGGTTGGGTTTTTTTTAAGTTCTCCAAGCCTCCAGGTCCTTGTTTTTGAAGGTGTTATATGTACAGCATCATAAAGTTAATTTTCTTTAGCATTCTTGTAGTCTTCTGGTTATTAACACTGGCAATTTTCTTCTGAAATTTAGACTCCTCTCTTGCACTCTGAAATTTGCTGTTTTCCTTCTGTGTTTCTGTCATTTAAGTACATAAGTATGATTTGCTTACTAATGCTTTCCAATTAGCAAAACACTTACTGAGCTTTCATAGTCAGTATTCTGTGATGGCAGAACCAGCTCCTGAAGAACTAAAAAGTTGAGACCACAGCCCACTGTTCAAATAAGTCATGAGATAGGGTAAAATATATAATCACCAGCTAGCTTAACATTTTTTAATACATATTGAAAACAATTTTGTCGCAACTGGCAAGGGAGCACTAAGCAAAGCTTAATTCCATTAGAGTCAGCCACTATGAATGTATAATAGGAATGTCTTGCATAACTAAGTTGATAGAACTCTTTGAAGATAATGCTGCTGTGATAGATAAGAGAGTGACGTTGCCAGTATGCATTTTTCAAGAAGCATTTGATAAGGCTACACGTCAAAGATAACTGGTTATTGTGAGGAAACCTGACACAATACAACAAATTTTAGAGAACTGGAAAGTGCATATTGCCATTAATACACAAAATTTTTTGTCTTGGTAACCCTAAACTGTAAGACAAACCTAAGACTCTTAGTAGCACAGACACCACGCTGGACACATGAGAACACAAGAGCACCAACCCATGGAATTTAGTACAGACACATTCTGCTACACTGAAAGATACAGGTACATATTTCCCAAAATTTTAGTAAGGAAATGCATCCTTTTCTGGACCATTATTATGAATAAAAGTGAATCAATCTTTTCAACTTGATGCCACTTCTAAGAAAAATAATGTATATAGAGGTGCAACAATGAAGTTGTGCCTCCATTATTTTTAATTGGAGGTAAGAGGTCAATTGTCTACGATATTTTTTATTTGCTCTTTTTTATTGTTTGTTTGTTTGCCCCTTTTTGGAGAAGCTGAGCTAAGATTACTTTAAGATTATTAGGAAGCCATACATAGCAGTGAAATTTATTTGACTTCAGAATAATATCTATTTAAAATTACAGAAGTCTCTAAATGCCTTTGCATAAACTGTATAAAGCATTATGAAAACATACAAGGGTGACAATTCCTGCAGTGCAGTGGGAGAGATTAGATGGTTTACATGTTCTCTGAGCTGTGAATGATGAGAGTCACAGCTGGTCTATCTCCTTTGAAATCAAGTCGCCCTAATCTCTGAAGCTCCACCACTGGTCAGCTCATATCTTCATATTCTCAGCATACAATTTCCTTCGAGACTGATGAGTCTATATTTCCTTCAGAGCAAATATATGCAGTCCTGCAGGGTCAGTTCAGTATTCAGGAAGTGTCATCAACATTTTGTAATTATTGCTTGAATTGTTACACTGCTGTTTAGGAATGGTAACTAATAAATAGTTATTCTTCACTTAAACTCATATGACAAGTTTTTACATCTAACCACTGAAGTTGTTTCATAATGAGCCGTCAGTAATGGCAGACTCCACTGATTTACTGTCTAGAATATCCCTTGACTGACTGAACCCATGATGATGAAGCAATTGTTTTCCCAGTAGCATCTATGCTTATACAGCATATGCAGTAATACATCTTTGGTTCAAATTTATTTAAAACCTTATTCTGAATTCTTTTGCCTACTTTCCATATGTCTATATTTTTACAAGAAATCTGGAAGCATTGAACATAAGTGCTTATTTTACCTAATGCTCCCATTAATCAGCCCTCTACTACATGCCTGCAATCTCTCTTGCATATACTTGGTTTATGTCTACATCTTCTTTAACTGGAGTTGGTTTAAAGAATATTTTACAATTATGTTATTTTAAAGCTGTACTGTGGTTATTCCAATTGTTCTAGGCAAATTCTGGTAAGATTGGAAGGAAAGATGACGAATGTCATGATTAAAAGTTGTTTGCTAGCCATTATATTCCAGTGTTCTCCTACTGCCATTTTTGCTCCAATATAGAGTAAAAATTCTAAAGAGTAGACCAGCACGTACATGCCTAAACCGTGAGAGAACATGAAAAGAATGAACTCTTCATCTTATGCTTGAAAGTATATTTCATACAGTTTTGCTAGCTTTTGACAGCTTTTACTGTTCTTCCAAGTTTCTGCCACATGACTCTTTTTGTGCTCTCACATTTGAAGCATCTGCTTTTTAGCAAAATATGCTAAAAAGCATTGAAAAAAACCCAAGTGTGTTCAAACTTCCCACTCTCACAGATAACTCCTATTCTTTTACAGCTAGAATGAGCCATTCTTTTGTTTCCACAGACATTTTTATCTAGCAAAAGTCCACCTATAAAGGAACCAGTGGGAAATGTTCACCTGAGAGAAAATTAGCTTTGACTTTTAGGAAAATAATGAAAGATATTAATGAGGGAGGAGGGGAAAGCAAAATGTTTTTTTATTATTAAAGACTTAAAACATACTGTGTAACAAATTAAAAAGACCTGTCTAGTTGTGACAACCATAACTAAAAAATCATGTAGAGATATTCCTCAGAACATCAGGAAGGAAATGTGATCTTATTTTTTAGTTTGTCCTCTTAACCCACCTACTTTACCAAAGTTCAAAAGTTTCAGTAAGATGCAAGTTACCCCAGAATGAATAAGAGAAATTAATCTATAGAAATGAGCCTTAGTATGATATGCCAGTCCTTGTCATCATGCCCTTGGGTTTTCAGCATGGGGTTTAGCATTTATTTTGACAAGAGAATATTTAACTTCCAGGCATTTTGTATTTAACTGCGTTCATAGCTGGAGTCAGTGCTTCTGTATGAGTATGCAATAGCTTATAGGATGTAGCCATCATAAACTGTTGCTCAGAGATTCCATGACAGACAGACTCACAAAAATGTGTTCCCATATAAAAACATGCAATTCAAAGTTATATTTTAGTAGATGTATTAATAGGATTCATTTCTGATAATTTGATCTACTTCAATCATTTTAGATTCTTGGCTTTGTAAAACAGCTCGAAATACATGTTGCTGCCGTTTTGCCGCACTGATATATATTAATATAGATTTGAACCAGGAAACAAGCTTTCCAGAATGGTTGTGAATGAGTCAGAATACATCTGACATTAATACATATACACCTGTAAAGATAAATACACAAAAATATCAAAAAAATTCCTTGTGCTCTCATTTATATTATCCAAATAATTTATCAGTCAAAGACAGACATACGTGAAAAGGATGTCTATTATACTCACTGGCAGTAGCACAGTGACAGAAAAGTAACGTTCAGGAAAATAGGATTAACACAATTATGAAGCATATCTTGTGCAGTGTAGTGAAAGAGATAAATTCAAGATCAAAAAAGACTCATATCCCTAAAAATCAAGCTGAAACAATACTTGTAGAGGAAGAGAGTACCTCATCTTCCCTTACTTGTTTTATAAAGTATTAAAAGTTATTAGAGAAAAATAAATTTTATCATTTGTGGTGGTAGTGGTATTGCAATGTCCTGGTTTCAGCTGGGATAGAGTTAAGTGTCTTCTTAGTAGCTGGTACAGTGCTGTGTTTTGAGTTCAGTATGAGAAGAATGTTGATAACACTCTGATGTTTTCGGTTGCTGCTGGGTGGTGTTGATACTAAGTCAAGGATTTTTCAGCTTCTCATGCCCAGCCTGCGAGAAGGCTGGAGGGGCACAAGAAGTTGGGAGAGAACCCAGCCAGGGCAGCTGTCCCAAACTGGCCAGCAAGGTATTCCAGACCATGGGACATCACATTCAGGAAATAACTGGGTGGTGGGGGAGTTGGGATTGCAGCTTGGGAACCAACCGGGTGTCGATCAGCGGGTGGTGAGCAATTACTCTGTGCACCATTTGTACATGCCAATCCTCTTACTATTACTGTTGTCATTTTATTAGTCTTGTTATCATCATTATTACTTTCTTCTTTTCTGTTTTATTAAACTGTTCTTATCTCAACCCATGAGTTTTACTTCTTTTCCCAATTTTCTCCCCCATCCCGCTGCGGGGGGGGGAGGGGTGAGCGGCTACGTGGTGTTTGGTTGCTCGCTGGTGTTAAACCACAGCATGCAACAATAGAGAATTCTTAAAACTTTAAACCATTTTAGTTTCCAGAGATTTCTGCCTAATAATAGCCTTACATATCTTGGCCACTCTAAATTGCTGTCAAACAGAGCATACCACTAACTTTCCGTACACCTGACATCAGGACAATGTTAACATTCTGTGGAATTACAACCAAATGAACCTATTTTTTTGTAGTTATCCTCACCTCTCCATTCAGAAAGTTTTGTAGAGTGACACAAGTATATCTGTTAATGCAGTTATCAGGAATATTGGTTTCTTACACAATTTCAGTTCTTTCCACCTAACCAAACATGAGCATTTCCATAAAATGGAAGCTGGAAATATTCCCTCCCTCTACAGCCACTGGGGAGAAATGGTTAAACTTCTCTCTCTCACAGACAGTAAAGGGAGACAACAGCAACCAGCTATTACCTCTGCCACCTTAAGCAAAGCCCTGAAAGTTACCTGGAATAAATATTGGCTATTCTCTATCCTCACCCCATTGTATGAGCATGGGATTACCTTAAATTCTTCTTCAAATAATAAGAAATTATTAATCTGTTAAATAAGGGAGTTTCTTATAGACAGCTATCAAACCCACTCATATGTGCACTTTTATACTTACAGATCACTGGATTATAATATAATGGCAGCAAGCCATCCACATATGTGAAGTATTATTATTCAGCAATACTCTGATGGAAACACTGGCAGCTTCTAAAATGCTCACAGCAATGAAAGAAACCATGCTGGATATTTATCCTTTGAACTATATATAGCCCTGTAGAATGACATAAGCTTGTGAATTACAGTAACAAAAACTGTTAGCTGTTTTTTTCATAATAGATGGTGAAGAAAAGAGGTTATTGTAGAGAATAATAAATGTGATTCTGAATAGACTTCCCCAGTAAAACATTTATTATGAATGGGGACCAGAGGACAGTCAAAATCTTCACTCATTTATAGGCATTAATACTGTGTAAATAATGCACTGTGATTGCCTTCATGCTTAGCTCTAAATATCAGTCTGGATCATGATGGGAATAACTTCCTGGCCCATGAGCCATGCCTGAAGGCTTTTGCCCCAGATCTTCATCTTCCATAGTTAACTTCCAAGAGAGAATGAGCACTTTACCCTCTTCCAGCAAGGTATATTACTGATCAAAGCAGGTGATACAGGCAATTGTTACTACTCTGACAAAGCTACTGGGACAATCCAGCTCCTAAACTATTCTGAAACAAAGGTTAAATACTGCTGCAGTCCAAAGTAACACAGTACCTGATTTTCAGTCTTGTAAGTTAGTTGGTTTAGAACGGCACTGAATTCAACTGAGCAATCTGGACGCATTGAACTTCTTCAGAGAGCACTTTGAATGTGAAGGACTTATTTAACCTCTCCTTGGAAAGGCACAGAGAGGTAAGAAAACCATCAAGTTCAGATTTTTCCTCACATCTATTTTCTGCTAATTCCAGTCTGCTCTTTTTTTTTTTTTTTTAGACTACTGATCCAAGTTTAAAGTAAAGAATACAGTAACAACAATAATGATAATTTTAATTTTGATATGTTCCTCTATTTGTTTCAGAAGTAATACAGTTCTCTACAGTTTACAAATTAATAACTGTCCCTCTGTTATACTCTTAGAGGTATCAAGTGACAGACAAGAGGCTATGGGCACAAATTGAAATACAGGAAATTCCACTTAAAAATTAGAAAAAACTTTTTCACTGTGAGGCTGGTCAAACACTGGATTATGTTGCCCAGAGAGGCTGTGGAGTCCCCATGCTTGGAGATACACAAAACCCAACTGACATGGACAGTGTTGTGAGCAACCCACTCAGGATGTTGCTCCAAGCAAGCGGGCTTTGACTAGAAAATCTCCAGGGGTGCCTTCCAAACTCAACTATTTCTGTGATTCTAGGAAATAATTCCACTTTAAAGCATCTGCTGAACATGTACTCCCAGCATAAAAGCTCAAATCATGATTGTGTTCCAGAAAAGAACTGAACAGCTAGGAGCTCAGACACCTTTGACACTGGAGGTCAGTATAGTATTTCTTGCCTGACAATATTAGACTTTACCCTATGTCAAAGTTAGTGCTATCATTCCATTTGCAAGGCAGCTTTCTGGGGCAAATGTTGGCATGGAAAAAACCTTTCCAGTCTAGGCAATTTCTTTAAATAAAAATGGTAATAATATAGTAAGCTTATACCCACTACCTATTTTCTTTTAAAGATGGTTCTTAACTGAAAATTCAGTCCACCTTCTTTTCTTGATTAATCCTTCTTTTACTGAATGTCACTCTGGAATGAGGTAATTGGCCAGTGTTTGAAATAACCCAGTTTTGTACCTAAAGTTTAGAGGTCACTGCATGGTCAGAAAGGTATTTCAGTACTGCTTTATTATTCCATTTATAGAAGCCTAAAATAATAACACAGAAGTTGTTTTACCATCAAAGTATTTTTGTCCTGCTTCACTACACAGTTTACCTTTGCAGAAGCAGTTTGCGGTTTCTTCTAGCCTACCTGAGCATACTTAGCTACACTGAAGGAGAAGGAAACTATCCCAAAAGTCACCTCCTTCCTTATTCCAGGCAACCAGTACTGCTTCACTGATTCAAACCAAGAGCAGATTGCTTCTTCTATCCATACCTGAGCACAGATGGTGTAAGAGAATTAAGATGCAGAACTTCTTTCAGATCCATCCCTTTCTCGCCCATTTGTTCTGCTTACAGCACTGATAGCACATGTATGGCTCACAAGAGCTCCCAGAGCACTGGGTGGGAGGAATATTCCCTTCCCTTACATCCCGAATGCCATAAAAGTCAGGATAGAGGTTTGTCATTAGTGATTTAATATTGATAGGTAAGTTAGAGTGTCCAAAACACATAACAGTACAGTTCCCAAAAATCTGGAAGTCAGTGTATACCTAAATGTTTAACCCCTCTTGGATACGTGAAAGCTATTATTTAAATAACAGCTTGTTATTTCATCTGCTGAGAAATCTGGCGAAGCTCAACTCCAATTTTGTGCTAAAGCATCTTTCTTGATTTCAGAAACATTTATTCTGTAAAAATAAAAATTAATAGTAGCCTTCAAAGAGGTAGTAAACAGTTTTCAATATTTCTTGCTTCCTCTTCTATTCTAACTTTACACTCTTTCAAGGAAAAAGTCCTACAGCCAGGAAGCAAAGCAGACTGAACAGTGGAACATGTGCCTGAGCACTGCCAGAACAAGGAACCATGTGTGATATTTGCATTGAACAATGCCTCTGAACGTGCAAGGACAAGAAAGAAAATCTAGAGACGACTGAAGACTTCTAATACACTTTGTTATATAGTAATATTTAAATAATGTCTTCAGAAAGTAAAATGAACATATTAAAGGGACCTGGTTTTATTTCTGTCTGTATCCATAGCAGTGATGCAAAGCAAGGGGATGAAGCTCACTTTGGGAACTTCGTGGGTTTCTAACAGCTGCTGTGACTACAGAGCCGTGCTCGCATGGTGTCCTTGACCAGAAAGGCACTACTGGGGAAAGGGGAAGGGCTGCCTCAGCAGAGGGAGGCATTTCCCACAGCAATATAAATGACTGTGGAGGATAGAGGATCTTTCCTTTCTTTTTGGCTGGAGCACCTCAGAAGGAAGAAGATAGCAAGAAATGATGCTTTGCTTTGTCCAATCTACTCAGCATTTAAACCTTTCTACCTTGGGTGAAGTGTTATCTACTATGCGTTCTGTATGGCAGAGGTGGAGAGCAAACACTGGAGCCACCCTCTGCAAGTCTGGATCACTTTCTAAAAGGAAATGGATTTGCTTTCAGTCCTTTTCTCCACCACTGTGCGTATTTATCTATTTTGTAAACCTAGTGGCCATGGAGGAATACAGACAATGTGGAAAGTGAAAAAGTGAGGCAACTAGGGATGCTTAGTGCAAGGGACAGGTCACACATAGCAAGAGGGAGGAGGTGCACTGCTGGCACAGCCTGGGAGAAGGGAAAGGGACAGAATTTGGCAAAGATGGATACCATGCAGTGAGAAAGCCTTTAGTGTTCCCAGTTACCAGCAGAACTGTTGGCAAAACTCATGTCAAAGTGCCCTTAAATTGCTGACAACATTTTGTTTCCATTTAATGTAATCCAGCTGCAGCTGGGTGAACACTGCAGTGAAAGAAGTGTTGAAGCATCACTAAGATTTGCCCCGTGTAAGTCAGAGAGGTATTGCCTGTCTAGAGAGGGCAGTCAGATGATATAGCAAGGCTCAAAGTGACACGTGGTAGAAAAGTGCATTTGTTATTTGTTACTCCAGTTTGCTATTAGTTGGCTAGATTCACTCTGTTTGCACGTTTGGATAAATCCACAGATAAGCAGCGTAAGAGGCAGCTTTTCTTCCTGAAGTGCTGTCATGCATAGCTTTATTAATGCCAGCCTGAATTTTTCATGGCACTCTAAGTCTTACATCAGTTGTGAAGCAAAGCTGATGCAACACACATGGTAAATGATGTATTAATACCAACACATCAACTTGCATGGGCTGCTGCTAATTTTCAAGTAAATGGTTCATTTTTACACATGGAGTTTTCAGCAACCTGGTTTGTGCTCCTACTTCTATTTGTTGCATTAGCAATGAGCAAAGGCATCTGACCTTAAGGAAATGCCCAAACCAGGTAATTTTCTATATTTCTACACAGAACCTCTTTTAAACATTTATTTTTTTTTCTTTTAGTACCATAGTAAACTGTATCAACTTAAAAGGGATCCCCTGCTGTTCAAAATGTCCACAGAAGGGAGAGAACACGAACACATGCCAGGTACTGGGAAGGATATCATTATGATTAAATCCTTGGTTGGGTAATTCTGTCTGGTGATGGAGGTGTGATTAAATAGCCATATTAAATATTTATTTAAGATTCTGTTTAAAATATAGGTCATGGGTTTCCAAATGTCTGAGAAAATGCTTTCCACTAATCTATACAGAACAAAATAAAGACTGCTAGACTCATCAACCATCTAGTCTGTCCTTAAGCATAATTTCTACCTTGCCCTTTATTTCTGTTGAGTCATCTCAAGGCTGAAAATTGCACAGGTGCCTTGGGATGCAAAATTCCCATTCACAGGTGCCCAAGGCCTTTTAGATGTCTGAAGAAACTCTGACAAAGTATCTGACTAAGGTAGTGGCACCCCTGCCACCCTCGGGGGTCTGCAGCTGCAGGTGCTGCCTGCCTGCAGGGCTCTGTCATCCCTCCCCTTGCTCTTCCACTGCCAGCCAGCTCTCCCTGCCTACTCCTCGCAGCTCTTGCTGCTCAGCCATCACCATCTTCTAGCTCTCCTCAATCCCACAGTCGGATCTGCTCAACAGTTGTGGTTACCTCTCTCCCAAGTTTCCTCTCCTACAAAAGATAAAAGATTGCACTTCTTGATACCTAGCTTCATGCACGAATCAAAATGTTTCTGAAAGTGGTGTCAAGCTCTGTTCTCTAGCAGGCAGGACAAGTCCTGACCCTACGGAGTCCGGTAGGAGTTCCTGGTTTAATTCACTTCCTTTAGTGTCAGTCAGTTAGAGCAGAATTAGGCCATTTGATACTAAATTGTCAGGATGTGCCTGAATAAAAATAGTATAAATTCAAGCTCTTCATCTGTAATATATTCATCTTGAAGTGTACAGCTGCCATGCATATATTTATGTAACTGCTATCTGTAGAAATATTTAAGCATTCAGTTCAACTCTGAAAAAAGTATTTAGAAAAGTTAAGGAAGGTTGAATGGTGAGACTAAGCAAGGGGAGATTGTCATTAAACATACACGTCTTCGGAAGGCAGCAAACCGCTAACATTTTCATCTGAATCACTGAAGAAATATAGCATAAGTAGAAAATGTACAGAGAGGGACAAGGATGACCAGGCATACAGAATAGAGGGGAATCTAAGCAGACCACAACTTTTCAGCCTATAATTAGACAGCTTAAGAAGGCAGTGATAAGCATCTCTGTGAGATATACTATTCACTTTTCACAGTAAAACCACTTGAGGCAATCCATAAAATCC
This sequence comes from Elanus axillaris, assembly GCA_026212715.1. Lineage (NCBI taxonomy): Eukaryota > Metazoa > Chordata > Aves > Accipitriformes > Accipitridae > Elanus > Elanus axillaris. The sequence goes on from JANZLQ010000017.1 coordinate 7,914,084, forward strand.
TCAAACAGGAGGATTAAAACAAAGACAATGTGATTAATTTATAGAACCCATTTCCATAACATGTTTTTGAAAGTCATGCTGTAAACAGGTGAAAAAACAAGTCTGGATAAATTCATGAACAACTGCGATATCAGAAGCTTTTAAACACAGTATGACCTCCAGCCTGAGAGAAGCAGGCACAGCAGAAGGTGGATAAAGTTCAGAGATGAAGGCAGCAGCATTCCCTACAAACCCCCTTGCCTGTATTATTCTCCTTCCCATCAACTAATGAGAGCTCTGGTCTCTTCCATTAATGCAGCTATCACACTTTTGCCCTACCCCATTCCAGGCCTTCAAAGATAAAAATACTGCAAATAACCTGGTCTATATATGCAGTAAGTACTGGGGCTGCAAGAAACCTCCCCACTCTGCCCAGCTGATATAGCTATACAGAACCTGCCTCTACTTTTTCCAGATTTCTGTTCCCTTCCTTTCTGAACTCATCTGTGACAAAGTCTTTAGCATCACATGGTGTTACAACACAAGCACAGTCATATTAATCAGCAATATTTTTATTCTGTCGCATCTCTGGCAGGCTCCTGGCAGTATGGCAACAAACATCCCAGTAATAAATGAGCTTTTAAGTGCAACAGACTTTACTATTCAGCTGCTGGCATGTGGTCTCTGATCAAAACTTAACTTATACAACCCCCGTATAGGCAGCACACCAAGTAGCAGTAACAGCAACAACACTAATAAACAATGTAAGACACTGCTCTGACCTCAAGTTAAGAACACAGGTCAACTACCTTCCTAACTGTACCACAATCTATTACTTCAGAGGCTCTTTTCCTAAGCTACACCAATACACTTCTGAATTACAGTGAGGTAGGTAAGTAGGAGCACAATGCCCATTAAATCTCCATGAACAATTAACTTTCGCAGCTGAGCTCTACAACAAAACACCCTGCCTGCTGACATGGGATGCTGCTTCCCTTCATGTAGGTCATTGGTGAGGTAATAGACAGTTTTAACCAGCAACAGCAGAAAACTAGCAAAATCCCAGCACAATACATCCTTTGATAGGTCTTTAATAAAAATATAGATCAAGCTTACAGCAGAAGAAATTGAGAAAAAAAAAGCAATTACCTCACTTTAATGTATTTTAAAGGTTTTAAAGTATACAGAATTTTACTGCTAAAAATATCCCAACAAAACATACATTCAATGTAGAAAAATGCCTTAAACTTACCTCTTAGTTTACACTGATTTAATATATTTTTTCTTCTACTTTTCAACTTTCCTTGCATCTTGGGAATATAGTGGTTTTCTCCACCCGCTTCCTTCCTCTCACCTCCTCCCCCTCCAATCTGGCCTCCTTTCCTTCCTTGGAGGTTTTTAAGCTTTAATTTGAGAGTGTAAAGCTGAAAAATATTTGATACAATTTTTTTTTTTAATTAGAGAATTGAGCTCCTCACCATGGTTGAAGCATTTCTGGGAACAGCACCAAAAAGCTGGAAGCTACTGCACTGAGTAGCCACAGCGTCCCTCTTAAAATCATCACTCATTTATTTTTCCCAGACAACTGGTGTTTCAGCATTTTACGTACAGACATGACTGCAGTTTAGGAGACTAGAAATGAGTCCGAGTCTCTTTGTTCAGTTTTGGAACGTGAAAACTAGATTCCCAAATTCCAGCGTGGGCCCGTCTCCAGCTGGAACAGGAACAAGATTCACCAAGTGGGATTTGACAACGTATGAGCTGAGGCTTGAGTTAGTCACATTTTCAATGAGCTCAGAGGGTATTGATGATTATATGTTCTACCTGGAGGAGGCAGTTGTCAGTCTGCCTGCAGCGTGCATGTCACCACACCAGGGAAGGGGAAATATTTTAGAGCTTGTGTGGGATTGGGCTTGCTGAATGGAGCACTTGGGAAGTCTCCTCTCCTAAAATTTGGATATTGTTGGGAAAAAAAAAAAAGAATAAGTTAGATCTAACAATTTAGGGCCTCTGCAACATGCATTCACACTGAGGGGCGTTGAAGAGACTCAGCATTTCCATATGCTAGTGAGTGGCAGCCTACAGTCTATTTTAGGTTTCCATTAATTGACACTAGGTTGTGTTTTACAGCCTCTACGTATTTATTTTTTAATTCCTGATGTAATATGGTAAGAGGTTGCTTTCACATAATAAAGAACATTTTCCTGACATGATATCAAATTTGTGGTAATGCTAAGTCATATTTTCCCTAAATGCTTACTGATATTTCAAGCATGCAGATTATAGGAGTCTTCCTCTCCATTCTTTGTTTGCTCGGTCATTACATTTCAGTCTTTCTTCTTAAATCACTCTACTTAACCACTGATTTTTATTTGCTGTTGCTTGAACAATAGCAATTTGCTCCTACAATCCACCTACCTGTGTGAAACTCAGCAATTACTTGTCTGCTCTTTTATACAGTCTATCTACACAATCTTCCAAAGACAGTATTGCCCATTTAGGTATTACACTGATCACAAACTGGACCTTTCTCAACCAGAAGAAAAATGTTTCAGTGTAATTTAATGTGCATATTTCTGTATACTGAATGTGTATTAGCCATATAAAATCAGTTCTGAACTAATTTATCCCAGATGCATTAGCTTCTCTTTTTTTCCTCAGTCTGAATATGATACATTGATAACTCCTCTTGCTCATGTTTCTAATCTCTAAGTATCTTCTATTTTCTGTTTCCTGCTGTTTACATCATCTGCTGACTTCATTAACATGCTGTTCACTTGCTTTCTTTAATACTATTAATGAAACTCTTAAATAAGGCTGAAACAGAGACCAATCATTATAGTAGTACCTCGGACAACCAGTATGTTTCATCAGCCAACTGTTCTGTAGCACATCCTAAAAGCCCGTTTGTCAAAATCATACCTTTTAATTGGTATTATTTGTAGAATTGACCAATGTTTAATTGTGGCATTACCAGAAAGCCATTTGGGAAACCTTGGCATAGAAATGCTGACTGCTTATGTATTTGTTCTTTTTTAAACCAAACCTAAAGGAAAGTTTGGATTTGCTTCAAACCAGGTTTTAAAATATTTACTTCAGTTCTCCTTTCTATTTACCTCTTCATACTCACTATTTCATACCATAGTTTATGTTTACAGATTTGAGATATTTGAATTAACTCCATGTAATTGATAAAACAATTAAGTTGTTTAAAAGCTGTGCAGAAGGTTACATGATAACAAACAAATAATATTAAATAGAAGATAATATTATTTGCTTAAATAGACCCATACAGTGTGAATATATATGAATGTACAACAGACACAAACAGTTCCAAATACATTTGCAGCGTAACTAAGGGAAGCGTAAGAGGTGTCTCTCTGATAAATGTCAGAAACATATAAACACAGAGAAGGAAAAAACCTATTTTACCTAAGAGTTACTGGTGACCTGCAAACAGACTAACTGGGAGTAAATTAGGCTAGAAATGAGAAGGTATATAACAACCATCAGGAACATGAGGCTTCAGATAAGTCTTCCAGTACATGTAGCCAAGGCAACGAAACTAATGTCTTTAATACAAAGCTGCCTTGGTTCGCAGGAGTTGTTGAGTGGTTGCTTGAAAAGGTCGTGTACCCAGCCCTGATCTCAGACACCCTGTCCCTATCTTCCTTCCAGCTTTACAAGCACAACAGTAAATATTAACGAATCTTAAACCCTAACTTTGCCTTTAAATTACTGATTGTTCTCAATCACATTTGCTTCATACTGAAAGTCTGAAATAATTACTGCTTGGTTTTGATGCACCAAAATTGCCTCATGAAATCTAAAAATAAGAAAATTAAATTCTTATTCTTCATTACTAAGTAGACACTAGCAGCTAAATTTTTAATTGTCAGAATTCTGGCCTCTAAAACCTTAATTATCAGTAAATACACAAGGGGGAAAGCTTCACAAGCAAGGGCATTCCTAAAAATAACAGACTTTTACAACTGGCCAAGTTGTAAAGTCATATCAACTCAGACCTGTCATATCAACACAGACCTGGGGAGGAAGAAAATAACCTAGACCACAAGAACACACCCTTGTTCTCCTTTCAGTGCCAAAAAGCATGGAAATCCCTCATGGGTTAGAAAAGATGGAAAATATTTGAATCCAGGTCCCTGGATCTATTTTAGATCTGTGAAGTGTCAGAGCTGATAGCAAAGGAAAACTGGGCATTTTTGTACTCAGAACATTTTGGGTAGTTAGGTCATTTCTTTCTGAGGTTTTCATCTCAGAAAACACTTCCAGACATGCAAAATTTCAGCAGATCCCTTTTTATGCATTAAAAACTAGTCTCAATTAAAAGGAGTATCAAAAGAGTTGCTTATGGATATGTATGAGATTTCATGGAATTAAATGTTCTTGGTCCTCCTTGGAGATTTCTGCTTTAAGTTTTTAACTCTTATCAGTAGAAGAAGGAGCTTTGGTGAAAGGACTTATTTAAACTTTATAGTGTATTATTTACATAGACTACTCAAAGAAAACTAACAGGGCTGTTACTCTAGGTATGATCTCTTTATACGGCTGATAGTTCTTAGCCTCTTGAAAGCACACGATTAATTGTTTTCATCAGCCTGTGATCATAATGATACAAAGAAATATCACAGTAATTATAGAGCACTCTACACAAGAGCTGTATTTAATAAGCTATGTTCATCTCTGTTCCAACTCCACTAGCTTCTGTCAAAAGCAAGGATATACTTAACCATTATGTGCTAGCTTGCATAGCTACAGTTATTATCCTTAAGAAAGCAGTAATGCTCTGGTCCATTTAGAGGTTAAACCTTGCTTTCTGTCTGTTAACAAAAATACTGAATAGTTAAAATAAATTGAGAGTGCAATAAATGTTCGTATATTTCAAACAAAGCATTCTTTCTGAAATCTCATATGAAAAAGGCTTAGTTGTATTTTTTGCTTTTCAATTTGACAACAGAAAGGGTAACAAAAGGCAAAGATGTACCTATATTTGTATGTATGTACATACACAAACATATTGGCAAGAAATACTAGTCAGCAGTGTATGGTCAAAACTGTTTTTCATTAGATTACTAGTTACTGTAGCATTTAAGGACTACAATTCAACTTCAGAAGTCCGTAAGAAGTTGAAAAAAAATGGAAGACAAAAATATACTCTTTGTCTAGAGGAGACCATAATCAATGTATGAGACAGTAGGAGGAGACAGCTGTGTAGCACAAAGAAAAAATGAGAAAAAAGTTGCTCAGCATACATCATACATGAGTATATAAACTGAGCATTAGATGTAATCTGTTGCCATCACCAGGTGATTTACGTAAACATTTATAAGTTATGAGACCTCTGCAAATGCTATTTTGAATTGTTACTGGAAATTTATTTCAAAATAATATGAGCTAAAACCAAAAAAGCTCAGGGCACCAGCACAGACTGGTGCTATTTCACCCGTTGAATTTAACCAGACTACTTTGCAGGAAGAAAAGGCTTGTCACTGACTTCAAAGGGCTCACTAACAGTAGCATACAAGTTCCAATCTGGGATCATTTCAGTCTCACTGATTCTTGATAATTAAAAATACTGTTTACTTCATAGTACATTTTAATTTTTTTTTAAAAGTAATTCAAATAGTTTCTTTCTTATGCTGTTTGCAAACATGTTGTGTTCTGCCACACGTGTTTACTTTCCACTGTCCTGAAGAGGAAGCCTTGCACACACAGGGAAGGAAGAATGTGGCTTGGAGAATTAGATCTACAGAAGCATCATGCAATAATTCACCATTTGGGGTGGGAGAGATGAGGGGAGAAATTTCACATAAAAGTTACAAGGGGGGGCAGACAATGGGGCTAAACAATAACTCAGATAATATTAAGAGAACAAAATTCAAAGATCCCAACAGTCTGTTTTAAGGCCATGCCAGAACTCCACACGTCCTTCCTATTAAAAAGCATGAAGTATCATAAAATCCTCCCATCTCATCTACTGCATACAAGATATCCATCTTCCCACCCTGCCATCCAATACAGCTCAGAATTATGGTCTTAATAAGCCTCAAGATAAAATGTGCTGTTCTCTAAAATAAAACTTCAAAAGCATACATCGCATTTATAGGCTGGCTCAGTCACAGGGATCACACGTGTCTGTGCATGTATATGTGAGCATATGAGACAAGAGTACCAAACCTATTGATTAATTTCTAATTAAAAGAGAAGAGAGTGCAGCACTGGGAAAATTCTGAAGCAACCTTGTATTGTGATATGCAGAAGAATGCAAGCTGCAGTTCATTGGTGTCTCCATAGAAACAAGACATATTGGAGGGTGTAAGACATTGTCAGAGGACTAAAAAATTTCAGCTTCAGCAGAAAACAAAAAAGCACCTGAGGGATTTTTTTAACCAGGAACACAAAATTATTTATTCATTTCCCATATAGGAAGCATTCGTGTTTTAGATGAGTTACTTAACATACATCAGGATTAATTTATGGACTGGCTAATCCCATGATTTTCTAATCCATAAAATGTGTAGAAAACACATGGTTACATTTCTAAGTATAACGCCAAGAAGGAATATAAGTAGGCTCTCAATGAATAATTGAAAGCTCTATTCAGTGTGCTGTTAATTCTTGGTACCATTTTCACACTTGGTTTAGACAGAGTGCTTATGCATTCATATGAATATTGGCCCATATGCAGAACCCTGCCTTGACCTGTGCAAAAGGCTTCCCCAGGAGAATTAAAGGCAGCGGGAAGATGTTGCTTCAATAAGACACCATGCTCTAAATCTGCTCAGCATCCCCCTTACTTCAAATGAACAGAGACTCACAGCCTGCAGCTGCAGTGACTATTTTTAAGTTGAAACCCCACACAGGATGGATTAAAGAAGGCTCATCTCCTTATGCCAGATTTGAAGCTATAAGCAGAGGGTTTTTTCATAAGTGACCAAGAGACCTGTGCCAGCTGGTAGCTTCACAAGATGGGTTGCTGTTCCCTGATTTTCTGCCCAGATCTGGCTACTGCAGCCTCAGGGATGGTCTGCCAGCTGAACCGACCTCAGCAGCCTCAGCTCGTCTCCTAAAGCTACTCCTTATCCTTGGATCTCCCCAGTGCTGGAGATAACTCTATCTCCTTTTCTACTGAAACACAAATGCCAGGGAAATTATCAGTTAGCAGTTTCCCCATCAAGTAATTTCTGCTCCATTTCCTCAAAAGAGCAGAAAGACTGCCCTGCTGCCTCCATTGCCCAGGGTACAGACTGGGTATATACATTCCTGCTTGTGCTACGCAAGCGAACTGAAGTTGACAACTGCCGTTAACTTTTGGCTGGAGGTCACTGCAGTCTTCTGAGCTTCTCTGAGGGCTGCATTAAGAGAGTCCATGTCAGACACCAAAACAGAAAAGGTCCTTCAGAATAATCAGGCCTTTTCCTGTCAGCATTTTGTGCCACAATGCCATGGCAATGCCTAACCCTTCCACAACAACTAGCTGCTTTAAGGCTGCTTAGTCAGGAAGAGGAGGATTAAGGAAATGGATGAAAACTATGAGACTTCCCAGTTGCAAACAAGAATTAAGAGCTCTAAAAAGATGTATCTGTGAGTGGGAAGGAAAGAAAAGGTTTAAGTTAAAGTGAAAAGAGTTATTTTGAGGCTTTTTACTGTGCACGTCACACATAACCAGGTTCTGTATGGAGCACCCACATTAGTAAAAATATTCAGAGGACATACTGGAGACTAAGTATTATGCATCTTTTTTATCAGTTCTGATCTTCATAATAAATATCCAGGCATTAGAGCTCTGCCTGAGGATGCAACTGATTCTCTAGCTCTCTACAGACTTGCATCAGGATGCGTCTAAGAACAGAGACAATCCTTTAATAAATAAAGCATGACATCTTCCAGTCAATTGCCAAACTTGATACAAACCACAAAAGTGGGAGCAAGAGTGATTATGGCTTGTGTCCAGCTGTGATTTTTAACATTTGTAAAGATGGGAATTCAGAGAAGTGTGAATTTACACTACAGGTTCGCCAATCTGTGCACCAGAGGTAAAAGCAGTGAAATTGCTTACAGTCACTGTCTTTCACAGACAGGATCACAAATACATTGCTGCCTGCATAGGGTCTCCAGAAAAATGTTAAAATTGGTGTGTATGCTTGCAAAAGGAAAATGTTTTAAAAGACATACAGAAGATGATGAGAAATAGTTAACTTGCTGATTTTTTCTGAGGAGGATAAGCAATAAAAAAACCCAGGAATTTATTTTTGCTCTTATGAAGATTAATGCAATGGCCCTGTAATCAACTTTTGAGCTTTGGATAATCACTGGTATCATCTTATGTCTTTGCTTATATGTGCCATTATTCTTGCCCATATAATCAGTCTTACTGATGTTAAGGCAATTTCTCACACAAGTAAAATTTACTCAAGGAAGAAGAGATACCAACAAAAGAATGTTTTTCTGAAGGACATAATGTTAGACTGCTTCTCTAGGGAATCTCTTAAACTCTTGTTTGTTACATTAAAGGAAAAGACAAAAGAGCCAGCTATTCTAGCTTCACATCCTCGACTGTGTTCTCAACTTTATGCCTCCTAATTACTTACAGACACTGATGTAAAATGAGGGAAGAATACAATAATTCAGTCTTTTCCCCCTTTCCTGTACCACTTACCCATTTCCCAAACAAGGCAACAAGAAAGGAAATTATTAACATTTTTCACTACTCATACTGCTTTTATTAATAAAGTCAGATTGAAGGGACACTAAGAAATAACACTCAGAAAGGAAGAGTGTACCATAACACCTGATACACAGTTGCTGATGTGTACACCATGATCATATATTATTGCAATTCCAGATTAAATTAGATGGAATGGTGTTGACGTATCTCAGGAGAAAATTAGCTGTAGCTTAACCAATGAAGTCTTTATTATCTGTGAAGCATGCTTGACACTCATTTTTACTAAGTATGATACTTTATAGGAGGCTATCCGAACACTCTAAGTGATTTATTCTGTCACAGTTTACAGGTGTGTTCTTTGATATTAGATCTGTTGCATCCAAAGCACATATCTGCATCGTGTAGTGGTAGAACTTCAGCATGATTTTGACATTAGTAATACACACTAAGTTCCCAGTAATGACTTAATGTGTCATGCTTACATGCTTGTATGAAGATGACTTGCACACTAGACAGACCAGAAAAGACCCTTCCATACACTCTCACTAGTTCAGCTACGAGGCAAATCTATCCCCAGACCTAAATTGTTCAGGTCTACATAGCAAACATCAGTAAGCCTAACAAGTTGTTTGGTCCCAGGACTATGTTAGACATATCGGAGAAGGATCACAGCTGAATTTTCCTAATCTCAGTTCTAGGAAGAGTGAGATCAAAGATCTCTGCCAGATCTTTTGTGCCCATAGATGCACACAGACCAAAATTTTACAGAGATTCAAATGATCTCAGTAGCCAAGGCTGTCTGAGTCAGCACAGGATACGTGAAGTTTTAGCATAATTACTGGAGAAAACACATTGGCCACGCTGGCTGTCACAGAATTTTGTCACACAGAGTTATCAGATGTAGGGAAAAAATCGTGAATAACTTTTATGAAAGACTGAAAACTACTGCAGTGTGTCCATCATTCAGGTCAGCCGTTATGGCTGTGAATGATGGGTTTAATTTCATGCTTTACCAAAGGCTTATTAAGGGACATGGAGGAAGTTACAGAGCCTTTGTTTAATTCTTAAAATAAAGATAATGATCCTTCCTCAATTCTGAGGTATGCTTGGATGAAGACTGAGGCAAGTTGCTGTAGCATGCAACAGGTTCCCATTAGTTTGTTCCTATATATATTTATACATATACATACACACATATATGTGTGTACATCTATTCTCAGCAATGGATCAACATCAAGGACCTCTCACAGCGCGTTTAGATAAACATCCCAAGTTTGCGTGCTTTCCTAAAATTTCCAGGCAGCACATCTTACTTAGAAGGAGAGATGATTTTGTAAATATAAACAGCTTTACAATATACTTCTTAAATCCATCCAGGACAACACAGTGCAATATTTTTCCTTTAGTTATTTTACCACTTTGGCACATAACATATTGATTGTGAGCATATGTGAGCTTGAGTTTCTGCATTTTGTATATTTAATGCAAGGTGCTTTGAACAACTTTACTACTTTCCTTAATTAAAGTAAAATAAAGCAGAAAAGGGACACATTACTTTTCCTGCCAGAGCTGCATTTAGCTTTAAGCACTTTGAGCAAAGCACAGCGATGCACAATATGTTGCAAGTAATTCTGCCTGAGTAAAGTTCCTGATATTAAAGAACAACCATGCATCTAAGAGACAGTCACCCTTGGACGCAGACAGATTGACACAGCATGGTGCAACATTTTTGTCCAGAATCTAGAAATGCCTGCTTGTGAAACTTTGGCAAGACTAAGTCTGCACCATGTGCATCTCCTTGTAACTTTAATTGTCTGTATACAAGCTATTAGTCTAGCTTCAGGAGTTACTTTTCTTAACATTTTCCTCCTTTTGCAGTATTCTGGCTAAATGAATACAGTGAAGTCAAATAAATGAAAGGCAATCCATGGTAATTTGAGGCTTTTGACCAAGCGTGAAGTCAGAGCTGATATGAATAAGATTAATAAATAGATAAATAAATAAATAGATAAGTGTTTGGTTATAAATCAGTACTGCTGTTCCACAGGCTGACTTGCTCAAGGCAGAGGTTCCTTTACTGTGGACCACAGCTCTCCAAACCTAATGTGTTCATCTGCCATCATTACACCATAGTACAGACCTCATTCTCTTACATTGCTCGTTAATTCATTCACTGTAGTAAATAACGGAGCTATGTTTGATTAAAAAATGGATGTATAAAACCTACCTAATAAAAAATTACACTAAGAAACAGTGGTCAATCCCGTCAAAACTGTATGACACACCTGCAACAAATTCAGAGATTTCTTAAAAGAATTTGTATGCTGATTGCCTAGTGAGTGGTAATAACCAAAAGAATGCTATATAGATAAATCAAGACACCTACAAAGAAAAGGCATTAACTGAAAATAGGCACAATACATTTCATGTCTCTACCTCACATTTCAGTACCACAGAACAATCACAGAATCAGAGAATGATTTAGGTTAGAAAAGACTTTTAAGATCAAGTCCGACCATTAACCTAGCACAGCCAAGTCCACCACTAAACCATGTCCCAAAGTGCCACATCTACACATCTTTTAAATACCTCCAGGGATGGTGACCCAACCACTTCCCTGGGCAGCCTGTTCCAATGCCTGACAACCTTTTC
>JANZLQ010000017.1:7927971-7965594 GCA_026212715.1 Elanus axillaris
TGTCCAACTGAGGAGGGGGAGTGATAGAGCGGCTTTGGTGGGCACCTGGCATCCAGCCAGGGTCAACCCATCACACTACGTGACTGTTCTCAGGCACTTCTCTGTTTTCTAACACATCAATAACGCTTGAGTCTTTGCTGCCGCATGGATATGCATCCCCTACCTCCACTGAGACAGCAGACTGAAGGACCCTGCTAGCACCCCGTCCTTCAAACATTGGCATGCTGCTCCCTGGCTTATCTCTAGTGGGCCTGGGTTTATCCCCTTCTCCCTTCAATGAATCATTGTGAATAGCATGGTGATGGCTTCTTTAGAAGGCATATCTATCTCCCTGCTAAAAAGGATGAGCATACTATATTTTGTCCTGTGTGAGTCTATTCAGATAGTTTACTGTACAGACTATATCACTTGCATGTGTTGTGTACATTATTGTCATCGGGATAGTCCCAAGATATGATCACACTTTTTCTTGCTGTCTGACTTTTTTTTGGAATTTTTAAGTTTTCTTGGATATTTGCTTTGGGCTCGGTTTCATAGAAATCATAGTTCAAATAGGCACAATGTTCATTCTCATCTATCTGTAGGCTGCACAAGTCTACATGTAGGCTTCTGTTGATTTACACACAGGTGTCACTGCTAGTAGAAATCTGAAAAACGTGCAGCTTTATAGTTCTGCCATTGCTGTGAGACCTCTTTGAAGATGTGAACCATTTTGTTCTCTGTACATGGACTTTTGCAGTACAGGAAGGAACTCACCATTGCTATCAAGTTGCAGTCAAAGTGATCTGGAAGATAATCTATACCAATACCTTGCAGAGCAACTCACATTTGAGGACACAGTCAAACTTCCACCAGCAAAGGAAGAGACATGCTGCCTGGTGCTCCCTTCAAAGGGAAGCTCCTGAAGAGCTTCAAGATGCCATGCAGTGCCCTGAAAGCAATCGGACTAGCTGCCTGCCAGTGAAGCATTTCTCCTCAATCTGGAAGATGTTCCCTGTGAGCAACCAGTGCTGCTCCCCTTTCTAGCACTAAGGAAAGACATTCATCCCCTCTTTGTGGGCTGAGGTGAGGACGTAGAGCCACACAGGCTGCTCTGATGCCCATTTGCTCTGGTGTCTGTTGCGTTGGATGCTGTATAACCTCTCATGGTCTGGACCATATCAAAGATAGAAAAAAAAAAAAGGCATGAATCTTAGTGCTTCTACAAATACATTTTTCCTCATATTGAAATGTTTTTGGAAATAGTTGATCCACACTGCCAAACTTGAGGATTTTTCTCTAGAAAAGTACAGCTGAATAACACTTCAGAGAGCATTTTTGTGAACTGAAACACTACGAAATTTATCAAAATATAGCTAATATGGAATACTTCACTAAAAACTGGGTTTCCTCACTTGGAAATTTTCTGTGACACTTAAAAATCAGTGCAACAAAATCAATTAGGTTTTAAACAGAAGAAATTCAGGACAACTTTGAAATTTCAGATTAGGGTTTCATTTTTCATCCAGGTCTGCCCTACACTCTTTCCCTCTCATGAAAAAAATGGCAAGATGCAACTGCAGAAAAAGCTTACATTACTGAATCTTCTATTTGGTTTGCCTACACATCATTACCTACACACCATCCATATTACCTAAGGCTTTTTAAATTGCTGCTTCATACTGTGATAATAAGATATATATTAAGAACTTTTTTTAAAAAAACATTTTTAAACAAAAAAAGCACTGTACCAGGTGCAGGTGCCCAGGTGCTGGCAGGGGGACTTGCAGGGCAGCCCCTGTGTGGAGCGGCCGGGGCTGCCCCGTGCCGGACACAGCTGGTTCCAGCCGGCTCCAACCCACCCGCCCCAGGGCACAGCTCAGCCCCACAGGCAACACTGGGGTGCCTCGGGGGATAGTGTGTTTAAGAAGGGCAAAAAGCTGTATGGCAGAGAAGAGTAAGGAAAAGAACGTGCAGAAGCAGCCCCGCAGACGCCAAAGGGAGAGAAGAAGGAGAGGGAGGAGGTTCTTCCGTGCACTGGAACAGAGATTACCCTGCAGCCCATGGAGGACTATGGTGGAGCAGATAGCCACACTGCAGCCTGTGAAGACCCCACGCAGAAGCAATTCTATCCTGAAAGACTGCAGCCCATGGAAGGCCCCACATGTGCAGGGGAGATGTGTGAAGAGTAAGGAGTGGCAGAAAGGAGCTGTTATGGACTGACCACAGCCCCACTCCCCATCTCCCTGCACCACCTGGGGTGGGGGAGGCGCAGGACTCTGGTATGAAGGAGTGAAGTTGAGCCTGGAAAGAAGGAGGCCCCAGGGGGAAGGTGTTGTTTCCATTTGTCTTTGTTTCTCACTATCAAAACCTATTTTTAATTGGCAGTAATTTAAATTAATTTTCCCCAAGTTGAGAATGTTCTGCCTGTGATGACAGTTGGTGAGTGACCTCCTTGTCTTTATCTCAACCCACAAGCTTCTTCACCTTATTTTCTACCCCATTCTGCTGAGGAGGGGGAGTGAGAGAGCAGCTGGGTGGGTGTCTGGCAGCTGGCCAAGAGCAACCCATCACAAGTACTGAAATCAGAAATATGCACTGTTCTAGAAATTAAAGTACACCGCCACATCAGATATTTTGTTAGTTAAATAAAAAGCACTCCTTTAAGTCATCAATAAAAAGATACATCACAGTTGTAGAGGTTTGTAATTATAGCTAAGAATTACAGAAGAGGTTAACAGATGAATATTTATCTGGTTTTTATATCAACAATAATTCAAAAAAATTGTTAAATAGCTCAGTGGAAATTACACTGCTCCTTGTTATTTCTGCAGACTGAAAACAGTGAAAGCCTTTCCCTGCTTGAGGTTATCTAGCCAGATCTTGATAGCAGTGTAGGGAAACGGATTCCAACATTCTGCCTAAATAAATGATTTTGGTATTGGAAGAGGCATGTTTAACCCCTGTAGTACATCAATGGCAAGTGAAAGAAGAACACCATGAGCAGAGCAGGTGGGAAATGGGCCATTTTGTGCGAATAACCAATCTAGTCCAAGCTAACACATAGGGAAATCAAGTCAACTCTCCAGACTAAGCCTCAGTTACAGTGATGTAAACTAGGAATAATTTAAACTAATGCCTTAGCAATTCAAAAGATAATCTGCTTCATATAAATGCTAAATCACTATCCCCTCCACCAAACCAGATCTCAGGTTTTACAAGAAGATGATATATAAACATATTCTTATTAATCTAAATCAATATCATCTTGCTGAAAATAAGTTTCTTTCAGCTCTCAATTCAGATTTATGCTTATTTCTTGGGCAAAGCTTACTTTTTTTCCCCTCACTCAACAGCATATGCTAGTCATATCTTATTACCACAATACATCTGTCCAATATCTTTTATTCTTGCAATATACTGAGCTCTTTTCTTCATTTAATGTTGCCATTACAGTACAACACCACTTTTTGTTTTATTCTTGTTTTAACAGAGAAAAGAAAGCTATAAAAAAAGACTACAGAAAAAGTCTCCAGCTGATGCAAGATTGTTGCAATTCTGATTTGTCCAGGTCCCTTTCAATGCATAAAATGTGTGAGGAAAACCAAGTGAGTTTTAGAGCATGTCTTTTAAACTGTCCATGAGCATTCTATTTAATATTTTGTCTAACCTGGTTTTGAATGCATGAAGAACAGCTAATAGATTCTCTTGCCTTCTTAATTTACCCCCTAACTCCATGAATATGATTTTTGAGAGATGCTTTTCAAAAGTCAGCAAGGGCCAAGGCTGTAGCTTTAGGTGGCAATGTGTTGAGCAGAAAGAACCACTCTTCTGTCTTCCAGTTGGACATGAGGGTACTCTTACATCTGGTTTTGCCTACTAGTAAATATCCCAATGATTTGACTGAAAGGATCTATAACCATCTGCTAAAAAGCAAATGAGAAACAAAAACATCATTTTGAAACCAGCCTATAGAATACTCAGTCAGATGTCTGAATCTATTGATTTTGTGGGTTATGGGAAGGTTTGGTAGATCCCTACTTCCTTTTACTTGGGCCCATCTTTATTTTATTCCTCTCATATGCTATACAACTTCTCCATAAGAGTGTCCTTCATTTGAAGAGAACAGCTGCTAGCACGGTAATCACAGTGTTCCCTTCTGTGTCAGAAACAGTAGCTAGGAATCCTGTTCTCAATTGTTATTTTTCTGTTTATGGCACATCACAGCTGCATAAATAAGACCACTTAAATTTAAGCATGAAAATATTAATTTAAAATGTTTTGTTTGGAAGAATTTCTATTATTCAATATCCAATATTGTTTTGATCTGTTCACAGATTTCAAAGTCTGAAAAAATTTCAAGCACATCTGCTTTGTCTGAATTCCCTTGGAGCAGGGGCACAGGTGCCATACTCATGTGACCAGGAGCTATGCAGTCCCCCAGCCTGCAATTTCATGGAAATCTCATCTTTCCATAACAAACTGACTACCCCAAATTGGATTCCTGATGGCACACTACCTGGAAATTCAAATGCAGCCTCTTTTATTTTCAAAGTAACCCATTTGAAGACAGACAATTAAACTTACTTGTTATGACCATTTAACATGAGAATTCTAGAAAGCAAAAAATATATTATTTCACCCTTTGAGAACAGGAAGAAAAATGTTCACATTGTATTCAGAAAACTGGCACTACTAAAAAAAAATAATGTAATGGTTGATCTCCTGATATCTAACTGCTAATAGAATCTGGAACTGAAATCAGTAAAATAGAAATAGTGCCATTAAATTAATATTATAGCAATACTCTTTTGAAATACAATTTTAAATATCTGAGTTGATTTCCAGGCCTGTGCTATTTGTGGATATAATTTCTCCTCTTTCTTTCTCATGCCCAATGCAGTAGGGCACACATGGTGCTTTTCAGGCTAGCTGGTTTTCTCAGGGATTCAAAACTAAAATACAAGTAAGCACAGAATGTGTGAAAGAGTTGCATTTCCAAGTACTTCGTCTTAAACCAGCTCTCACCAGTGGCAGTATCTTCCATATATTTTCAATTTCAAAGCTTTCATTTTTGGAAGCTAATGCAAATCTGCGCTCTTTATTAGGTCCTTAAGTCCTCCCTTGCTCAACTACTGCTATAATTTTAGGTTTAAAATCTAAAGAAATGGAAAATATGGTTGAAGAAGAGATTTGAAAGTGAGCACATCAGTGGCCAGGTTCCCTAGGTGCCTTCACTAATTCTTTCACTGGACTTCTTCAGAGTCCCAGATAATTGACAGAAAAGAATCAATGGAAATGTCCACCCTTCTGTGGGGAAAATTTCTCCTTCCTCAGCATAGATAGAAATATTTATGGACACCAGCAGATGTAATTTCTATCTATTTATGTCAATAGTTCTTCCCAAATATATCAAGTGGGCAACTCCTGCACTTTTAGCTCAAAGACAGCCTTCTTCTACCTAGTACATACTTCACAGAGGAATGACTTCTAAAGAAACTGTGTGACCTGTTAACAACCAAAAATGTTTTCAGCACAGTCACATCTCCAGCCTCCACCACAGTGCCTCACAAACTCATCTTGCTTTTTTTTTTTCAGGAATAATGTATATAATCCAGATTTTTTTCCCCCAAATATCCAAGTAATTTATTGTTCTATTATCTGCTGTTAATGGCATGAGCATATATGTGAAATAAACATATCCGATTCAGAGGGATTAATCTGGCAAAAAGCCAGGATGACTGTTTTTTTACTTTTGTGAAGAATCACATATTGATCCCACAGGGCCCTGGCTTGCAAAGATCAGAATAAACAGTGTCATTGCATCAAACACTGAAGACTGGAGTATTTATGAACTCATTAAATTGCAGCCCTGCATGAGACATTGGGGGAGGCTGTTAATTATTCAAGTGTTAATTAAGAGTGGAAATTTTAAACTTACATATCAGCAGTCTTATTCACTTCAGAATCCCATCCCTATACAATGATTAGTCCAAAATCCACCTTTTCCTAATTTGGTTACTTAACATGCAAATGGTTACTGAAAAAGCTTATCTGAGAATTGTGTACCCACATTTAAAAGAGTTAGGACCAGAAGTCAAGTCCAACACTAGAGCTCCGGTGTCAGGCTCAGGCACTGATTGCACTGCGTGTGCGGCCATGGAGCGAGGTAATGAGCTGAGGGAGGGAGGGCACCAGGCAGTTTTTAGCATCCTCCCTGGCTTGTGTGGCACGTGCTATCTGGCAGTCTGTTAGAGGAGGCACAGACTGCTCTTTCTGCCTCTCTAATTAAAAGTGTGTGTGCACACGAACAAATGCCTGCCTCTGCTCACACATACCAGCATTCCTGTAAGAGACCAGGTACAGGAGACATGAGATCCTGGGAGAACAAGAGAGATCAGAAGTGAGTATCAAGATTAGATTATAATAAATATATATCCGTTCTTGCCTACTGAAGCACAGATGTATCTATAAACCTCCATGTTCAGCTCAGACACCCAGGTTTAATACTGAGCAGTTAGTGTCTAGACAGCTTTTTCTTATCTGGGAATCATGAGGATGATAAGAAGCAGGCACTCACCACACAACAGGCACATGAGGGATCCATCAAAGTAGTACTACAACTAGCTTCAAGGGACACCAAACCCAAAAGGCTGAGATGTCGTACACAATCCCAGGAAAGGGAGTTTCCCATGTTAGAAAGCATTTCCCTTTTCCCATAGGGCCTTATTCCAGAGCCCACTAAAACCAAGGGGAAGCTCATACTCATTTTCACCTAGAGAGCACCCAAACTATTACTACTACTGCTTTCTTTATAAGGCAACATTGCATTATAAGACACAATGCTAATATTGACATGAATATATGTGCTGGTTTTG
Source organism: Elanus axillaris (assembly GCA_026212715.1). Taxonomy (NCBI): domain Eukaryota; kingdom Metazoa; phylum Chordata; class Aves; order Accipitriformes; family Accipitridae; genus Elanus; species Elanus axillaris. The sequence continues at coordinate 7,934,829 of JANZLQ010000017.1, forward strand.
GCTGGGATAGAGTTAATTTTCTTCACAGTAGCTGGTATGGGGCTGTGTTTTGGATTTGTGCTGGAAACAGTGTTGATAACACAGGGATGTTTTTTGTTACTGCTGAGCAGTGCTAGCACAGAGCCAAGGCCTTTTCTGCTTCTCAGCCCACCCCACCAGCAAGGAGGCTGGGGGGGCACAAGGAGTTGGGAGGGGACACAGCCAGGACAGCCGACCCTGACTGATCCAAGGGATATCCCAGACCATAGGACGTCATGCTCAACTTATAAACTACGGGGAAGAAGGAAGGGGGAGGATGTTCGGAGTAATGGTGTTTTGTCTTCCCAAATCCCCATAAGGCATGATGGAGCCCTGCTGTCCTGGAGATGGCTGAACACCTGCCTGCCCATGGGAAGCGGTGAATGCATTCCTGGTTTTGCTTTGCTTCCCTGTGTGGCTTTTGCATTACCTATTAAACTGTCTTTATCTTAACCCATGAGTTTTCTCACTTTTACTCTGCTGATTCTTTCCCCTATCCTGCCATGGGGGGACTGAGCAAGCGGCTGTGTGGGGCTTAATTGCCGGCTGGGGGTAAAATTTGACAGTTCTTTTTGGTGCCCAATGTTGAGCTGCCATGGTTTAACGCCAGCCAGCAACTAAACAACACAACCACTTGCTCACTCCCTCCCAGCAGGATGGGGTGAAGAGAAATGGAAGGGTAAAAGTGAGAAAACTTGTAGGTTGAGGTAACAGTTTAATAGCAGTTAACATTTTTCCAGTGTAATAATTTAAATACAATAATAATCATCATAATAAATTGTAATAAAAGGAAAGTAACAAAAAAAAAGAGAGAGAGAGAGAGAAATAAAACCCAAGAAAGACAAGTGACACAAATGAAAACCAGTTGCTCACCTCCAACCAACCTATGCCCAGCCAGTCCCTGAGCAGCAGCCCCAGGCCAACTTTCCCCGTAGTTTTACTGCTGGGGTGCTTTACTGCACCCCTTGTGCTGGGGTGGGCTGAGAAGCAGAAAAGGCCTTGGCTCTGTGCCAGCACTGCTCAGCAGTAACTAAAACATCCCTGTGTTATCAACACTGTTTCCAGCACAAAAACACAGCCCCATACCAGCTACTATGAAGAAAATTAACTCTATCCCAGCACAATATTATAAGAACCATGAAGCTCCATGAAGGTCTGAACTGCATCAAAATTTATAGCATTTTAGAGCCCATGGAACTGCCTTCCTGTGGAACTCGTGCAGGAAACCTAAAGAACACCCAGAAGACTGCATGTACTACATACTATTGCTGACAAGTGTCCTATGCCATCAAACTTGTCTACCACATATTACACCAAAAAAAATTATATCTAAGTAGGTTTGCTGGTATTGTTAGCTCACCATCCAAAATTTGGAGTTTATCTGTTTCATCACCCTGCTGAACCCATTTTTGACAGCTGCAGTGTGAACGCTAAGGACAGGGGTTCACCTTTCCTTCCTTCTATAAAACCAAGGTCTTAGACAGTGCTTAGTTCCATGAAGTCTTCACCCTTCATTTGCTTTATAGGTGCTGCTAGAATGGAAATTTTACTGATAACCAAGCCATCCTGTTCTGCAGTAATATTGAAGAGAAATGCTGTATCAAAACTGGTTGCAAAAATCTTGCAGATATTTCTCCCCTCACAGCAGGTTATTAATTTGTTATTAATTCAATCTATTTTAGGAAACCAACATTTAGATCAGGTAAACTTACCAAGCTTGTTAATATTTCTTTGGCTGTAGGTCTGATTTAAGAGACTCTTATAGGAAGTTAGTCTTACACACAGTTCCAGACAGATCTTTTCCTGTATCAACCCCAAAAGCCCCAAGTTGTGCTTGAGCAACAAGTTATCTGGTGTGCTTTAAAATGGAACTGTGAAATGGTGGATTCAAAGAAAATGGAACTATGCATGCACACCAAAAAAAGAAAAGAATTTTAAAAAAGCCTGTTTGGCTTGTCTCTGTGTGTTTTTAAAAAAGCCAGTCTCATCAAAGCTGTGGTTTGGAATATGGCCACAGAAAGACCCAAGTCAGCACAACTGGGTGCACTTCAGGCAGAGAGTAGGAAGGAACAAGTGTCTGTGGGCAGGATGTGAACCTATTCAGATGGATCTGTTAAAGGAATAATGAAATGGTGCCACAGATTCAGTTAAAACATGGGGGATATAAATGCTTGGACAGCAGTTCAGAGCAATAGCGCAAATTAATTGTCTAATTGTAATCTATAATTTAAGCTTTCACTAAGTCTATCAAAATGTATACAGACTACATATTTATGAGAAAAATACCACTGACTCCATCTAATCAATAAAACTGAGAGTCCCTATGAGATTCAGCTACTTAGCCTGCCAATCTTTATGACATTACAGTATTATTCCTCTTGGTTTAAGATATTTTCTCTTTTCAGCTGCTACTATGCCTGCACAAATGGGAAGAAGCCAAATGATTGCACCGAGGAAACAGTGAGGCTGAATAGATACAAAATGCTGTCAAACACACTGAGTGAACAGAAAAATTATGCCTTTAATTTCTTTTAGTTCTTGCCTGTTACTACTATCAGCAGATGGGCAGGGGAAGGAAAATAAATCAGATGCAAGAACTATTGTCCAGATGACAATACCCCACTTGAATCGTTGATAAAATTTATAGGACTAAAAATGCATGAAGAAAACTGGAATTAAAAAAATCACCTCTGGAGAAGAAATGTACAGAATAACCCCCAAATTCTGTGCCCTCTCCTAGCCATGCAGCTGATGTGAGTGGTGAGGGATGTGAAGCCTGGGGGTGTTTAACCCAAGCCCCATCTCTAAAAGGAGAGAGCCAGCACAAAGAAGGGCTTTCTAAGAACAAGCACCTCCTGGGAGAGCCCGATTCCCTCAAAACCAAGAACATCTGAACCAGGCCCACTCCTCCAAGCAATGCCCAAGCTCACTCCTCCCTCCAACCCTGCAGCAAAATTTCTACAGGAGATGAGCTACCTCCATTTGGGTTTTCTTGTCATCACGTAGAGGAGAAGCCACGGTGAGGGGGCTACCGTGTGTGCTGGATTAACATCTGATCACCAGCTCCTGTCTTCCTTTTTGATCCTCTGCATTCAAAGTGCAGGACTCCACCGGAGCCCTGGCAGCAGGGGCACACTGCTACAGAAAGGCATGCCGCTCCCCGGCTGCGCGGCCTGAGGAGAGCTCCATGCTGGCTCCCCTAAGCCACGCGCTCACCAGCTATGCCACCGTCTGCGCTGTGTTACAGGAATATTTATCCCCGTGTGCCTGGCCTGCCCTTGCCCTTCCTCTCGCCGCGGGTGAAGCACACAAGGTCTAGAAGAGCTCTTCCTCTTTGTGAACTGCTTGGAGATTTCTGCCCGCAGGAACAGTACCTGGATCTGACAAGTGAAAAAGCAGCCTGATATTTTCTGCCCTGTATTATTAAATGGTGGGTTGCCCTTATCATGATCCCAGTTAAGCCAGTAAGTGTTTTGCCATCAGCTTCAGCAGAAGCGTGTTCAAGTCCTAGATACCAAGGATTTGATGATGGCAGGTCACCTAGAAAATGAACTGAAATTTATAAAGGATGTTGTTGCTCTCGTATCAAAAGACAGACAGAGTGGTAAAAACTGGGAGGACAGACAACACATGACTGTTTTCACAACACATTACTATATGTATCAGCTAAAACTTGAACCTGGTAACAAAGAATGACCATCTCAGAAATTGCAGGGAAATGCATGATCCTTAAGTGTTTTTCTGCTTTGGATCTCTTTCTCACTTTCTTTTGATGAGCAGTGGTCACCTTTAAATTTTTTACTTTGATACTGCAAGTAATTATTGCTACCACAAATGCTGCAGTAACACTTATTAATTGCACACTGTTTCTCTTTAGATGTTAATGGGTGACTGTGATGCAGTTTCACTTTCCTTCAGTAAAATAAATCTATGAACTACTATGTGGTTTTCTCTATATATCACTAAATGCTCTACTGTGCGGTTTTCTGACAGTAACAGACTTGTTACCCTATTTGTACCTTGGTAATGTGCTACTAAGAGGAATTAATAGCTTGCTAAGCAGAAGTACTTTGCTGATTTCTGTATGCTTTGCTGGCATTCACACTGTCCTATATGATTTTCAGGCTTTAATACCAATTTTGCAAGCGCATCTGTCAAAGACAATTAAATTATATGACAGATATAATTTGTATTGGACCAATCCATGCAAACCTTTCACTGTTGCAGGTATGAATATTTTATATTACACAATGAGAAACCAAAAGCAATTCAATTTGCTTTAGCCATGGGGTCTCCACAGTCAAGGATGTGTGGTTTCATACATACTTCAGCCCTTTGCACTGACCTTGGGCAGAATCTTTGAAGTATATATATAGAAAAAGAAAAAATGTATTGCCTGTGTTATTCCAAGAAAATAAACCTGGCGCTCACAGACCCTGTGCTGTACTAAACTCTTATCAATGAACAGAACTTCCTTATTTAAAATGAGTGTAAAAAAACAGCTATTTTCTTTACTAGTCAAGAATAATTTATTAGGATTTTATTTTTTATAGCAGCTAGAAAACATGGAAATGTGGGACCCATATTCTTTCCTTTGTGTGCACACTTAACTCCCTTCATATTCACATCAGAGACAGCTATCCGGTCTCATTTATACTACATTCATGAAACTTGAATATGCAGAAGTCCAGTTATTCATGATTTTCCCTGATGTACTCCAGCTCAAATTCAAGCCTTTCTCCTCAAAAATAGTACCAAATTATTAACTATATAAACTTACTGCATGACGAAGCCAAGAGCATAAAATTAAGTACCTAAGAAAAATTCCAAGCATATAGATCAAAAAGTTTTCAGAAAAAATATGGCTGAGATCTTGAACATATTGGCAATAATAGAATGCAACAAATAATAAGGAAAATTTATGAAGCACAACTAATATGACATAAGCTATGTTACAGAGTTATATGACTCCTGGATATATAATTTTAAAACTTATTAGATAAAGCAAAAGTGGAGCACTGTATGCTCTGTGCTATGGTCATTCCTCCTTCTCTATATTTGTTAAATTAATTAAAGAATGATATATACTGTTTTAAACATAATGGATAGAATGCTTTTATTTATGTGCCCTTCAGCATGCTTCTTACTCCAATTACGTTTATTATCTTTCCTATTAATTTTAATATTTTTTAAAAGCTGCTGCCAAACCTGCTCTCCTTTAATGGGAGTTTATACAAGAGATGCAAAACTGGTAGAAAATTATTCCTGCAATTTTTTGGAAAATAAGATTTCAAAATAGTAGGTGGAGTACAAAAAGCAGTGACTACACAGTCATTACTTTATGCTTATTCTCCAAAAGATGCATCCTGCAAACTGCTCAATATTTGATATTTGATCAGCTAAGCTACATAACAGTTGTACACCTGAATTACAGAGCATGTAATTTGGCCTCTACATTCAGTATATGCTACTTCCCTTCAGCTTTTGCTTAACATGCATAAATGAAATCTGTGAAATGTCTTAATTTTTCTAGATCACTTTAAAAGGCATTTACAGTGAAATAACTTCCATGAAACATATTAAGCAGATCTAATTATGCAATTATTAGAACAAAATAGCCTTTATTGTGCGGAATTTTTTGCAAAAGCAAAGGATAGTGTCAGGCAGACTGCTGCTGTTCAATATGCTCATGTGCTGAAGTACCCTCACCTGCCTTCTAGCCTTCTAAAATAGCATGTTTCATTCAAAAAAGGATGCCAGTAGTCACCAACTTGGCTAAACACACAGATTTTAAACACCTAGCAAATATTGCTTAACTGTTTTCACGTTTCAGAAGATAGATTTTAAAATGTACCCCACTGGGCACTACATGATCATGTTGATCACTTGTTGCTAAATAAAAAGGATGTAGACTGTTCCAAATGACAGGGAAACATGACAGATATGGATCCATGAACTAATTATGAGCAAATGCAAGAGCTAATATAAATGCATGCCTGTGAAATAATCACATTGGTACTGCAGAAATCAAACCTTCAAACTTCTCCCCAGAAATGAAAAAGCAACAGTAATTACAACTTGTGAATTGATGACAGCCAGCCTGTACTTTTGTTCTTATTTCATACAGACTTCACACTTTTTCCTTTTTGGCTTTGTTCCTGAATAAACTTTTAAAGAGCAAGCTATTTTACTTGAACATCAGAAACTTATATTGGCAAATGCAAATTTATTGATTTTTTTGATAGGCATATCCAAAACTAGAAGGGCTAATACTCATAGGAAAAAAACCCAAAACCTCTACTGTTGAAAAGTTTAAGACATGGGTGGGAAAAGAAATATATGCAGAAAATACTTCCCATATCCAAATGTTTCAAGCCATCTGAACACTGTTCACTTGCTGTAAAGTTGCCAGTTCTAAACCCAGCATTGACTGCATCATACTAAAGGAGACCCAGTAACCTAGTGATCCTCCAGACCTCTGCTTAAAGGTGGGTTTCTCTAAAAAATTCTTATATCAAATCTTAACCCTTAATGTTAGCTATCCTAAAGAGTGCATACTATGTGTGTGATCAGAGCACTTTTCTGAAGCTCTTTAAAGAATATTTCTGTTCGATAGCAATTTTGTTAGCAACGTTTCTACAATGTAAAGGCTCCTACCACTGTGTAGCAAATACGTGGGGTTTTTTGCTCTTATCTCGTGTAGTGCACTTGATAAGGGGTACTACTGAATCTTCTGCACGCTGCATTACAAAGGAAACTGTCTTTTTGTAAGGCATTTTCTCTCCACTGCTTTCACATAAAATAGACGCTCTTATAACTGAATGTATCTGACTGTATTAGTACTCAAATGAAAACTGAAACCCTTCTACTTTATCTGAAGTATAAATGCCTGAAAAGATTCTTGCCTTTCCAATTGTGCTCGCTGTAATAAAGGTTAATATTGAACTGAACTTATCGTATTCTAGCATCACATGTTAAGTTCCAAATCTGTGTGTGGGATCTATCTTCTTTTTTATTGTTGAAATTAAAGAATAAGAAAAATGTTTGCAATATTATTAAAAATAACAGATCAAAAGCATTTTACTTAAAGACAGTTGAAACCTATTGCTTTCATGAGGAAGGAAAAAAAACATGGTGCAAAGTACTGGGGGGAGGGAAGGGAAGAGCATCTGTTGAAAATTAACTACTTCAACGTTAATTAACACATAATTTTCTACCTGATGAGATGGTGTTGTAGAAAGTATAAATTGAAGGCACAAGAGTAAGAAATGAGTCATCTTTGACTTACCGTATCAAAGACTATTGCTGTATTGCAGTCAGCATCCAAACACAGAGCATGAAGCTTCTCACAAATCAGAAAAAATATACAATCAATGAACAAATCAAATGCATTGTAAAAATAAAGGCCAGAGATTAGAGTACGTATCCAAGGGTCTGGTTAGTCACAGCTTTGACTAGCCTGCTACAGAGCTCTGCAAAACAACTATACTGCAGCAGTGTGGCAAGCATAGGATTGCAATGCATGTCCCATATATTCAAGCATAATAGAAAACATGGTCTGGAGCTTTTTCCATGTGGAAGTGGGGTTTGTTTTATGCAGGCAGAAAAAAGAGGGGTTTTTTTCCCATATAATAGAATTAGAAATGAAGATTTTTCTTAATTATTGTACACAATAATTCCCCAGGATATCAATTACATAAAGCAGGTGCCTCTGTCTCCTGTTTCCCAGATAAATGCCTGTAATCTCATTTCACAAATGATCCTATTTAGACAGGAGCCACCTATTGTGGTGATATCATTTGCTCTAGTATCCATAAATGGGCAACTTCCTACCAAACGTCATGACCACTGACGACACAATTTTTATAATATTGAGTGGGCAGTGTGGTTGATGGTGTCCCATCAATCTACAGCAGCTTCTGCTGATGTGATATCATAAACCCTGCATAATCATCTAAAAGGCTGAAAATGAAAAGAAGCATTAAACCTGTCTGGTGGAGCTCATTAAAAAAAAAAACCCAACACCTAAAACTGGGGGGGGGGAATTCCTAGACAGGTAGTAAAGGCAAATAAAACGTAATCACATAGCAGTGGCACCTTTTCAGGTACCTTCTGCACTCACAAGGAAACTGGTAGATATGAACAAAATTCACTCTCTGTTAAGAATTGTAGCTGTCAGTTCCTTTTTAACAAATAATAAAGACTGTATATTCTCTTTCCTTGCAAATGCAAAATACACTTTGACAGCAAAAAGGACCAGTGCTTCAGTGATGCACAAATTAGTCCATTCTTAGAGTTTATTTTTAGAATTAGCAACTGCTTGTCACAGTAGCTTGGAATATGAACTGTAACAAAATATCCTTAGATTGTTTGAAATCTAGTCTGGTAGACTGGTTTGCTTCATGCTCTAGCTACATAGATTTAATTCCGCAGATCAGTGTTTTCTTAAGAGAAATCATTCCATTAAATATACATATTTGCGAAATGTTATGATACTCATAGTTACCTGAAATTAATTTCCATCTGCCTGCTTTAACACATTGAGATCTGAGGAGAGTTAAATTTGATAAAGGGTTCACTTACTTCCCCACCCTTTCCCCAAGGGACTCAGTTGTGCCTAGTGGCTAAAGCAAATTGCTGAAGAACTTTGTATTTAATATTTTTCCTGGCAGAAGTTGGTAAGAACTTCAACAGGAGGTCCCCAGTTTCAAAAAATGGCCTGAGGGCATTTTTCAACAGGATCTCCACAAATCTTGGTTTACATACTCCTGCTTTGAACAGACTGAGCTGCATCTAAACAGCTTCTTAATACACAGATAGAAAGCCATAACATTAGGATATATCCACAATAGTGTTTGGACAATGCTCACCAGAACACCAATCAAGCTGGGGTTTCGAGGCAGAAAACTTTAAAGCTTAAAAGCCCAAAACCCAAGAGGACTTTATAGGCATTTCTACTGTATTCCATCACAACACAGTCCACTTCTCAAAATCCAGTCCCCTTCATTGTAGATGGCCCTTGTTATACCTTGCATTTACTCCTTAGTATCTTTGGGGCAGGGACCACCCTTTACCAAATTTCTGTATTACACCTAGGGAGGGTCCCAAAGGCAAGCATTGCAAATGTTAATAATAAAACCAACTCTTTTGGAGTTGACTACTACCACAGTGACTCACACCAGGTCTAGATGGGGTGAAAGCAAAATTTGAGCCCAGCATTCATGGCTCCAAGACGCAGCTATGCTGTCAAAGCAGAAAAGTCAATGGGTTTTCTAAAACCACTCTGAAGAGAATGACTCCTTCCTCACAGATTGAAAACAATGGAGAAAACCATTTCAGAGCATTGAATAGCCATTTAGACATGAGCAGGTGCTTTCCCTCTTCCTCCTTCCTGTGCTCATCTTCAAGATAAGACTAGCTGATCTCCCTGGATATGCTGTCTAGGCAAAAACATAAGTGCAGCTTTGACTCTGGGGATCATAACCCCTTCATTTCAGTACTGGGTAGAAATAGAAAAGCATAAACTCTGTGTGTCCAGATGGCACAAATATTTTTCATGTGTTTCCGTGACAGAAGATAAAGGTAACACAAGAAACAGTTAGAAAGTGGAAGTGTGTGTGAGTTTAACTGAGACTGATGGTCCAGAAGTTTCTCTCTTGGCTAGATAAAAGATGATGAAATGGAAATGAGGTAAAAAAAAAAAAGCAGAAAATTGCTTAAGAGAATATTCATCACCGCTCCATCAAATTCAGTCCTGCCTTGGGAAACGCCAAATGTCAGATTTTCTTGGTAATGTACACAGACTTTTAAGGCTGTTCCAGGTCATATTAGGAAAGCATGCATTTTCTTAAAACAACCTCTTTTTCAGCATCTGAGCCAAAGGACATCACCACTCTTCCTTAACCTTGTTTTGAGCTTACCAAGCACACGGTGATGAGCTTAGAGCACAACTTTCATGTGTACAGGAGGATGTTAAACATGGTCCAGTGGAGAAGACCTGATGGTTCTGATCTTTGCTTAAAGGCCTCTAGGCTTTATAAGAGAGAGTACTAAAGAGACTGGACCATCATTCTCAAATTATTCCCATTTGTGTAGGGAGATACTGTGAGAAAAATGCCCCAAACATATTACTGACTCAGGAATGGCCTGAAGGATTATACTGAAAGGACGAGTCACTCCAGTGAAAGGAAAAGGCTGTTGTATTCGGTCCAGGGGAGACTGTCATAAGCCACAATATCTGATGTTAAGCAAGCAAACAGTGGACATCTCACAAAACTGCAGACCATACAACAGACTATTCTACCCCTCTTATTGTCTTTGCTTTATATTTGGGATCATAACCCCCCACTGCTGATATCCTAACAAATAAGTCTAAATGTCCTTAGACTACCTTTGAAATTCCTACCAGCCTTCCTTTTATTGGGCTTATTCTTTCTAGGATACTTGGAAACTAAATCTCTCCAGGCACTAGGGCCAGTCTGTAAATCTGCATATTCCTGGGCAGAAAAGAAGCAGACAGGATCTTCTTTAAAATATCTAGACTTTCCACTAATTAGAATTGAAACTTAAGTCCTAAAACACCAGTGGAAACTCCACTCTGAAAGGTGGGAGACAGAAAGATGCTACCTTCTAAAATACCTGATATTTTAATAGATAGTCTCTTTAAAGCAGAGACAGAACTAACCGCTTCAGTTAAATGAGCTTGTCTGCTGATTTGAGTAGCAAGAAACCCTGTCATCTCCAGTAAGTGTCACGCTGCCTTATATTAATTAGTAGGGAAACACAAAACCAACAAAAAATTATACTAAAAAAATTGCAATGCTTTCCTTTTAAAATGCAAACAGCCAATAATCAGTATGAATAAAAAGTGAATTCTTACATGTCATCCTTTTCCAGAAACAGAGTAGGAAAACAGTTACTGCACATTGTGTGATGCTTCCTTTAATTGTGTTACGCAAGTCACCCCTTGTGTTTACCAATTAAAAAGAACCATGCACACTAAGACAACAAAAAGTCTTATAAGAACTTGCACTTCCACTCATTTCTACAGTAAACAGGAAAATTAAGCAAGGGTCTTGGACAAGGAAGTCTTAGTGTGCTATCCTTTCTAATCTTTGCAGCCAGGCTCAGAAACACTAAGGGCTAAAAAGTGCATTCTCTTTCTTTTAGCCAGATCTACTTCTGTCTAAAATCTCTTGAGGAGCTGAACCTAACTGAGAGGACACATTGGACAGATATTACTACAAGATGGATCACATTACTATACTTAAGCAAAGATTCTTCCTTAAATCCCTCTAAGATTCATCACTATCGCTTTTCAACAAGACCACAGAAAACTCCAAATTTCAGGGATTTCAGCCTCATAAGGCCAAATGTAATTTGTCGTAATATAATGATGATGAATAATTTGCAGTTTTTAATTACTTGTCAAAATCCTATTACCCAACAAAAAGCTAGAAATATCTATTGCCAAAATCATACCTAAATAAATTCTTAAGAATAATTATCACAATAAATTATTACTTAATGGCTAAAACAATCAGGAAAAAGCCCTGTTCATAAGCTCATTTCTATACCACCAGCTGCAACAATGGTATCCCAAAGAAAACAAGAATGTTCATTTTAATTTTAATTTCACACTCCATTAGGAATACAGGTGTAAAAAAAAAAAAAAACAGAAAACCTACCAAATAAAAAGTGACATGTTCTGATGGGAAAACACATAACTTTCATTTCCATATCAATATTAAAATAATTGAGAGGAGAAATGTTTAAAATTTTTAAGGTGGGCTTTGCTTTTTTTTTTTTTTCAAAGCCTGGTTAGCCCAATTGTTAATTGATAAGGGACAGCCATGGTTTGCATCTAGTGACTCTCCTAAATAAATCACCATTGTTTGGGAGATTGGAAGAAATGGATAAAAAGTTCTGCCTGATGTCATTCTGCCTTTGAAACTGTGCTTTTTACTAAGTCTTCTTCTTTTCAGTGGAACTCCCACTGCTTTGAAAGGGAGCTGTGTTGAAGTATTTATGGCCCGAAAGTTTGTGCTAAACACTGTTTAATTTAAGCAGCAACTAAATACTCTCTTCTACCACAGAACTCTATATGGTAGAATGACTGGTGGAAAGAGCCAAAGGTCAGATGGGTGGCAGGCTTCATCCTCATAGCCTATAAATCTAATTCTTAGAGCATTTCAGATCAGGATTCTCTATAAATAATAGCTATTGTGACAAAACATTACCACTGACAGACAGATGATTTATGGAGATAGTTTTTCCATTGAAGATCAAAGCTATAAAATGATCCTAACATTGACCAGCAAAGCTATGGTATGGTCATAAACCTGTGACATGAAAAAAGAGGGTTCTTTCAGGTTAGGAGGTCAGAAATTCTTTATATTCTGATATTAACAAGGTGGAAGATGCATCTGTGAGCAGGACAGCTTTGTAAACAACAATCCCTCACTCATTTGGAGGCAAGACTGCAAAAACCTTTGGCTACCCTTCAATGCAAGTGTTGAAGAGTGGCAATAACAATAATAACAACAAAGAGAAAGACAATCCTGAAAGGCCATATACCAGTAATAACCAAAAAAAATACACCATTAATGCCTTCTTTAAAGACAATGAGATTGCTTCAAAAAGTTCACTTTTTTTCTTCTTACCAGGATCTCCAGAGAGCTCAATTTAGAGGCTTTTAATAGCCTACCCTTTCTTTCTTCCTTTTCAGACCCTCCAGCCTTTTCTTTGCAGTTGCATTTTCAGAATCTACCCAAGAACTTGGTATCTTAAAATAATTATTGGAAAAGAAAAATAAACACTAAACACCTGCTCACTCTGTGGAGATGCATAAGCTTACAGCAGTTAGGAAGTGTCTCAACTTTGCATTGTTAAACTTTAACAAACTTTATAACAGGATCATTACTTTTACCAGACCTACAAATATTTTTCTCAGGTAACGCTGCCTCAGAAACCACTGGTCTGAGACTGTCAGTGTAGACTTTCTGAGCCTTTCTTGTTTTGAGTAAATATAGTTACCAGTGACTTGTGATAAATGACAAGCTTTTATCTTTCTCTCTTTGTTTTCTGATCCCATGATGAACACTTTTTCACTTGCAGTACTGTATTCCTTGCCTTGACTTCCCCTTTTCCTTCACAATTTTCTAATTTCAAATACATGAAAAAGTGATGTGAGACAAACTTTTCCTATATGGTTTGGGATTTTACACATTCCTAGTGTCTTTGAAAGGTGACTTTATGACAGAACTGAAGATGCTACTCTAAGAAATCATTCTAGAAACTACAGAAAAAATATAACAAAGAAGGACTTGAAGATTACCAAAGGATGACTAGGTTCTGGCTAAATCTCACACCAGGAAATCTGTTCTCTCTTGACAAGCTGAAGAACCTAGTACAACTTCAAGCAGTACAATTGTATTGGCAGTTTGTGAATGTGATCAGTAGCAGTGTTTCAGAGAAAAAAACTGGGACAGGACTACAGGCTTATAACATGCTCAATTCAGCTGTCTGTAAGGGGGGAAAACATCCATTTTCTCTGAAGCCAGACGCTCCATCTTCACCTTTGACTTCAGTGACCAGGAATGACAATAATGAAATGTGAAGATAGCAATGGCAAAGACTGGAACACCTTGGTTTGAAGTTTTAGGTCTTAAATGGATGGCATAAATGCTTGCATTTTTGCACACAGCACTGTAAATAACCAAGAATAGCTTCCTCTTATGTGTTAGGGAAGTCAAACACAGGCAAAACATCTTTTATACATGTGAGATCTGTACTGCAAAAAGCTTGCTACCGTTTATGCTCAGTCACAGGTACTAATATTAATAAGACATTGGTAAGTACTGAAACTACCAAGATCAGGCTTCTGGTTGAGCTTTACCCAGTTGTACAGTTTGAAGTCAAAAATACCCCAACTAAATTGTTAGGTCTGAATTCCTGGCAATAACGGTCAATAGGATTTCCTCTCCTTACCTCTACATTGAGTTTAATTTTTATGTCTCAAAAAAAAAAAAAAAGAAAGCAAAAGAATTGGAAAAAGGAATTCTTCACTTATAATACACTGAACTTCTGCTCGAAGAGGAAAGGAGGATTTGAGGTTTTTGTCCAGGGATAGGAAGACTCCGACTTTATGATTTGGCTTTGTGTAAGAAACCAAGGAGAAAGCATCAGGGAAAAGCAAAAGCAGATAAAAAAGATTTTGGGGAAGGGGCGAGAGAGGTGTGTGTCAGCAGCTGCAGGCATCTCGAAGGCTTTCTCTGGGGCTGGTGAGCCCAAAGGAGGCACCTCACACATGCAAGGCTCCAAGCAGAAGCACTGTCTCCAAGTCACAGCCAGGAGAAGCAGAGAGCCTACAAGTTCTCATTAATATTTCTTGGCTATTTGCTAATAATAACAATGTAGTCTTGATTGTACAGTATGTAAACAAAATTGTGCTTCACATAATCTATGTTTTGTACCTCCAGTATGCAAATACAACTACTACATAAGCCCAATATTAAATGTGTGCTGCGCTGCAACAGCTGGAGTACCAGAGTTTGGACATTTGCAAGTTGAAATGTGTTGTGGGGTTTGACATCATGTTCAGGTCCTTGTTCTGGCTGATACAGTGATCTGAGATGACAAACTTTGTTCTGAAGGTGAAACAAAGTCAAGTTCTGTAACCTCAAATGTTGCCATGAGAAAAAACAGTCATCTTCTGGCCATATCTCATCATAGGCACTGGCACTAATCCATTTCTAGGCATCACAGCTCATAAACTCGGAACTATTATGGACTCGATAAAGTCAATCAATACATTAGTTAAGTGAGATGGAATGATTTAGCTCTTAGGGAAAAAAATATAGGGCTCAGTATTTTTCATTGCTGTTTTTGAGCATCTCTGAATAACAAATCTCAAGAAAATTGAGTTCAGACAGACACCCATGCCTTGGCACATTCACTTGAAATAGAATCAGGAAAACAAAGACTTTTTGTTTTGTTTAAATAAATTGAGAAGTCTTCAAATCAAGGACTGCTTCTTACTTTCTCTTTTACAAAGCCCTCTTGAAGGGCTCATCTTCTGAGACCCTACTTCAGATGGAATATGTGCAACAGCTTCACAATATACTGGTTTTGTCCCCTACAAATTTGAAATGTCACACTTTAAAGTATCAGCATATCATTGGTGAGTTTTTGAAAGGTGGAAAAACTTATGGTACTTCAATGACATTTCCCCAGTGCCAAGTCTGAGCGAGATATAAAAACATGGTACAGTGGCAATAGGAGGAAATGTTGTACACTGGATGCCACAATGTGCATTAAAAATACATTTTGATGCAAATTCTCTTCAATCTTAACATGTTAAATTGAAGTTATAAACAGCTGCATGTATTTACACGCATCAAGATAATCAATAATGTATGTTGACTTATCACAATCTTTACAAGGTCTATTTTATCAGTGACTCTGCCTTTTATTTTAGAAACTAATTGAATTATATTTAATGCTTCCATTTTTGGAGAAAAAAAAATATTCACAACATGGGATAGGGAAACTGCATTTTTGTAATGTAAGAAACCCCAGAATACTTTAGTGAAATTATATACAATACTCAATATTGCAAGACACAATACTCAAATATACAATAATTTCATATAATAGCAGTTAGATCTTCTGCATCCTCTATCAGCCTATGTTTTCATTTCAGAGAACCTTGCTCCCATCCCAAAAGAAAGTTCCCAAGCTGACATGCACTATGACTTTTAATTCCTTTTTTTTTAGCTTGAATAAATTCAGAGGCTTCTAGCATAGAGTGTGGCAGTTAAAATGTGCAGTGGAAGGACTGTTTAGCATGACTACTAAAAATAGCGAAGTTATTTCTGCCATAGCAAACAAAATAGTAGAAATATTCTTTCAGTAGATAATTTCTATTGTTTCATGTTTCTTGCAGAAAGACAACGTGTGCAAGACTACTCATTAACAGTGATAAGGAGGAAGAAGTAAAATCCTCTAGCAATAGCTCAGAAAAGTATATTAGAGTACATCTGTCAACTGGCTCTTCTTTAAGGGTGGCTAAGGGCCAGAGAATGATATGACAAAAATGTGGGTATCACTGATAGATTAAACCCTGCCAGCGTGCAAAGGAACAGCATCAGCAATAACATTAATATTCACAGTGGCAACCTTTGATGCTTTCATAATTTTCATTTGACCTCAGAGAGAAACGTGGCAAAAGACTGTTGTGTTCCTGTGATTCTAGTCTTTTATGAAAGGACAATAACCCCCCTGCATCAACCCTTCATTATGATTGCCCAATAAGAACCTACAAATGTTTGATAACTAGGATTTTGTGGACTAGAACTGAAGCACATTGGCAAAGCTGATATGTGTAGAAGTCACTATGGTTACTGCCTACACTTGCTTTGCCTCCAATCAAATCTTTCATTTCCATAAGCATTAAAATTCACCAAATGCACCAAAATTATTCAGAAAAAAATAATCTCTTTGGTTTATAAGCCTTTTAGCTGTGTTGCTTTTATACTTTTAAGATTAGACTCTTAGCTGAGGTGTGTTATTACACATCTGTGTATAAGGACAATTATTGCAGTAGAAGCCTTGCAGTGGAAATGCTTTGTTAGACCCCAGCTTCAGCAGCGTGTGCGGAACAGCTCTCTGCTCTTGGCCAGCGCAAAGACAAAACCCAGAAAACGCTGTACAGGATGCCAGATGAGAAGCACTAGCTGGGGATTTAGCAAGCCAAATTCAGATGAATACACTTAATATTACTGTAAATCTTCACACTCCTAAGAAAATTATAAGTTGGTCTTCCCTGATTAGCTTCCCTGTTTGTTGTAATAAGAAATAGCTATACATAAAACTAATTTTTTTTGGGGGGGTTGCTTTATCTTACACTATCAGCACTATTCTTCCTTTCAGTTTTCTTACATAAATGTCATACTGGCTAGACCTTATAGCATTTCCTAAATTCACTGTCATTTCATATCCCATAAAACCGTTCTTTAACTGTGTCCAGTGGCTGTGTCCTTGACAGTCACTAAAAAGCATTTCTTACTTTTATTCTTTTACTTCTACTTAAGTTCCTCCCAGCATGCCTGGTGTTTTTTGCTACCTGCTATTGCCTGTTATTTTCAAAATGTGCCTGAACTACCATTGCCATTCCTCCTATATCTAAGTAACCTATTCTCCCTTCCTTTACCTCAATACCTCCTTACAGCTAATTGCCTTTAGTCACCAGGTAACGTATCTGACAAAGGCAGATCGATGCACTCTTTATCAGCTTCACTATTTTCCTTCCTTTTCCCTGTATCTGCTTTTGCTGATGATCCCTTTAGGCAAAGTTCTTAATATTACTCTTCATATCCTCAATAAGGTCCTTTGAGAAGGTTTCACTGAGAACCTTTTCCCGTTTTTCAAGAAGGACAGAGTGCTCAATGGGAACAGGACATGCAGGTAGAATACTTGAAACCTTCCACAGGAATTACACTGAACCATAGCTGTAGTTTATAAAGAAGCAATGCCATCAGGGGCTTATTCCTGCCTCTGAGGCAAGATACGTAGTCCCCTCGACACCCAATTGCACATAATCTCTTCTAGCATTGCCAGTCCCAAGTACTCAAACAACACTCCCAGAAATCACAGACGGAACTTTCCCAAAACCACAAATGCTTTCTCAGAAGATAGATATGCAAATTTCACTTGATATTGACTCCTTAGTTAGTAGGGTATATGGAGATCAGATTGCCAGCCTGTAATGGTACGATGTCTATCATACAATTACTTTCTTAACCCAATTGAAAAACAAAGCTTTTCCTGTAATCCCTCATTTTCAGAATAACAGACTTTGGCCAATGCATTAAATGTGACATGAAACAACAAATCAGCAGTGGTCATGCACAATTTCCAATTAGGTACATTAAAGAAAGAGGAAAGTACTTCCTAGAAGTTCAAAGGACTCAGCTGTTGGTTTAAAATAGTTTAATCCACTGCCTGAAATATCCAGTGTTCAAGTACAAACATGTCACAAGGTAACTACTTTATGTCTTCAACAGAAGTCATCAATATCTACATTAAGTCATAGAAAGTGGTATGAATAGTGTTGAACAATTCTCTGCTCAAAATTTTTCCACATAGAAGAGAATGTGAAAAAGATTTTCCTTCTGATGAAACCTTACTAAATGCACATGTGTCCAGGTTTCAGCAAAAATAGAATAGCAGTTTAGTGGGAGCTTATAAAAGCTGGGTAGGAGTAGAAGGAGAGTACACCAAAAGGCTGATATTTATTGGTAGAGCACTACTCTGACTTTTAAGCTGTTTTCTGTTACTCTTGTCTACTTACTTGTGCTCCTGTCTTCTTTCCTGGGAAAAATGCCAAAAAAATAGTGACCTCTGTATACTAACTATTAAGTATGTCACATCATGCTACTTAAAATATGTTACAAGTCGGTTGGCACAGAAACACATTTTCTTCTGCTGGGAACACATATACCCAGTACAATGACAATTTACTGCCCCAGCTTCTTGGGAACCAAGCAGTCAGCCCTAAATATGGCTTCATATAGGGGTTCAGCTGCAGCATTACAAGATATGGCAGAGTATCTTAATCCATAAACAAGATAATTTATAATGGGACAATATTTAAGACAAATACAGACCTTGTTCAGGTTAAATTAATCCAAATTAGGAATCAAATTACCTGTAATGCTATGAATTATGCTTTAGAAATCATTCCAAGTAAAGCTAGAAGCACAAATATAGTGCAGATTCACAATCTTAGCAATTGACTACATAGTATAAAGAAAACACAGCTATAAAAAAAAGTCATTTTCATATAGAACACAGCTGGCAGACAGATTTAAGGAGAGAATGAAGACATTGAGGAAGTGGCAACTTTTGTGGGCCCAGAAGATGCTGGCAGAAAGTGAGCTGCAAGGGTCGAACAAGAAGAGGGAGTAGAGAAAGCCTGCGAGAAAACAGCCAGGGAGGGAAGCAGGGATAAAAGTATTTGCTGTGAACAGACAAACTGCCCTGCAGTCTATTCCATCATACCCACATCTGTAAGGCAGGCAGAGGAGAGTTTGTAATTGTTATCCACTGCCATGCCTGAGCCAGGCATCTGCTGCCTGCAGGGCGCTGCTGAACAGTCTTCCAGGAGAAGGATTTCATCTTTGGGCTTTCTGCTCCTAGTCAACTCTGTTGTAACACAAGCGGACAGCTCCATCTAGAGGGCAAATATTCCCTCAGCTGTTAAAATGGCATAATTGTGACTAATGTCTTTTATTTACCCACAGGTCAGCACCTACTCAAAATAGCACTCTAAGCTGCTGTCCCCTTGGCAGGGATTTCCAGTGGGATGGAACAAGCCTCAGCCACCTCCCCTTCTGCAAAGTCTGGGGAGCTGAAAAGAAATGCAAGTTTTCCCCAAAACCTACCTCTTTGTTTGAATGGTGGTTTCCAACACCAAGCCTGCCAGACCGATTTTGCAGCATCCATAAAATGCCACAGATTGAAGGCCACTCTCATTCTGGTGAAGAGAATGGGTCCCAAAGGCAAAGGGTTCACAAACTCCTTACTACTAGTGTCTCATAGGAAACAGACAGCCAAAGTATTTCCCACTAATGTCTTGATAAACCCAACTATATCCAGTAGCAAACAGAGCATGAGTAGTTAATACAGAGTTAAAGAAATTGTTTAAAATGCTGAGGTTATCAAAGAGGATGTTTATAACCCGTTCTGTAGCAAAGGCTTTCTCTACTGAACAAAACCCAAGCTACTCTTTTCTATCAACTGATTAACAAGTATTTCCAGCAATATACTAACATTGTTAAGGAGTCTGAGAGTATCAAATCACACACTGTTAAAAATTATGCACAAGTGTAACTTCACTCTCTCCATTGCTGGGGTGTAGGCTCTGTGCCAAGCCATTCTAACAGAAGAGCTCCTCTTCTGCACTGATCAGGAATTAAGAAAAGCCTTTGAGTAGATGTCTCTCAACTCCGTTTTCTCCCAGTCACAGGCCAAAACATATATTGCAATGTAATTTTAAAGCTTAACTCCAGTGTAGCCTACTGTGCTCCTGTAAGGGCTTATTCAAAGAGACAACCGCTTATATCAATATTATTCTTCCCATTCATTTTTTTTTCAGGCTCATGGGGTATGTATCACCAAATATGCACTTTTTATAAATCAATATATTTAGATTTAGACAAGCTGTGTATCTGAGCAACAGCATTGCAAGGAGAGACTGTTGTCTATGCATTACATTTTCTCAGATTACTCACTTATTATACAATAGTGTTCTAAATTTTACCCATCACTTTCTTCTGGTGTTTGTTAGTGAGGAAGAAAGTTTTGACTCAAACAAGTTTACCTTTTTCAAAATGGCGCATTCTGCAAGTTAGGTATAAAGAGTTAATATGAACCAATTCAAGATCAAAACTGCTGAGCTGATTACAGTAAGAAAGACATATTGGGGGAAGAAAAAGGAACGAATGTTCCTTTTCCTATAAAGTTTAATTGCACAACTGGCTACTCATTTCTTAACCTATTCTGTGTTTTAATCATTTAATATGTATTTTTGCAATAAGAATACAAAGCTAAATATAAACAGAAGCAGAGGCAGCAAATTTTACAGTTCTAGGTTTTGGAGTTTTTTTTAATAGGCATGTATTTCATGAAGCATTGTTTACTATAAGGGATTCATTCCTTAAAACAAAACTAGTAAACTACACAGTCATGTCTTCCCTGACTACTTCTTACTTTAGGAATTCAGGTCCAGTTCACTGTTATTCAAAACAAAGTTAGTTGCAGTAATGAGTCATATTTTTATGGTAGCAAAGAATATAAGATGCATATCTATTTATGTATCATATGCATAATAGTGCATTTAAAGTTTTTTAAGGTCTCTTCTAACAGAAGTGCAAGAGCATGGATTAAGAGCAAGCTCAATGGTGGCAAAGAAAGAGCCCAGTGGACTCTCGTGTGTTTGCAAATACATACGCATATTATTCAATGGCACTGAATCTGTATAAACACCCAGAGTTGAGTATCAATCAAATGAAAACACTGGAGCTGACCTCCAGGTGGCTCTACTGATTGGCAATCACTTATGCTCAAAGACATTCCCCCCTTGCAAGCTCAGCTTCGTCCCTTGGCTTCAAACCCAGAACAGACCAGTCCTTGAGCAAGTCCTGCTAATTTGCAGTGTCTGGCTTTGCAGTGTCCTGCACTGATTTAAATCAATGTCTCAACAACCAGTAGGCTAGGAGGCCACAGAAGTGACACCATTAGTGTACCTCTGAAACATACCCCACAGTCCCAGTCTTTATGTGAGTGGTCCAAAACTGAAGCAGATACAGGTGAGAGATGGACAACAGACTTTCATTATTTCAATAAGTTCTTGGAGGCAGTCTCTCTATGAAAACCTGAATTAATCTAATTGGATAAAAGAGAAGAATAGCTTAGGTCAAGGTACAGTGCTCAGAAATGTGAATGAAGTATGGAGAACAATGTAGCATGGTCAGAAAGATGGAGAAGATGGTCTGTTATGGTATATATATAAAGAAGTGGTATAGGGTAGAGATAATTTAGAAAAATGTAACATAGCCCCCTCTATGCGTCAGGAACACAGATGAGACACAAAATCCTACCCTTTCTGTGATACTTGGAATGGTTTGTCCCTTTCTTGCTCTACTTGAAAATGGTAGAATATATGAACAGTGACTTCCAGAGACTGAACTACAGAAGTATCCACGAGTGTAATCCCAAAACTTCAGATGTTGAAATCAGAACAAATCTGAGACTATTTCAGTCATGGTAGATCACTGTTCCTGGTCTAAATTAGTCAGCTGCCTGTTATGCAAGATCATCCTCCCTGCTAGTCATTCTCACAGGGTATTTACAGAACACTATATGGGAATGGTGAGAATCTGAGTGAAGGTACTACCAGGAGGAGGCTACTTAAAAAAGAATATACCGCATGCATTTTCAGGCAGACATTTAAGTAGACATGTCTATGAAGCATTTGCTTTTCACACTCCATTATATGTGCACACATACATATATACATACATGCACACACCATGTTTGCATGTCATTGCAGGTAGCGTGGGAATGAAGGAATACATAAATATGTTTTTAAAAAAAAATCTTTCTAGGGCATGAAATATTTCTGTTACTTCTGGATAGCACAGGCTTATTTGAAAATAGCTTTCAAAATGCAGCCTTTGGAGAAAAGTATTTCACAAATTGAACTGATTCTCTCAAAGCTTATTTTGCCACGATAACATTTACTGGAGTAGGAGGAAGAGGAAAGAGGGAAATCAGGGAAATTTGTTTTTATTTATAGTGGATTCAAATTTTTCCTTTTCTGGATGTTTGATACAATGCCCTGAACAAGTTGTAAACCATCTTGTTAAAAAGATCACAACCAAATGCACACAAGATACTTTAGCACAATGATCTATTGCTCTTCTCCCTTTCTACCTTGCACTCTCATTTCCTCACCCTAGCTGGCTTGGAGTTTAGATATAGTTTCATCTGTACAGGATAATTCCTGCCTGCTTAACTCATGCTAAAAGACTCCATTTTGGAAAAAAATACAACAAGTGAAGTGAACATAAGGTGGACTAGCTCAAAAAATCCCTCCGAATAGCCTTTTGCTGCTTGCATCATATGACAGCATTGCTCTGTGTGCAGAGTTATCTCAATTACTGTTCTATCAATACATTCATAAAGAAGCCAGGGAAGAGAAATCAAGTAATGTTCCAATTTGTCATCATTATTTTTACTGAATGTTTTCATTTTTATTTCTTAAGAGGTATAGCACATGAATTAAAAGAAGTTTGGTTCATTTTATTTACACAGAATACAGTCTGATGTGCATTGATTCAGGGTCCATCTTATTTGCTAAGGCACAGGATAGGGAACTGGGATTGATGAACCAAGAGAAGAGTTAGGCTACTTTTGTTTGATAAATAGCATTTTTCAATAGCACTTGACCAAAAACGTAGGAGTTTCAGCAAAGCCCGCCAAATTCCAAACGGACTGATGATTTGGCACAACTTGAGATAACACTGATAGCAAGTACAGCCAAATTAGAACTTGCATTCAGTTAAAATGAAATGGACTATAATATAAATAGATGAAAATTGGGCCCAGATCCTGCAATTCACTATACAGGCAGACTGTCAAGTGCAGAATCAGCACACTGGTGAGCAGAAATCTAATGAGGAAAAGCTCTAAAAAAACGAAAAGAATTGCTAGAAGAAAAAGTATTGAAATGCTGCACATAACTAGAAATATTTGCTAAATACCACAGACCTTAACAAATTATTTAAAAGCAATTACTTCCAGCCTATACATGACTCTTAAGGTAGTAAAAAGAATTTCATGCAACAATGTGCCAAGCCGTTTTGGAAAAAGCCTAAAATAAGCCTAAAATGAGCCTAATGACTATGCTTATCCACAGTGAAGCAAGTGTTCTAATAAGTATTAACCCATCCAAGAAGCGGTTTGTTTCCTGAGAACAACGCAAGTGACAGAGATTTTGGAAGAAGACTAAAGATAAGAGAGAAGGAGTGAAAGGTTAAACATACAAATCCCAGAAAGAAAGGAGTCTTTAAATGCTGGGCTTTTTTTGAGAATTGCAGCCTACGATGCAGTTCCTCTGCTTCATGTTTGCTCTGAATTAAAAAAAAAAAGGCAGTTTGATATTCTTAAAGAACTAGTTTTACAGAGAGATCTACTTACGTTAACATGATAGATTGCATCATGTTATATAAATAAAACCTTATACTGTAACACAAGGATCTGCTAGGAAAGTCAGAAATTTGACTGAAAGAGATGCTGTGAAAAATCTGCAAACCTGAACACCAAGGAGAAAAATGAAACAAAGAAAACAGAACAGGTTTCTAGACATTTTACACATAAAAATATGTACAAATAATAAAGGAACAACAACAACAACAAAAAGCCTTACCATGATGTTTGCACAACTGTGTGTCTGTAGCCCATGCTATAAATGTGGATACCTTCTATTCCCATCATCTCAGACCCTCTAGTGGCCAGTACCTGAAGATCTTGCCTTCAGGAGGGACAAGATCTATCACTATGTACCATTTGCTGCTGCTCCTGTATCTTGTCAGAGATTTTTTTCTTAAATGTGTAATTTTTTTCTGGAGATATAGCTTGTCACCTTTTATTAGCATTTCTGTTAGTGCTGCTGTTACGTGCATACATTTAATTGCTAAGCAACAAAGAGTAAGCTCTGCACAGCACATTCAATTACTGCATTCCCTGTGCCTTGCATTGTTACTAGTGCACTTACATAATATGAATTACAAAAAATCATAAAAATATTTATTTCTGTTTCCATAGCATCTAGAAGCCACAATCTGGAATCAGGTTCCATCATGCTAGCCACCAGGCAGAGAGCTAACAACCAAAGATGAGCACAAGTGAACCAATGCAAAGTGGAGAAAAGTTAAAAGTAGAGCTGAGTTTCAGCATTTGCATAGATGAAAAGGCTGAATTTAAGGATCAGAGGTGACTACCTATCTACAGCTAGACAGTCGTGATTTTCAGACATTAGGGAACTAACCCTGTGGCTAAAACTCCTCAAATACTTGAGGCATTTGTAAGCATGGTGGCCTCGAGGCATAAAGAAATAACACCTTGCAAACGCTTATCAGTTTGGAAGAAGAAATACATCTGCACTGTATCAAGGAATAATCTCTCTTCCCTTTTCTCTTTAAGGTGTAGAAATTACACTTTACCATCTCCTTTTCCTATCCAAATGTACATTTGCCCCTGTAATTGAATGGTACTACCTCCAAACGATCTGAGCCTGGTGTGAACATAGATTATTTCAGTTTATCATAAAAGAAACTGGAATTATATCTTTCATTTATAGAAGAACATAAATGTTTACCAAAGAGTTCTCTTTACTCCTGAAATGTAAAAGGACTATGATCCATGCACGTTCTTGGCATGATTACTAGCCATTACAGCCATCACAGTCAGCACTGCATTTCTAAATAGTGCCTTAACTGCAATATTCAGCAGGAAAAGCAACTTGGAAAATGAAGCCATTACTGTGTAGGTGTACAAACTTGTACAACCACATACAACTATTTTTATTTCTGCAGTCAGATGTAGGCATTGGGCCTGACTCTCGCCGTGTCTCTTTGACATCTCCCAGGTAGCTCAAATGGGGTGCAAGCTGGCTATAAAGAACCTATTGGGAAGACCTGGAAGGATCCCCCCAACTTTATTTCAGGATACTATATACCAGTAATTATAGCAGGTATACTTTAAGACAGGCATCTGGTCTATTATTCCCAAGGATCAAGAGGAATGCTAGGAAAATAGGCAGTTGCTATTAAATCATAGGCAGTCACGTACACAATTCTGACAAACAGCACCCACATTTCCTCTGGGTTCCAACATTTTTACATACAAAGAAACTGAATTTCTCTAATAGCTGAGGGACTGAGACAAGGGCTGTGGTTGTGTTCTGGGCATACCATCCTTTATACTCCCATGGGAAGACCAAACAGCATTCTCCTAAATGAACCACAGCACGAGCCCACAAAGAACATTATTAAATTCCTAAACTAATTAATTAAAGCAGTACTTAATCATACAAAGTGCTTCTGCATTAAGCTACTCAAAACATTAATTACTTAACCCCTAAAATAGCTTTGTGAATATATTATTTTTATTGTCATTTCATAAGACGGGAGATGGATGCTTGGAGAGGCCATATATTTCCAAGAACTACAGAGTCAAATCCTGTAGCCTTTTGATTCAAAACAGATGCCCAGGAACCAGCTGCCAATTGGGATATCCCCCTTCTGCCTCCTGGGTGAATTTGGATGAATTCAGTACAGAACTGAGACAGAGATTTGGGAGATAAATACAGAAAATAATGACACACTTTCCAGCTACTAGAAGGAACTCAGTGATTTTCTTATGACCCAGAGTCCTAGGACTCCTTGGACTAAGGATTCCATAAAAGGTAACACAGAAAACAAGTCTTGTGCCACTGGCTTTTAAGATAGAAACTTTGCAAACACACTGAATGAGGTAAATTAATGGCATATTACATTATATGTTGTGTACTGATAACAGTAAAAACTTAATCTTTTTCCTACCATTTAACTTCCTAGTATTCAAAAACTACTAAATAAATAGGTATGTTTCTACATTTCATAACACATAGGTCATTTCTGAATTCTCACATTGAACATTAATGGCTTCTCCTGCTTAGCTCAAGACAGCAGGGTAACCTTGTTCGATGGGATTTTCCCCAAGCATTGCTCTTATCACCAAACACATCTGGGCTTAGCATAGCCTTCCTGAATTTGGTGACACAAACAATGTCATAAAGCTTTCAGGGTTCAACTCTTAGGGAGGACTCCAGCATTACTGAGAAGCACTTGGTGCACAACATATCATCCAAATTTGAGCTGCAGTGACAACATGCAATACAGCCAGCAAGGAGGGAAAAGAAAGGTTACACACAACCATTTCAATCACACTCTTTACAGTACAGAGTTCTAATAAATGCTTTGTTATTGCCACGTTTTTATGATTGCCCTTTCATTCCTTCAAAGAAGAATTGTAGTCATAGTCTGTTCAGCTTTAAGGAGCTCAAGAAGAAAGCCTACAGGTTAAGCGTATGCAAGTATACGGGCCCTTAATAACATGCTTTAACTTTTGGTCAGCCCTGAACTGGTCAGACATTTGGACTAAACGATCATTGTAGGTCCCTTTCAACTGAAATAATCTAATCTGTTCTGTTCCATTCCGTTCTGTTCCAAAGCGTTGGTCACAGCCGCCGCAGACGCCAGGGCAGGCGGAGCAGTGCCCTAGGCCAGCCGGGGGGCTGGGGGGCTGCAGCGGCAATGCCAGGGCTCTGGGCTCCCAGGATTCGGGAAGGGAACTTTCTTCCCTCCCTAGAGAGCCCCATTACAGAGCATGCCTGCTGACAACAAAAATGAAAGGGAAACTAAGCCTGCTCTTTCCAGACCC
This sequence comes from Elanus axillaris, assembly GCA_026212715.1. Taxonomy (NCBI): domain Eukaryota; kingdom Metazoa; phylum Chordata; class Aves; order Accipitriformes; family Accipitridae; genus Elanus; species Elanus axillaris. The sequence goes on from JANZLQ010000017.1 coordinate 7,961,895, forward strand.
TTAGCCCTCTTTTATCCAGAAGACCACTGACAGCAGCTGCAGCCCTCAAACTTCCCGCACCATCAGGGTTAACAGGGCCACCCTTCTAAAAGAGGTGGTAAGACACGCCTTACTGGGCTCAGAAAATGATCTTTTTCTGAAAATAATAAAATTTAATACATTTCTCTCTATTACAACAGCATTTTTCAGGGACTGGATTCATCTTACACACTGACCACCAGCAATAAGAAAATTTTCAGCCAGTACTAAGCTAAATATATATATATATATATATATATATTTCTAACTCAAAACAACTTCAAAGATGCATCACAGAAGACTGAGTCCAAGCCAAATTAGAACTGTGGATTAAAAAGACAGTTTCAAAAGGGGTGTGTGTGCGTAAAAAGCTCAGAGATATTTCTCAGTTCAGGAAACAAAACTTGCATTTTGGTTGCTTTTTCCTTTGCACACAGATTATTCAAAGGAAGCTAAAACCACACATTCACTGAGAACAAGCATATGGAGCACCCAGTGGGGTTCTTCCTCAAGTGCAGTTCTTGAGGCATACTTAACTTCAACAGCTTCCATGTTTTTTCCTGAACTATTATTTTCACTTTTTCTATATCCACCATTTTTGTGAGGTATGTCTTTAAACCAACCTGTTAACATATGTAATTAAAGTGCCATTTTTTGCCACACCACTGTAAGGAGAGAATTTTACCCTTTATCCAGTCTCGAAGTACTCACAGGGCAGACAGCAACCAAATAAGCAGCTGAACAATAGCTGTGAATTTTATTGTCGTAATACTATTAATGTAAGCCTTCTATAAAACAGTTTGTTAGGAATCAGCATGAGGGAGCAGAACAATTATGGGAATTTCTGTAATTTAGTACCTCAGAGTGAGGAACAGTAGAGCACATGTTCAAATACTTGTCTCCAAATCAATGCTTCCTTGCTTGTAAGGTAGAGGCAGGGAATGTTTTATTCACAATATTTCAGAAATGGCTAAAAGCAGAACAAACAACAAAACTTTTAGAATATGTACTTAGGCTTTGAACCTGCTACAATGTGTAGGACTTACACATTACAGAAAAAGGGATCTTCAGCTCCTGAAATAGTGAGGTATAGTCATTCTCTATTACAGTCTAAACTTTGCTGTCATTATAGTAAATGAAAAATCTTTATCAATCCCAAACATTTCAGTCAGTTGAAAGTGGGTTATGGGGTGAGGGTGGGGGAACATCCCACACAGTCTGCATCAATCATATGAGGGTGATGGGGTACCAGTAAAATTCCAGGAATAATTCAAATCTTAGAGTAATATCTCTCTGCATAGAGGCAACAAATATTTGATGAAACCTTATCATTCTGTAGAAAGTGCTTTGTGATGTATGTCAGTGAAAGAGGTCTTTTCTGCTGGTTTCATTTGCTCATGACAACAAGAAAAAAACGCCAAAATCGACAAATACAAATTTTCAGTGGTCTTAATAACGACATACATATTTACATATCCAGGACAAAACTGAAAGGCTCTCATCTACATTTCCCAGAGGAAAAAGAAGGGAAGAGGTAGGAGATAAGACTGCTTCAAATATAGAACCGTACTCTCTATAGCTGTTGCAATCTACCAGCTTTTATGCCCCTGCCAGTAGTTGTAAGACACTTGGTAAGTTTGGACTAAATCAAGACATAAGCAAAGTAGTTCTGCTGGGGATAAAAGACAGGAGACCTGTTGGGGAAAATAACCCAACCAGTAATTAGAAAATTTCAGACATTGAAGGTCAGACTGATTTTCTTCAGAAAGAATACTCACACGGCTGGAGAAAGCCTTCACTCATTTTCTAAAATAATGAAGGTGTTGGATGAGGTGCACTTTGCATTCTTGGCTATTATAAAAGTGGGAACAGTTTTTTACTGTATGTTCTAATGTGAAGAAGAAAACTGTGATGTTCTGCTGGCATGCAAAAAAAGTTTATCTGAGGTAGTGCTGTATTACATACAACATAAAATTAAGTATAGCAGAATTATGCAGTATGCTGTCCCTTACCAGCACTGATAAACATCAAGTGTTTTCACAAACAGAACAATAGCATCCATTATGTTGTCTCAGAATACATATACTTCATAATTAACAATATTAGAAGAGGAAAACTCTGTTCTGTAAAAGCAATGCTGTTAAGTGACATTCATAATACCTACCGTGCAGTCCATTAACCTCAGCAATTTTAAGTAGCATCATAGTCATCCATGGCATTTCAGATTTCTCAGTTTCAGATCTGTGGGCAGCTTCACAAGTTTTTTGCAAAGTTTCTCATGCTTAGGACATAATGTAAAATTCCCTCCAGATCTTTCTGCTATTCCTCTCTTGTTATGCACTCAGTAATTCACATCTCTGAACAAGGATAAAGGTATGTCCTTAAAACCAAGCTCTACTGAACACAGTATCTTTTTTAAAAAACTTATTGGTAATTTTAGGTGCTGTAAGATACTACAAGCATGCTGTTTCCTAATCTTACCTTTTTTTCCTATGTCAATGTGATTTTTTGATGAGCAGCATTCCCAATTGAGTCTCAATAGTGAGGAGTCAAAACAATCAGATATCAATCTTCTGGCTTTTACCAACTAATCCACTGTTTAACATAGGTGTCTTCAAATGTTTTAGCAACTTCACTATTTAGGTGAAAAAAAGTATATATTTTATAGTCATATGAAACAGTGCAACACTGCCTGATGTGTTGCTTAGAGACAACAACTCAAAGCAGAATCCTAAAATATTCAAGAAATTACAGTATTGTGTGAGTATCAGTGGCTAGTATTTTAATGTTCTGGTTTTGTATTTTGTAGAAGGGATTTTCAATCCACAAGACAGTACAGGGAATCCACTTCTCTTTAGGTAAACAGTCATTGAAAGGTCTCTCTTTTGATTTTTAATTTCCACTTAGTTGCTCTCAAGTTTGGCCTCTCTCTCAAGGTTCATTTTGCTGAAAATTTTTGTTATTGTGAAAGAAAGAGTATTAAATACAGCTTCACTGTCAAATTTTCTTCTTGGATGTCTACTCAGGAAATATGAAAGGGTAGAACTCTTATGCTAAATTTTGGCAAAGTTGGTTTGGTTAATTTCTTTAATCCACAGAGGGAAGAAATTGGTGCATATTCGTTAATTCTGATCTGATGAAACTGGTATTCTTTTCCTGCACGGAATTCATTCAGATTTCATTGTCAAAATTGAAGCAAAACTGCTATAACAGTAACACCTTTAAGTTACCTTTCTTACAATGTACTCATAGTCCTGCCTCCTTGGCATAAATACTTTTGTATTTCTGCTACAGACGTGTCATGGTTTAAGCCCAGCCGGCAACTAAACACCACGCAGCCGCTCACTCATTCCCCCCTCCCCAGTGGGATGGGGGAGAAAAATCGAGAAAAAGAAGTAAAACTTGTGGGTTGAGATAAGAACGGTTTAATAGAACAGAAAAGAAGAAACTAATAATGATAATAACACTAATCAAATGACAACCGTAATAATAAAAGGATTGGAATGTACAAATGGTGCACAGTGCAATTGCTCACCACCTGCCGATCAGCACCCAGTTAGTCCCCGAGCGGCGATCCCAACTCCCTCACTCCCCCCAGTCTATATACTGGATGTGACATCCCATGGTCTGGAATACCTCGCTGGCCAGTTGGGGTCAGCTGCCCTGGCTGGGTTCCCTCCCA
>JANZLQ010000017.1:7970268-7992016 GCA_026212715.1 Elanus axillaris
GGGGAGAAGAGAGACTGTAAAAGCTAGCTTAAATGCTCAAGCCATAAGACTGTTTCCACATTGCCCAAATTCCAGTGGCATTATAAGATCACCATTCAGTGATCAAGTGTACAAATTGTGGCACAAGAAAAAGACAGTCCTGGACAGAATACAGAGAGGAGAGAAGCAGGTGAGAGCAAGACAGTTACAAATACTAAACTACATGGTGGTTATTCATTTTACCTCTAAAGAGAAAGCATATTTTATTATTCACTCTGTCTGAACTCTGTTCTGTAAGCCTGGTTCTTTTATACACTGAAGACTACATTACTGAAGTACTAAATGAATATAAATAACATTTACATTCAACTTGTAGTTCCTGTGTCACAAAGCTTAAGAATGCCAAGTAAATAAATCAGAACAAATCTAATTTCACATTTCACAACAGAGATATCCAGGAATAATAAAGCATAACAATATAATAGTGAAAAGGAAAAAACCAAAACCCCTGCATCATATTTGGTTTCATTTTATTCTCCGAGAGGCACACATTGCCATTAACTGTGCAGGCTATAGACTAAATAAGGACATTTAGTCATGAAATCACTGTCAGTGAATTGATAACTGTCAAGAATCTGTTCATCACAACACTTGTTTCTTCTTGATTCACTTTAACAAAACTTAATATTAATGCACAACAAAAATAGTAGTCTTTGCATGCAAAACTTATGTTTCATTGAAGACACCCCCACTTCCTCCTACCAAACAGCTGTGTACAATAGTATATTCCAAAAAAATTTCTTTAATGCTAGTGCACCAAAGAATGGCTGAGGTAGAAGGAAGTCTTTTTGTTAAATGTCTTGTTTAGTGAAGGCACTTGAATGTATTTTTATTTTATTTACCAATTAAAAAGCTGCTGTTGTATTACATATTCCAGGCCAGAATTAATCTACAATAAAGCTATGATGTGAATGAATCTTTAAAGAATTATCAGCACTTTCTACACCCTCTATTGCTGAACTAGAAAGAGACAACAAAAGAGATCTTACTAGGAAAGTAAGCATTATGGATAGACATGAAAACCTGTTATTAATCAATTATTCACTTGTGCACGGGGAGCAGAGACACATTAAGAAGTACACTTTTGGTCCAAAATAGGAATAGTAAATCTCAAAATAAATATATGAGCCAAGAAAAAATAGTTCACAGCATTTATCTTGTGGCTCATTGGTGCACCGAATAAAGTATGTTATATCTTGCTATGTGGAAGGGCATGGTCTGAAACGCAAGGCTTTTGATAATTCTGTTATTGAGAGAACTTACATGATGGTGATATCTCTTACATGGATGTGTTAAGTCCACAAGCCCATGCTAACATCTTGATTTGTTTCAGCCTGTAGGGAGTTTATGCAAAATTTCATTAGCCAATTCAGGGTAGATTGAATGCTACAAAGGGTGATTCTGGCATGATTTGTTTCAGAACAGGATATTCTTCCATTGCAAATTGCAACTGCTTAGTGATATACTGAAGAGCTTCTAGGCTGGAAGGACATGCAAAGACCAGGTGTATAGAACCAGCACCAGGTTTTTTTTATACAAAAGGAAGTTAATGCATGCTGACCAGCTGGTATTCTCGCAGGTTTGGTCTACCTTTACTAAGAAATTATTCTTGGCGATCAACAGTTCCCTTTAGTTTGTGCACTGGATCTTGTCTTGACTAATTTCCCTGCCTGTTATACACTGCCCCGAGTGTGAACATACTGCTTGCCCATTTAGCACAGATTTAAGTTTCCAGCAGAGAGCTGAAGAAGCCATTTCCTTACTGAGGGACAATGGAGCTGTGGCTAACACCCCTGAATAAAATGGCATTGCACTGAACTTTTAGATCCAAGACAATCATTATTTGCCTGCACAAAACAGAAGAAAGCAAAAAGGGTATTTTGGTAACTGATTAGGAAAAGTATTTGTTCCCAAGGCTTTACTTTGAGGAAGAGGTAGCTGAAAGCAGCGCATTGTGTGCTAAGAGCTCCTGCATCACTGAGCAATGACAGAATTAAGTAACTTCTGCTTGGACCACCACAATGAACTCATCATACTTAAGCAAGAGTTCTCCTGAAGACCCAAACTTCTCCATTCAATGTAGGCAGCAGTTAGGATCTCCTAGCAAACACTGTCCAAGATGGCACAGAAATTAAGTCAAGTCAAGTCAGAGCTTGCACCTGACGCTAACATATAGCAGCAGCAAGAGGCAGAGATGAGAAGAGTGTAGAGGGAATTCATGATGTATTTTTATGGAATAGAGACAACATGTTCCATACAGACTGGACAAAAACAGGACAATGTGCTCTGATGTTAGCCAGCAAACAGATAAAGGTTGCAGAGAATGCAAGAAAAAGAAAAAAAGGAGAGCCTGTTGGAGATGCTAGTTCATCTGACAATAGCACAGGCAAGTGGAAAACCCAAGATGAGAACTACTCCTAAAATGAAGCTATGGGTTTCTTCACACAGACTTTCCACATACTAGGGTCAGTTCTGTTCAAGATCTGTATCAATGATATGTACAAGGGGATCAAGGGCACCTTCAGTAAGTTGGTTGGGAATGTTGATCTGCTGGAGGGTAGGAAGGCTCTACAGTGAGATCTGGACAGGCTGAATCAATGGGCTGAGGCCAATTGTACGAGGCTCAACAAGGCCAAGTGCCGGGTCCTGCACTTCAGTCACAACAGCCCCTCGCAGTGCTACTGGCTTGGGGAAGAGTGGCTGGAAAACTGCCTGGTGGAAAATGACCTGGGGGTGCTGGTTGACAGCCAGCTGAATGTAAGCCAGCAGTGTGCCCAGGTGGCCAAGAAGGCCAACTGCGTCCTGGACTGTATGAGAAATTCTGTGGTCAGCAGGAGCAGGGAGGTAATTGTTCCCCTGTACTTGGAACTGGCGAGGCCGCACCTCGAGTGCTGTGTTCGGTTTTGGGCCACTGACTACAGGAAAGACATTGGGGTGCTGGAGCGTGTCCAGAGAAGGGCAACAAAGCTGGCGAGGGGCCTGGAGCACAAGTCTGATGAGGAGCGGCTGAGGGAACTGGGGCTGTTTAGCCTGGAGAAAAGGAGGCTGAGGGGAGACCTTATCGCTCTCTACAACTGCCTGAAAGGAGGTTATAGTGAGGTGAGGGTCAGTCTCTTCTCCTACTTGGAGTGGTAGGATGAGAGGAAATGGCCTCAAGTTGCAGCAAGGGAGGTTTAGATTGCATATTATGGAAAGTTTCTTTACTGAAAGGGTTGTCAAGTATTGGAACAGGCTGCCCAGGGAAGTGGTTGAGTCACCATCCCTGGAGGTATTTAAAAGATGCAGATGTGGTACTACAGGACATGGTTTAGTGGTGGACTTGGCAGTGCTAGGTTTATAGTTGGACTTGATCTTAAAGGTCTTTTCTAACCTGAATATTTCTATTTTATAAGGGAAGCACTGCCTGAACTAGTAGGCATGGAAGATAATTACTTCTCATTTTGGGAGTAAGGTTTGCAAACATGATTGTTAAATATTATAAAAGGGCCCTTTTTTTCTTCCAGGAACAGCAGTCAGAATAGATGTTTTAGGTAAAAAAAATATAGACTACTGCTGGGAGTGGTGGGAGAAACTGAACTACAGCTAAAGATCAGATTCCCAGACACTAAAGTTGATTTAACAACCTGATTTTCAAGATGCTGAGTTCACTTATTTATATATAATTTTCCTATGCTTGATGTTCACTTTAACTGAGTATAGCTATGCTAATTATAACCTCACTATACTCCCGGTCTCTGTGGGGCTCCTACTTTGCATAGGGCCATATTTTAATTAAAGAGAATGTTTTCTTCTGTACCACTGATACCCATCCAGATATCCTTGCAGAGGTTTCCTCCAGTCCAACTGTGTACATATATAACAAATGGGTGCAAAGGGATAAAGTAGTTGCAGCTCTCATGTGACTGAAAATAAAACTTCAGCCTCTCTTGCTCACAGGCTACCTCCCTTTTTTACTTCAACTTTCAGAGCATTGTGAACACTGGAATGAATAATGCTTGCTGCTTCTGTCTTTCTCTTTTTTCTAGAATCATGCTGTAATAACATTGAGACTTCTCCAGAAGTCTCCACAAAATTCAGATGATGAAAGATACTTGTATTAATTGACAAAACTAAAGTAAGTATAGGAAAATGCCTTCTTCCTCAGACCTCAAGATTTCACTGAAAGAAATTTGCATTTGGTATTTTCCTTACATGGGTTGGGTTTTTGGGCATAGACCCAACAGGACAGATTAAAAGTTAATTATTTCCATTCACCTTGCAATATTCAAAATATAAGGTGCTGCCATGAAGAACGTGTATGAGACCTTAACAACAATAATAAGCCCTTTGCCTTCTGTTCTCAGGTAGCAGAGAAATACTAGAGGTAACAAGAAAAATATTCTTATGTTAACATTTCATTGAAAGATTTTCTACATTCAACAGAAATTTGAAAAACTTATTTCTTGTTTGTATCTTAATTCAAAATAATAACCCAATTAAATTCCTGTAAATGGTAACCTATATTTCTATAAACTGCAATCGAGAGAAAACAGTTCATACATCGAAAAGTTAAAATGCTGTAGGCAAATCCCTTCTGCATGCAAAGGTCTCTTGCTCTAACTCTATAGTTTTCCATCTCAGGTGAAAAATACTGGTCATAGGTGATCTTGGAAGTGTGCTACAGTACCCACGATGTCAAAAAGATTGGCACCATCCATCCCAGAAAGACTGGCACTAAGCTGCTCAGTGATCACACAGAAACAGTTTGACTAACCCATATGTCACTGGCCTAGGTGACATGGTTACCATCTTCCCCCTTGCAGCAAAAATCTGAGTGGAAAAATCACGGCCTTCTCAGTTCCTCCAAGTTGTCTGTCTATATGCAATTTTGCCATTTTCCTTAGAATACATATAGCCTCACTATAAAACGTGTATTTTTGTTTTAATGAAGTTCATTTGGCAGAAGCTGAGGAACAAACTGGCAGAACTGAGAATTTCTGGAGGACAAGCAACAGCAACCGCTGAGGCACAGGACACCCCTGCCTTGGCAGGGCAATACCAGAATTTAACCTTGCCCTTTCCCAGTCCTGCTGGTCCATCCCCAGCTATCCTCATGAATGCTGCCAGTGCATTACTACTGTCATTCTAACATATGAGGCAAATTCTGCTATGTGAGAGCAAGCTGTAAGACACTGTAACTATTTTTGATCAGAATGCAAGATATGGGTGATTCAGCATCCATGCCCTTTTCAAATGCCAAGCTCCCACATGTTTGAGCAGAGGCGCTATCGCTGTGCCAAGATGGCACTGTGGAGGGTTTGCTGCAAGTGATGAAGTATTAGGAAGAAAGATGAAAGCACTTGAACAACTGCTAAGAACACACAAAAAGTGGTTGAGCCAAGAAAACGGCCAAAGATCAGTACAGAAATACAGCATTAACAAAGTTACCAATTGAAAAAGACCTTTAGAATAATATACCCGCTACCCTCAAACAGAATATGTCAGTCAGCTTCATTTGCTTTTTTATTGGAGTAAACGTCAAGACCTCAGATGTGTGTGTGATCACTGTGAAGAAACAAAGCATTTAGGGCATATGTGTATCTTGTTTATATTTTAAGAGTTTTCTTGGGAGACTTGAATGCCCACATATAAGCAATGTCCATTATTATTATGTATGTATATGATTACCAAGAGGTTGTGACCTTTTCTTCCAGGCACTAAGTTTTCTACATGGTTATACAACTTGTCAAACAGCCTTTCTAGTGCAGTGTGAGCACCCAGTATACTCTTACTAAGACGAGCCAAACTAAGAAACTGGGTTCAAAGTACTTCTGGTTTCCAGGGAACACCGGTATGGACTGCAATGGCAAGTTCAGAGGTGAAAACTCAGACTTCCCAAGCAAGGAGTGAACCAGGAGAGAGAGGCTGAGGAAGTGAATAGCACTGCAATGTAGAACCAGAACTGGGACAGGTTGGAAATAAGACAGAAGGGATAATCCTGATCATCGCCAGGAATTTAGGATACTCAGCATTTTTCTTCTAGTATCACAGAAGCACCTCTGAATTTGGCTCACAGACAGACCCATTGCTATTCTGTCCTGGCCACAGGCTATAAACAAATCTACCCCAATATCGCCTGTTCTGTTCACAAGAGGTCTGTGCCACATCAACACCAGTAAAAAAAAAAATAAATCACTAAGTTGTTGAAAATAATAAAATCTGTGGATTGGAAGATAACAGTATCTCAGGATCTGTGGACAATATTAAGATCTGCGCACTATGTGGTTTTGTTTACTACTGGGTCCTTATTTACAGTCTGGTTGAAAACGTATCTGTCATTTCTCATTTAAAAGAAGGAGAGAGGGGCCAAGGAGAAAACAGGAAGAACCAAGAGAGAAGCAAATCTAAAAAACAAATCAACACAAAATCTGTGTTAAAAGATATACTAAGGCAATATGGAAGCACAGGAACCTGTGCACACTCTCAGATGAAGAAGAGCTCATGTCAAACTGCTGTGAGTGACAAATATCTAGCTGCTGGCCCTGTAAAAACAGAAATCCTGAAGTTTTGCAATCCTGGACAGGAGCAAACTAATTCTCCTTTCAGAGTTAATAACATTGTTATTTGGACTTAAACCTGGGAGACATAACATTAGGAGAAAAAACAACTTTTTGAAATTTAGTGAGTAGCTATGGAAAAAATATTAACTCTTTACTTTGCAATAAAACTGTATCGATACCTAACACTGAAGATCTTGTAGTGCTGGAACCTCATGCAGTCCTGCTGAGGGGAAGCTCTGCTGCCCCAACATTTGACCACTTGGTTGTTGTGGCTTCCCAGTGGGACTTGCAGCTGTCCATCTGGGAATTAATACAGGTTACAAGAGTGAATTTTAGTCTGGATTGGTTCTTTGCTCCCCTTTACTATGTGCTCACACAGATGCTTCCATGAGCTTAGCAGTGGGGGAGCATAGGATCCATCAGCCCAGCTCAGGACTGGTTCCTCCTATGTCAGCATCGACTTAAATCACTCTTGGGACCCCAGGGCAAGGACAAGCAGCCAAATCCCTCCCAGCAGTGCCCTTGTGGAGGCAGCTGCACATATACCTCCAGCAACATGAGCCCAAGTTTGTAGTGCCATCACTGGTAAGTTTGTAGAAACATTAATAAGAGTAATCAGAAGTTCCAGAAGACGTTTGGGAGCTACCACAGTACAAAGAAAACCAGTATTCTGATCTCTCTCTTACTTAATTTCTCACTCCTGGATTCTAAAATCACTGCTGGAATATGATAGTATCACAGGCCAGAATTGGTACTATGGGAAATTAATTTATGACTGAACATGAGTAATTTGTGTCCTACTTTCAGCTTCCCCCCCAAAAAAGTCGACTCCATCCCCAGTTGACCTCCCCTTGCCACACTGCCAGCATACGAACAGAGACAGTTCAGGTTTGGCAAGGTTTGGCTCTATTATCCAAGAGGACAGTTTCTTACTACCTGTAGTACCTCTGCAGCACAGCCCACAGATAATTACTGCCTCATCAGGTTTCCAAAATGTTCCCTATCCATCTTACCCATTCTTTTCACCAACTATTGTCAGGAGCTTTACATATTTGATAGTGTAATCTTCCTGTGCTCATTTGTTTTTATTATTATTGTACCATTATAATCTCATTATAGTCTTTTCTAGTTTCAATTATCGCATTTATTTTTTCTGAGTCACTGTAATTGCTTTTAGTTTTTAATAATGTTTAAAATTTCCACTCTCTGAAGCACACATTACCATTCCCATTATGAAATCCAGTTAAGAGGCTGTCAACAATCTTGGTTTGCACTAGTCTTGATCTTTTTGCAATGCATGATACATGGACCCTGCCTTGCCAATGTCTCCAGACTACAAAGGTAGATTTGCTTTTAAACAACAGGCTCATCAGCATATAAGAACTCATAGGAGAACTGGTCTTCATATTTGTATGGAAGACAAATATTTTATAAAATCCTTAAAAGCTAGGAGCATTATGAACTTATTTTCCAATCCATCCAACTGTGGGAATTACTTGTTTTCTGTTCTGGGTGTGCTTGGTAAACCTACAATTTTATGACAAGACTCTGAATTTTCTGAGTGACCATTAAGCTTACAAAACATAATCACATCAACAAAGTTTAATAAAGTAACTCCTCTCTGACAGAAAAAAGACGACACTCTCCTAATTTCCCAATTATTTGTCTCAAATGTGAGATTAATGGTATATCCAATCACACCCCACCCCACAAAAAAAATGAAGTAAATAAGACCTGAAAAATCAATCCTGAAATGTTTTTCTGCAAAGGAAACCTGCAACCTGTCAGGAACCCACTTTAAATCAGTACAGCTTTACTCTGTTGCATGGATTGTCCCTGAGAAATGTCTGCAGAAGCGTTGATTCAAATTCTAATGATGCAATTATTTAGTTAGCAGAGATACCTTTGCTATCACATCTGATTAATTTACATGTTTCTCATTTAACAGGTTCTCCTAGAAATAGAACTAAATGTGACTAAAATCCATTGATATTGCAATATAGGTTTGGTGGTTGGTTTGTTGGTTTTTTTTAAAAAAAAAAGCTGATTTACTCTCTTGTGTAGGCAAGGCACTTACATAGTAAAAACACTTCTAAAAAATTAAGGCTTCCTTTTTTAAAATACCTTTGGACCTGAATTCATCAACAACTTGGCAACAACCTGAGCCCTTCTTTATCTAGGAACATTACTTGAAGATGTGCACAAGTCCCACTGTAACAATGACCGAATTTTCATATGCAACAGGAAAAATTGAACCACTCTGCTCAGGAAACACTTTTCAGTGTTTTGAGACACATGCCTCAGCACTTAATCCCATGCAAGTCACATTCATCATATACAACATAAGCATATAATGTTTGCATGCTTTTAAAATTTGACTTTGAATTCAGCTGTTAGATGCTTCAGGACACAGCACATGCATTTACTTGTGTGCAAAACCAGATTAGAAAAGTTTGAGTATTTTGTGAGACAGGATCACGGGAAGGGGGGAAAGATGGCTCTACCGGATGGGTGTACTTCTCAGAAAGGCACAGCTTGACATCCTGTTATTCTTTATTGCACTTAACATCGACATTCATTCAGAGCTACTGCTATGAAATTGTTCTTCAGCTTGATCATCTGCATAACTAACGATCACTTTAGAGACAGAAAGACCTATCCATGATAACATCAAGATAATAGTTAAAACCTCTGAAGTTACAGACAACTGGGAATAAGATAGTAATTTAAGTGTAATTTTCAGGAGAATATGCAGGCTACATTGTACAGGTAACAGGGTGTGATGAAGAAAGCATTTCAGTCTGCTCCTGAAGCCCTTAATTACCAGAAAGCCAACTCAAATACAGTTCATTGTTTCACAGAGAGCTGGAAAGGATCATTAAATCATCTAGTTTAGTCTGCATTTCTCCACAGGTATCTACATTTTACACAAAAACTCCAGTCAACTTGGTTGTCTAAATCATAACCTTTAAAAGAGGCACACATCAGGTCTATGCAGTGGTCTTATTGGCAGCAGCATCTGAACCTTGGCCACTGAAACACCAACGCCCAAAGCATTTGCAGAAAAATTACATACAATAAAAATGAAGAAAATAATGGTGTAGATAAAATAACAAAAAGATGGGAAAGGGAATTCAGTATTTTTAAAATTTAGTGCTTACCTCACTACAGTTAATATCTAGTTTTATATTTAGCAAAATTGGCAAAAAGCAATTACAGTCTTAAAGGCAATCAGTGCATGCACCCAGCTACGCAAGTAAATAAGTTAAGTGGCACAGATGAAGATTTTTAGATTTACCTGAAGTGCATTAGCCAAGTATTTGAATGACAAGTACCCTGAAAATTCCCATAAACTGAAAGTCAGAAAGGCTAAGGAGCCTGGTGTTCAAAAGGGTTATCTTTTGGCTAGGTACCATTGTGCATGTTTCATGCATATTCTAGAAATACACCTCTGTCTCAACAGGCCTGGCCTGGCATCTCTGAGCTGAAAGGGTCAACCCAAAATTCCTCATGTATGACAGACAAGAAACAAAATAGATCTGAGCAGGAACGCTTCAGAGATTAAGAAATTGCCAGGGAAAATGCGCATTCCACCAGCCATTTCCATCACCATGGCAAAGTGTGCTTTATATGCAGTCTGTCTTGTTCTACTTTTCTCAGATAAATTGAAGAACTTTGTATTAGATGATGCTTTCATTCTGGAGTGAGGCTCATCTGGTTCAACCAAAATACACCTCTGTTTCTAAAAAGCCAAGGATCAAGCTCTAAGTCTGACTGTGAGGCATTTTACCCAGATCTTAAGGGGTTTTTCCCTCTTTTCTGTATCCCCATCTGTTTTTCTGAGATCACTTTAAAAAAGGCAAGAAAGAAAACTGCATTGTACTAATATCAATTTCAGGAACACTATTTATAATGCCAAAACCCTGCACCTGTTCACTAGTTCTTTATTTAAATACCGTATCAGTAAGTTAGCCCTTCAACTCCCAGCATGATCTTGATGTGTTGCATCCCTTGTCCAGCACCACAGAACAGAAAAAGTTGAAGTTTCCAAGAACATATTCTTTGCTATTCTAGTATTATGACCTTCTTTTCTTGGTCCCAATGGGCCACTTCATCTTCCCCAAACCAAAATAATTTTGTTGGAAGGAGTCCAGCTTACTAAACAACAAATGAGATTGATTTATACAACCATCCGCTCTATTCATGGTGTTCCAATTGTTCATCTCAGATACAAGGTTTAGAAGAATTTTTTCATATTTTATTGCAATTTAGTGCTGAATAGGGATGAACCTGGTTCCACCTGTTGCACAACCATTCCAGAAACAGCCCTGTTTCATGACCATCACAACCTTTTGAGATCTGTCTTTTAACCAGTGTCCACCCCATTAATTCTGTGTTCTGCTACAATGGAGCGGTGGTTTTAAAATCATCTGCATCAAGTCAAACAGCTTACAGCTCTCTATAAGCATTTGGCTGAAATTAACTGAAACCTTGAAAACTTCTGTTGGCAAGACCTACTCTGATAAAAACATGTGAAAACCCATTACAGAGTCTAAACCTGTAACTGCTTACCAACAAAAAAGATGAGAGAGGACTCATTTTTTATATCAAATGAAACTAATTTGTTTCTGGAGTCATCCCAATTTGTTACTTTGAATACTGGTATAATACTGATACTTACAGAGTTTTCTCAGTTACCCTTGAATTATTCTAGTACTAACAATGAACGAGAACACTCTCAAACAACTGTTTCAGACTCTTGGATGTAAATAACCTGACTATACAGATACTAACATTATTCCTAGATAGCACTGGCACAGAAAGTCTGACTTCCAGAATACAAGGCCTTCAACCTGAAAAGTCAAATACAGAAAGAAATACTTATTGAAATCCTCTAATTTCTTATATCAATACTGTAACTTTCTTCAACTACAATAGGTTTACTCCTCTCCTAAAATTGTTTTGTTCTTAATTTATTTAAAATCTTCCATTATACTTTGTTCCACCAATTATATTTTTCATTAATGCCCTTGAGGGAACACACTTTTAAGTGCTTTACTCTACCAGGTCCTCATCAAGGAAGGAGTCAGGTGTACAGAAACTTCCCTGTCTGTGCTGACAGAAAACCCAGGAGCCAGTTCCATATCATTTTAATCTACCCAGCCATATTTGGAAATAATCTTTGCATTTGTTAACCCACTCAAGGAAATCCTGAGCAAAGACAAATTCGTTGAACTCTAAAATATTACATTAATAGATTCCCCTGAAACATTAATAAACGTCCCAGACAGAAGATAAAGGTACCGTTAGATTGCAAACCAATAGTCAGACTTAAAATTCAATAGAGAACTTAAAAAAATAAAAGTAAAATCCAAGTAAATGCTTCCAAAGACCTCAAGAAGTTAGAATTCAGCCAGTTTCTTCAGGCCCTTTCATTTAAAGGAAAAAAAAAAAACCCAAACCCAAACTAAAATAGCACACAAAGGCTAAAAAAAAAAGTTGAGTAGGTTTTAATATCAAGAAATCTGCAGGAGAAGAAAAAATTAGATGGAAGGCAATTAAGCAGCCTTTACTATATGCATGTATGCCCTTTAATTCATTTGCATAAAATACTTAATGTTCAGAATCATCATTGCAGCAATATGCCTAACTGGATTTGTTTATTTTGTATAACATAAGAAAACAGAGTCATTAAACTCCTACAGATTTACTTCTCAATGTGTAATTTGAATATGAACATACTCCATTAAAAACACTTAAGTAACAAAACCAAGGATTATCACTGTGATGGTAGTTGTTTTATAAAGATATACCAATATGAAACACTGAAATAGTCAAGGGTCACTGTAGTCAGTCAACTGATTTTTTACTATCATTTACTCATTGACTGCTGAACTTCCAGCATCATCTGTGCATCCCAAATTCAATAACCACAACATAAATAAAGCTTCCATGTTAAAAACTCCAAGGCTGAAATTAGTGAGAATAGGCTAAATGTTTTTCTTGCCCTTCTGTAAGGATCACTTCTAAATTAATTCAATGGAATAAACTAGATAATACAGATAAGGAGATACACAGAAACAAGAATACTTTTTTTAAAAAGTGCTTGTTTTGCCATAGATGGAGGGCTGGGGGAAGGAAAGAATAGAGAAAAGATATATTTGATAATGAAGAAGTTATCATGCCCTAATTCCTATTTAACTGGAAGACAATCCAGAACTGAATATATTAACTGACTTCTTAAAACTGACCTTTTAAACTAGGACTTCCTTCTTGTGCTTCCAATTCACATAGCTTAGGAAAGATTAATTCATAGAGGCTGCTGTGTTGGCCTATGTCATTTGCTTTTCAACTAGTATCAGAAACAGAGGCAAATGTTTAATAAAATTTTAAAAAAACTTTTAATTTGGGGTTTAAAAATACAGGACAAACATTCTTGCCGCCTATGAAATCTGATCACATTTTCTTACCTCTGAAATAGGAAGTATCAATGCACTCACATCACACTTGAGGAAAGGACTTTGAAAGAAAGAGTACAAGGCAAGATTTTCCTTTTCCCAAGAGGTTTAGAAAAAATGGTCAAGGGCCAAGAGACTATTCAAACATTTTCTTAGAAAAGAGAAATCTCAAATCAAGGACATTAGTTTCCAGATACATAAAAAGCCATTGCAAAAAGAGATCTCCATGTCCATGGTGGACTGAATAATAATATTAAGTTTACAGTTGCTACAGGGTACATTCAGTTTGAAACATTTTGTACAATATCTAACAGTAAGACTAATCAAACACAGACCTACATTGCTTCAGAAAGTTGTGAAACCTGTCATAGACTGCACAACCATCAGGAATGACCTCCAGGCAGGCACAAAAAGAGTTTGCATTGGACTAGGGGAAGAGACTGTATGATCTCTTCAAATTCTCATCCAGACCTAGAGGTCTTCTGTGAATGAGTTAAAATGGAAGAGTACATGAAAAAACCTATGGCCATCAAATCAGACAGATACAATTACAATTAAAAAATGCAGTTCTGTACTGGATTCAACATGCCTTTAGGCAGAACTCTTGCATATATCACATTCTCCAAAATTTTATGATAACTTTGACTTTATTTCATTAAACTATATGCAGAATTAGTCATCAATTCCATAAGAAATTGTGCGTATAGGCAGATTGCGTTAAAAGTTAACAGTTACCATCCACAAGGAAGATAACAAATGTTACAATACAAAACACACTTGTGAAGACAGAGAGATACTGCTCAACCGTACCATAGAACTTAAGTTATGGATGAGCCTTATCATCATCTAAGAACTTTGTAATGTGAATCCAGGGTACTTGGAAAGGAAGAATATTTCCAAAATACAAATCCCTAGCAATAGGAATCAATTGCGTTACAGAAGATGTGATGCTTGCTGAGTCTGGAAATTCAGTTTAAAGAACAGCAGCACTGTTGTATGACTGCTCTGCCTTCACCCTGACTGGCCAGGGTGCAAACAGAAAAGATGCTGAAATTGAAAGAATGGATGCAAATTTCATCCTTAACTTTATTGCTCACCCACATAAAACCCCCACAAAACAATGCCACCAACACCCCCCCCCCCCATATCTGTGTTTCTGTTGCAAAATGAGCTGACTCTTTGCATCTCCCATCCTGTCCTATTCATATGGGTTGAGAGACAAAACTGAAGAATTAAATGTGCTGTGCACGCATGCCCAATGCCAGGAGGAAGCAGAGAGGGATGAAACACTGAAATATTTGTACTGCAAGCTAAACCTCTCAGATTCTCCTAGACTACTTGAGGTTAAGCCTTGACTAACATCAGATTATTTGAATGGGAAAAGCAACATTATGGTATAGTATTTATACCTTAGTCAAAAGATCCAACAGGAAGGCAACTAAATTCAAGTTCAATAATGACAGTTTTGTAGGAAGCCATGTCTTCTAAAATGCCAAGCAAGGATGTCAGTGACAGTTAAGAATGCTCTGCAGTTTACCGTTGAAAGTAATTTGTCAATAAATTCCATGATATGGTAAAAGATTTTTTCATAGAAATCAGCCAAGCATTACACAATGTCAAATAGCTAAGAATCCACTAGCCCAAAAGACTACATTACTCAAGTTTATATGTACTGAATATCAACCTAGGAGGTGTTTCTTATGATTAAAAAAAGGAGAGAAAGAAAAATTCAGGTAAGTTAAACAAAATTAGAAAATCAAAAAGAAAGGCAGCAAAACTAGAGAGACAATAATCAGCACACAAAATCCTGTAGGGAACTGCAAAACATTGGGCATAGAAATAAGCAAAATATGTAATAAAGTGATAAAGCTGCCCCCCCCCCCCAAAAAAAAAAGGTTAAAAGAACTACCAACAAGGGAGAAGATTGGAGTTATTGACTATTCCAAGTTATGAAAGGCCCTGAGGAAAAGGAAAACACAAAACATCAGAGAATATATCTATGATCTGTGATGCTTTTGAGTTACCACTCAACAAAATAAAAATACTGAAATGGCATAGGTTGTCTTCCACAAGGACTTAAACAGTAGAGTTTCAAAAGAAGGAAGATGACTACAGCCTCCCCACAAATAAATTACTTGAGTAAACAAGTCAGAGACCACCTCTAGCTAAAAACAATGAATGCAGCCCAACAACTATTACTTGTAATGATTTCCAACAGACTAGTATTTTCATGGCTATGAGGCTGAGATTTTGAAGATGTCCACCTTAAGGCCAAAATCTGCCTTTCATTATGAAGGTGAATTTCACTTCAATTAAAAGGACAAGCAATCAAATCTGTCAGAGTTTACCCTTTCTTGAATTTTAATTTCAACAACATGAAGTCCAAACAAAACCAAAAAAATCATAGAATCATAAAATGGTTTGGGCTGGAAGGGACCCTCAAAGATCATCTAGTCCAATCCCCCTGCCATGGGCAGGGACATCTTTCACTTGATGAGGTTGCTCAAAGCCCCATCCAGCCTGACTTTGAACACTTCCAATAATGGGGCATCCACAACTTCTCTTTTTCCAGTGTCGCACCCCTCTCATTGTAAAAAATTTCTTCCTTATGTCCAATCTAAACCTACCCTCTTTCAGTTTAAAACCATTGCCCCTTGCCCTGTCACTACAGGCCTTGGTAAAAAGTCTTTCTCTGTCTTTCTTATAAGGTCCCTTTATATATTGAATGATGTATGATGCAGTCTATTTTCTTTCAAGGTAACACAAGAAATGGAAAGACAATCATATTGAAGACTTACAATCTGCCCCCCTGAAAAAACAAGCAAAATAAAGTATTATCTCCTTCAAAACCATCTTCTCTGCCTATGTAGGTTGATGCGCCTTTATTACCACCTTGAGTTCATAGTTATGGAGAAGCTCATCTCAGCATGGGAGGCTCCTTAGAGAGCCAGTCGCCCTGAGGTGGTAGAAAGTATCTGAAGAGTCCCTGTCAAATCTGATGCTCTGCCTAAAGAAACTGTCTCATTTGGATGATACCGAGACACTTGTGTTTGCATAGACAGAAGTAGATACCTTAAGCACCATCCAACAGGTTACTTCTTATTGGACATCAAAGCATTCTGTGCCTTTGAGGAGCACCATTCATCACCATTGTATCCAAAATCCAAAATGTTTCCAAATCAGATAGATTATCTCATTCCCTGTAGCAGCAATGATATTCAGAATACAGCTAAAGAATCTGAAAAGAATAACCTACAAATTGGGATTTTGGTGTCTCCCACCACCAGAAGAAGAAAGCTTTGAGCGATGATTCGTGTTTCTACGGATCACCGCCTTTCCTTCATTAGCCCCTCCATCCCCACCAATTTCTCTAGAATATTTTTAAAAGCAACTACCATTAAATAAAGTTATCAACTGATTTTGTTAAATACTTAACACAGCAGGTCTTCAGTAAAACAAGCATTATAAATTGCCCCCAAAAAAGTATCTTGCTTATTGTATGGCAGTTCTGTGCAAGTCACTAAAGTGTATTTAACATTATAAACTGAAGTAAAGGTGACCGCTTCATTGCCATCCTGCAGACCAGAGGAAGAGTTCAGAGTAAATTCCTGCTAACCTATGTGCCAGCAATCTCTTCACCACACCAAAACCAAACAGGCTTCCCCCATCCTAACTTTGGCTATTTGAGCTTTGACTTTTTCACTCCCCATAAACCACTCCAGACGTACAGCACAGGCATATCATTCACTAAACCACTTGAACAACTTATCCAGTTTTAATCTTTGAAAGCCCAACTACCCCTTCCAGCAGTAGTAAGTCATCTTGAAACTGGTTTCACAGAAGGAACGTTAATTTCTAAAACAGAAGGCAAGATCAGTAACACTGTGGGAATTTCACTGTATCATCAGTGAGTACAAAGTTCGCCTCCTCGACTCAAGCTCCCTGGTTCAGCACACATGGTCCTCAGCGCTGTATGGGATGCACTGCATGCTCCTGCCTGCAACCTGCCAGTCCTGCCAGGCAGAGCAGGGGGTAGTTGGAGGTCAGCCTCCTCATCCTCTTTGCAGCATTTGGCAGTCCAGAACATACAGAGCTCTTGTTGCTGCACAAAATACTTCAAGGACTGCAATAGAGCATTGCTCCAGAAGATGACACTCCACTTCGAGATGCAATTTGTTCCACAAAAGGCACATTCTTTGTTCTTGCATAGCAGGCTATGCCTTTCCATCCATGCCCCATACCACATAAGCATTTTCAAAAGAATCACCGGCAGAAGAAGTTTTTATTTTCTGTATTAGCTAGCAACAAGTGTACTTCTGCACTTCAAAATTTTCATATTTCTGAAGCACTTTATAAACATTACTAAGCACTTGCTACTGTCTTCTGAGCTAAGCAAGTATTACCAGCAGTAATGTACTAACCACGGGCACGTAGCACCCCACCACTGGGATAGGAAAATGATTAAAGACCAAAGTAAAAAGCCTTTAAAGCTAAAAGATAAGTCTTCAGTGGAAATGAAATAGATACTTTACTGTTCAGATGGTCAAATGCACAATACCTGTCACCAGACTAATTTGGACAGATATTAATAAAATTAATGTCCTGCTAGAGAGGAGGCTTATAATACTGTGCATTTGTTTACTGTGTCTTCTTACTATTACAGTTTCCATAGAAACAGGAGAGAGGTAGAAAAATTCAGCACTGGGCAACAAATTCTAATTATCTTTTTCAAAGAATCATTATATACATATTTAGTGCAAATAGAATACTTCAGCAAGACTTATACTCAGGTATATGAAACATGGATCACTAGTCCTAATACAGGACTGCTCATGACTGCACATGATTTCTAAGTCTTTATGGCAACAAAAGAAAGGGCACTTTAACACAAATTAGTAACAGTCCATGCCATACTGGTCCTTTCCCTTTAGGCTTTTCAATTTTTTAGTCTTCCTCCAACTGCCCTCCAAATGAGCAGGGGAGCAAAAAGTACTGAAGCATTTTCAAAATATACTTCCCATTCCCTGAAGCTTATGTGATATCTTATCCCTTACATTTATAATCACCTACAGTTTAACCATGATGTAATTTCTTATGCCTTGTGGGCTGATTTCTGTGAGTCACAATTTCCAAATATATTTGTGAAGGTGGTTCATGAATTAAACTTCTGTCAGCTGAAGCCTCCAGCATTGTTCTACCCATGTTCAGTATGGAGGCTCCTGGCTCACAAGAAGTTTTAATGGTACAGTATAGAGGATCCATCCTCAATTTATAAAGGACACTCAAGAAGCCATTATGTAAGGTAAGAAAGACTACAAGTGCCCCCATGGCTTTTTGTCATGCCATCATTCTTCTTTGGTAAGTTTAAGTTTCCTATATATACCACTGAAAACCTTCAGATGATTCATCCCTGGGGCTTGCTGTCAGATAAGCACAGTTACAAGTTACACTTCTCATAGTTTCTCTGGTACTGTACTTATACCCCTCACTTCTGCCCTGATTTTAAGCTCTGTACAGATGAGACCTGGGGGACCCTGGGACAGCAGCCTTGCTCAACTACAAAGTCACACTTCCTCACTTAAGCATTTAACTACCTAAGTCTGGCAAACCAACCTATTTTAATAAAATTAATATAATCTGCAAGTGACAACATGCATCTAATCTTGTAGAATTACTTTCAGAGAGGTATAGTGAAATATCACCTTCCTTTACAGTGAAACATCTTCACCTTCTCCTTCTCTGCCTCTTCCCTGCCCCACTGATCTTTGCCCCAAGAAAGATAAGCTAGTAGGACAGTTTTTGCTGTTCCTAGGCTCTTCCTCTGCTTTTTCCTGCTTAAAAGCATCACTCCTCTCAGCTGGCAGTTTGGGAGACATTCTCTGGAGATACAGCTGGTGTCTTACTCAATGCAGAGTCATACTGAGACAACTAAACCACATGCATGGAAGCATTTGCTACCATTTAATCACAAGTACAGAGGGTGCAGCACTGCCTCTGGTAATATACTTCTCCAATAAGGACCACTAACAGCTTGGGGGATCATATGCATTATTGGTGCAGAAGTGTTTGATATTTCCCATCGTGACAGAAAGGAGACAAGTGGTTAAATTGCTGCCTGTTGTGCACAATTGTAGACATTAGCAGCTGTTATTTATAGTGCCTATTATGTTGTAGTATCCCAAAAGACAGGAGAACCACATCATACAGAATTACTACAAATAAAATCATTCTACTACAGAAAAACTATTTTAAGCATAGAGAACATCATTGTAGTTTATCTTTAAATGGAAAGCATGAACAGCTCAGATATTTTGATAACAAAATATATGTTTTAGTACTCCCACCCTACCAGTTAATACAAGAAGAAATAAGAAGGACAGGAAAAACTGTACATTAATAAAATCATCTGAAAGAAAAAAGGTACATCTGGAAGAAGCCTCCACCAGTACGTCAGTACAAGTGGGATGTCCTTTTCTGGAAAATGCACAGCTGGAAGAAAAGAGTTCTCACAGTTTTAATCGTGGAGAGGCTTATATACTACATCTTTTAAAATCTTTTATTCAATCCTAGTGAGTTAAATACAAGTTCAAAACATGTGGCAGACTACTGTAAATTAAGCAGCATGCCTTGGAGCAGACATTGTTCAGGCATCTTATGAAAACAAAAGTTATCTAACACTGTCAGCATCTTAGATACAGAACCCAATTCCCCATACTCTCCCACTCTTCTAGTAAAAAGGGGTGGTGGAGGAGTGAGGGGGTGGAGAAGGACAAAATAAAGCAAACAAGGGTTTCTTGAAATAGATTTCTTTTTAGAAGTTAGCAAAGTGAATTCTAGTCCTTACTTTGTCTAACATATTCTTTTTGCAATTAAACTTTTATGATAAAATCCACTATTCCCACAAATCCTGAAAAAAAAAAAATGTTTTGCTTTCCAAACTTGAAGAGCTTCTACAAAATCAGGGATTATGATACAAATAAATGAATCTGGGAGAAAAGACTGGTGGTCACTTCCAGTGCTGTTTCCATTGTTTACTCCTCTCAGGACTCAGAGTGTTCCCAGGTCATGAAAAGATGTAATTTTAGGATAACAATCTACTTAAACAGTTGAAGTGTAATTTAATGTAAAAAGGAATATAATCAACAAATATAAATAAAAAAAATAAAAAGGAATATAATCAACAAATCAGTAGCAAATAAAACAGATATATTACTTCTACACTTTACACAACTGAATTATGTATGATTAATATGTACCAGCCAAGAGATCTGCCCTTGCTTCTGAGTTGCCTCAAAGTAGCCAGAGGCAAGACACTGCTGATTCTGTATAGGCACCCCTGAGACCGTTAAAAGGCAAGGGAATAGTTTCTTTTGGCCCAGGGTCAAATTCCTCTAGTGGTAATGAAATAATCATTGTGGTCTACTGTACCCATGTGAAACCAATGAATCCAAGTCTCCTCCAGCATTACAGCTATATTCCTCTGAGACCTATATGAATTCCCCGTGCTCTTTGCCATTGACTGGTAGTTGTTCTAGAAAACAGTACTAAAACATTTTACCTTACTTGCTATATGAGTAGAAATGTCTATCTCTTGATTTCTCCACTCAATTACATGCTCTTTAACGCTACCCACACACTGCACTGTGTTGGCCAAGTCATACATTTTGGCAGTGGACTTCAAAAGTATGTTCCTCCACAAAAGAGTGCCTGTGTATAGTACACTCACATACACATACACACCCCCTCAGTCCACATGATTTATATACTGCCTGAGCAACCATTTCACAAATAAATGAAAGCACTAAAAAATAAAAACCCCTCTGGGATATAGAAACTCTGGCATATAGAAATCAGTCATTCTACATACTGCTTTCATTTAGCAATACTTAGTCACATTACCAACATGACCAGTTATCAGAGCTGCCTGCAGTTTCCGCTGCTGCTGATGTATACTTCTCTCTTCCTCAGTAGCTGAGCTGTATGCACTGGGAATGCTTTACAAAACATTTCAGAAATAAAGGTCAAGTAAGCTTTCTTTGAAAGAGATGCTGTTTTCTGGAAAGAACTTCCTTCCTACACACCTTCAGCCACCAGAGCTCTTGTGATGTTAGGCAAAGAGGCTGCAAACACATGTAGTCACTCACATTTCTGCCTCTAGAGTTAAGCATTGCCGAGTTAGAGCCCCTTATCCACCCTCTGCTCCCCCCACACATATGAAGGTGAGACTGTTATGAAAGTGCTGTTTTACAGCTAACTGTTTATATCCAGTCCCAAGAGCACAGGGCCTAGTCAGCACTAGCCTTTCAAGGGAGCATGTTTTATTGATCTTGGAACATTTAACATGACATCTAAACATCAGTTAAACCTCTTAATTTTGTTTTTAAGACTAAACAGTTTTGGGTGAAGCACAACTGTGACTTTTCATAACAGTAGTAAGAGGGGGAAAAACATCTTTCAGTAGGAGGTAGTTGTAGTGGAGGACCTTGAACTCCAAGAAAGACTACTATACTAGCAACCAACTAGGACACTGTGCAAAGACTGAAGCACCAGTGCACTGTGCTGTGACCATGCTTTTTACTCCATAAGCAGAATGGGAGATCTGCACCAGCTGGAGTCTTAAAACAGTTTTATGCTCTGTGATGGGTTGACCATGGCTGGACGCCAGGTGCCCACCAAGTCGTTCTATCACTTCCCCCCCTCTTCGCTAGACAG
>JANZLQ010000017.1:7992116-8039978 GCA_026212715.1 Elanus axillaris
AAGCTTCCAGCAGCTTCTCACAGAAGCCACCCCTGTAACCCCCCCACTACCAAAACCTTGCCACAGAAACCCAATACCTGCTCATACGCATCCAGAGTCTCCCAGCCTGTCCAATTATTTTAAGTGGACTAATACGTGTTAATTAGCTCTATACCTGTAATCTTGATTCTGAAGTAAGAGGACCTACTGATCTTGAGAAAATAGACCTGACCCCTTTTAAGTCTAATTCTACCCCAAACTGCCTATATTTTTGCACCAGAAATGAGATTTTAGTGGATTAAGCTGGACAGTCCTAGGTAGATACAAATCCAGTAAGACAAGGCAGTTTTCTGGCCAGTTTGAGACTGAATGCATGTAGTTCCTCATTCTAGCTAGACATCTAGCAGTATTAAGAAGTCTAAAATGACCCAAAGGATGCAAACTAACTGTAGAAGATAATTTCTCCCACAGCCCGCAGGTTTCCTCTTAACATCACTGCAAACTACCTGCTTTTTAGTGCCAGTTGTGCCTTATCCAGATTCTGAATCCCTGGGAAAAGTGGAACCAATGCCCTGGTACCTTATGGCTATGCACTCTGTGCTGCTGATCTTCTGTAGATATGAGAAAAACTAGAGAAAAACACTGATGAAAACTAAAGTTTGGGTAATAGGTTTATATTCACCATGTAGGCTGTGGTGAGGGGAAGAGAATCAGGAAATTGAGAAGTGAAAAACCACCCATGCAGGTCTATTAAAATAAAAGATTTTTGTATTTTTACTCAAACCTCCTGGTTTTTAACTATTTAAATTACATTCATCCCTACTATCACATTATCTTTCCAGAATTAAACTAGTATTAAAGAAAAACAAGTAAACAAAAAAGCCCTTCTTCTATAGCCCATGTTAACACACTCAAGTCAACTAAGTCTTCTTCCAGAAGAAAGGTCACAGATGAAAGCATGTAAGAGTTTCTGTAGTGTAAAAATGGGACATTGGACATTAGCTAATCAAAGATGATGCCATGTTTAGGGAACGGTCACACGTCATGTTAGAAAACTGCTACACCATGCATTCTCTTCTAAACAAATCTGAGGGATGAAAAAAGGATCATTTTTCAATGAATTACAATCAAAACATGTCAGGTTTAGATGTACAGTAGCGCAACATACACAAAAGAGGAAAGAAATGGATTTGTTAACCTAGACAAAAATCAACCGAGAATTGAATAAACAGTCTTCAGGTACATTAAAAGTATCTGCAAGGAGCCGAGAAACAGGAGGCAGCCATCATCCACGCAAGTTAATGAGCTTAAGCTGCAGCAAGGAAGACTAGGTTATGTATCACGAAAAGTCTTTGGTGGTGGGGTTGGGGAAGCTGAATAAGAGGCCTGGAAAGGCCACACAAGCATCTGTCAGGAAAGAGTGGTGGGTCAGGTGGTATAGCTGATCCTCCTCAGGGCATGGCATAGGCCTGCTCCCTACCTGTTCTGACTCTGTGCCAACTTGACTGGTCACTTCTGGCCAAAATAAAAGAAACAGAGGTCTGGCCTAGAGATCCCAGACCTCCTCTTCCCAAGGACAGGGTAACACAAAGCCACGGCTGGCATTCAGCCACTGGGGAAAGGGCAGAAGAGTGTATATAAGAATACACTGCTTGCAATAAGTAGAAATTTTACCTCACCATACACCCATCTGTACAGCAAGTGCTCCATAGTCCTGACTTTGCTGATATGGTAGTGTCAGTAACACGGAGGAAGAGAGCACAGCAGGAATCTCTAGGGAAATACAAGAGCCCTAAATTATGTTCTGAATGCACTAGATGATATCCTTTGTTTCACTTTAAGTCTGTAGCATGTAAATTGGATCTTCTCCCAACTGGATGTTTTCCTCCCCCAGGTTCATGTGGCACTATTCAATTAATTACTGTCAACATTTTTCACAGTGCAGGCTATGCCTGTCAAGAAGTTCTGTCACAGGTTATCACCTATGCCACCGGGTATTGTCTCACACCCTTTCATCAGTTTATCCTTGCACAGTCCAGTTCAGTTGTCCCTTCTTCATCCTTCACTGGTGATCCCCGACACCTCTACAGAGGTACAATAACAGGTATTGCCCTTAACAGCTCTAATGACAAGTTTTATTTATTTTTTTATTTTGAAAAAGTTGGCATCGTATGCCTAGCCAACTAAAAGCAAAACAACCTTGATAGCAAGGTATGAGAACTTCCAGATTAACTAGAAAATTAAGGAAATACTTACTATTGCTTTATTTTCACCCTGCTAATTCCAATTTCCATGGAAACCAGGCTGGAAAGTACCAGCAGGCAGCCTGCAGCTGAACATCTGAATGAGAACGCTCATGTTGAACTCAGCAAGCAGACAGCAGGTGAAATCTGCAGGAACTGTCTAAAAATCTATAGCTATGTCTGAAAAGTAAAAGGACAATCTCACTCCAAGCAAAGAACTTCTGAAGAGGATGATATATAACTCTAGTGAGTATTCTTACAGTGCACCAGCTGATAATCCTACTCTTTCTCCAAGACATAGGAATAAAATTTCTTTATCTCAATGGCAGAAGACAAAAATTAATCACAATTAATTAAGTACTTCAAAACGTTCAGATAGAAGATGATATGCTAGTGAAAATGGTAAGTTAGTTTTGTAACATGACTTTGGCTTCTGACCATTGTCCTGTAATTCATTCCGTGAAATCAAACTGGCTACTGTACAGTTCCTCCATATGCACTGTAAGCCCAGTCATTTGGACAGCTCTTCTTACAAACATCCATTGCATTTAAATAAATATATAGATGGAAAAAAAAACCCTAGCTGTTAGTAACATATCTGCTAGTTATAAAACATATTGGGTTTGAGCACCGATCCACAATCCTTTTATTTTAAAAGCTACTAAGGCAACGCAGTTGTAAATACAGTTAAGAAGAAAAAATAAAATAAAATAAAAAAGCAGTGTTAACTTCTTTATCCAATTTAAGTAAAGTTTAATGCAGGAATTCTTTTTAATACCATCTCAGATTTTTCTCCTGTTCAATATTTGCTCTTCAAGCAACAGGAATAAAAGCAAACAAGCGAAGGATGAAACATTACTGTCTTGGGCTACACTTCACCCAGCGAAGAGATTGGTTATTATTAAACTCCTGCTTTTGTATATAAAGCAATTGCCACTCTTTCAAGCAGATATTATTCATTCTTTGCAGAGAGCAGAACATTGGCTGCACTTTTTTTAATGTAATTTTAGCCAATGCGGTGGACAAAAGAGAATGATTATAACGAAGGATTTAACATCTCGTGCACGTTCAATATCAGCACACAAGAGCTGACCTGAAAATGGATGATGAAGAAACTTGAGACAGCATTTTTTTTTTCCTTAAAGAGTGTTGTTTAAAGTTTGAAAGAGCTATTTATCAGAATCAAGTCAGCCAGATAGGTGCAGATGCTCTTTATTGCACCTATGTTCTTATTCACTATGAGAGGGAAAATTCAAGCTTAAAGCATCACAGAACAAATCAACCCAGGAAGCTGTTAGTGAATATTGATTTGTTCCTTCCTTTGGGATCCTCAGTAGAAAAAAAGAGCCCAAATTTGCAGTCCACAACATACTAAACTCACAGCTATGACGGAAAAGGATAGTACAGCAGCTGTTTGTGCAATTTCTTTGCATGACAGGAAACTAATAATTGTTTATCAAGAGCACAACAGCAGCGGACAAAGCACACAGGTATCGGCATCTCTGCAGTACAAGAATGGCCATTTAACACCTGCAGCACCAGTAAAAATTGCCCAGAGTGCCTTCTGTTAATAAGTCCCATTGATAAGCCACATTTAACTGTACCAAGTATATTTGTGCTCACCTTGAGGATCATTTACTGTGCTAGATCATGATACAGGGAGCTCTGGGATATACAAAAATCAAACTCCAAAGAATTCACTTATCTGGTCTAAGACTGCTTAAACACAGCATACACAAAAGCATAAGCTTTCAGATATATTTCCTCTTTTAATTTGCATGAAATTATCTATAGTTAAACAACCCACACATAATGCCTGAATAGCTCTATTTCAAGCAAGAGTGGAAATAAAAATAAATTTTAAAAATACACAAATTTAAATAAAAAGCAACCCACATCAGGGTACATTGACTTCTCTGTTTCAAACCTGCATTCCTAACCCTCAATTTTGGGTTGTTGTTTTTTTTTTTTTTAGGAATGTCAAGCAATCTTGTATTTAATGGCTATCTTGATTTCAAGGGTAGAAACCAAGTGTACTGCTCATGCAGTGTGAAGAGCTGTCTAAACCATTATCATAACTAAGAACAATGCTAAGGGGGAAGGGAGGGGGAAAGGATAGCCTTAGCATCTAAGGTTTACAGAAGTGACCATGCAGTAACGAGATGGACTTTCAACTTGGCTGAAGAGTTCCTGTTCGCACAGGATGGGCTATTGCTGGGAAATATTTATAAATGGTATTAGAGCTGGCTGCGTGTGTATGCAGAGAGTGGTGGATGTCCATCAAAAGGGGTGGGTTATTTCTCCCAGCTGGAGCTGGAGAGAGAGGGGGTTATAATTCAAGAACATAAGCAAGCTGCTCCCCACCAGACCATTAGTACCTACACACTCTTTCCCCCTTATGACCTTGTTGGTAACACCTGTACAGAGCATGTAACTGCTTTTCTTCCAATTAACTTTGTACCTGCTAATGCATCCCAGTTGTGGCTAGCTGGTTAAGTTATGGGAGATGGAAAGAAGCTGAGAAGGCTCATCAATACAGCTCTTATAATACGCTTGTGGCATATAAGAAGGAGGTGCAGAGTAAAGGTATCTGGTCTGGGATCTTTTGCTTCTTGAGGCACAGGGTATGTGACAAATACAGGTTCTGGATACCAGCTAACATGATAATGAACATGCACTATGCCAGTGCATGCTATATGGACTTTCAAATCAGTAATGAAAACATATTTAAGATTAATAGAAAGCCACAGATAAAATTAACACTTAAGAAATTAAACATCACTGTCTGTTAGAAAAGCTTAATGCAAGCAACCAACTAGCAGCATTCAGTGTTTAATTTAGAGATTGAGATTTTTGTAAATGTTTTATATGTTTGAAAAATGAATTGTTCTTTAACCTTTGAAACACCCAATCCTGTGAAGTATGTGCCTTCTTCCAAAGCTGCATTGCTGTGGAATGGCTGGATTACTTTTTTTATCCTCCCTTTTGAAAGGCTCTGCAGGAGATGTTTTTATAGCCAAGTTAAAAGCATTGAGAATAAAAATTCATGGTAGAAGTATTAACACACCATCACCAGGGGAAGATGATCATCACTCCCATGTACCTTTCTTTCCATGCATAGCTATCTTCTCCAGTTTACAAATACAGAATATCCATACTCACAGAGGAAGCGTTGCCACTTCAAACTCTTACACAGTGTAGGAAGGGGCAGTGGGACATGCAATTTTCTAGGGTACAGGCAATCCAGGGCCATACTACTTTTAAGGCTAATTGCATATATTCCCCAAGAATCGAGGTTAGGCTAGGTTTGAAGGGCAGAGATAAAAGGATGGCCTGACAGCACTGGCCCTGTAATTCTCAAGGGTTTGTTTTTTTCTCTGGGGTGCAGCTCCTGTGCTAACAGCATGTAAGAAGAGGCTGGTCATGGGGGCACTCTTGAGTGAGGAGCCCAAGGCACCCAAGCTGGCCATGTCTGAACTGTTGAATGGATATAAACAAGTGGGGAAACTACTACTGCATCTCTCCATTTCACCCATTTATACTCTCTACAGCATCTTCCTAATCTTCCCTAATGGTTTTGGAGGTCTCATTTTATGCTTCTTCCCCTCTTCCTTCTCCCATCCCTCCCCCTAGTCCATCTCTCTTTATCATTCCCTCCTTCTTATTAGGAACACCACCTAAGTCTGCAGATTGCTAAATTCCTCCAGGTATCAGCAGCTGAACACAGACATAGACCTACACCTTGCAATCAGGCAATTTCTCTGGGCTCACTTAATGAAAACAGAGCTGGACAAGATTATATATAATGTATACATTTGAATGCAAACAGCACATTCCACATTTATCCAAGTTTAATGACTGTCATCTTCTTAGTTTGGACTAGTTGATTCAGACATAGTCAAACAAGAAAATGGTTCACCTAGCTCTAACAGACTCAATGAATCAAACTCAAAAATTCAGTCATTTTCCTCCAGAAAGAAGCTGAAAAATCCCCCTACATTCTGACTGAAATCTTCTTCTCCTTCTCTTTGCCAAGTATTTAAACACCATAAATGGGGGAAATGAGCAAAATGGAACACAGATATAATTTACTTTGCACCTGCTGGCAACTCCCAACTATATAATACGTAGGCCATAAAGATACTTACTGCAGCCGTCACACAGAGGCAATAAAGTTAGTTATTTTCATACCTAAGTGTGCTTGAGTTGTACAGCAATTATGTACCAAAACCTGATAGACTTCTTCAAAGAGCTTAGTTCAAAATTTCCAAAACCAAATTTTACATTAGCAAGCCCCTCCCTTCTCTTATGGCCAAATGAAGGCACTTTTAAAGGTGACTGGGATTTTAGATAAATGGCTTACTTGATATTGATTGGTATACTTCACCCTCTTTAGATAAATGGTCAGTCTTACTGTCCAACTCCAGGCCATCATTTTAGGTAACACTGGCTTTGTTTATCCACTTTATACACTTCTGTACAAGTCAAGAAGAGTTTGGTCATCAGAGAAATCTGAATCAAATTTGTATATTACAAATAAAAGAAAAAAAAAAAAAGATAATTGGCACAGGAGCACACGGACTTGGCAGAGGTCACTATACCATGATTCCTTAGTCCAGTTTTCAGGAAAGCTTGAAATAAATATGAAAGCCAAAGTCTGTTTGCAATCTGTTCACCAATTATAAACTTTCAAATTCTGGCTAGAAGAGGTGTATTAACAACTGTCTTACTATAGTACTTCTCCCATGGTCACAGATGAAAATGGAAGTGAGATTTTAAGTTTCATTTGAGCAGTTGCAGGTAACCACAAGTCACACTACAGTTCAACACAGTTGTCAAATTCTCAACGCAATCACCCTTCATGCAAACCGTGCCTGAAATACAAGTAATAGCAAGCCAAGGAACAAACCAGTTTATTTTAATGGTAGCTATTGGGTAGGAGGGAATGAAGCCTTAAGAGCTGCAAGCAATCACATAAGTTCTGTTAAGAAGAAATAAAAAATAAACTATATTTTTCCTCCTACTTCTCTGAAATTAGCCTGTTAAGCTCACATTTGTATATGCACTTTCACCCAACTTATAAAATTATAAAAAGCACTTTTTAAAACTTCTTTCAAAATAAGTTGCTTTTCCTGTAATAAAAGTATCTAAACTTAAATCATCACTTTCTTACTGTCCATGCTATCATTCTCATCAATTGATTTGTTTTGGTCACAAACGAATTACTTTAAGTCTCCTCCAGCACAATAGCAAGGCATCATTAGAGATATTCCTTCTGTCTACTTCTCTAGTCTCTGAAAAATAATCATAAAGCAAGCATTTATCTGCAATCAGAGCTACACATAAGACTTACTGCTTAACACCTTTGTGAATCAACAGGACTAGACTACAGACTCCAGCATTAGGCCCCTTTTCTTGCCAAAATTGTAAATTTATGATTAACAATAGAGATGCTTCAGCAGTTCATATAGATACCTTTATAAGCAAGACCTGATAGCAGACTCTACAACAGCGATAGCTCCAGAAAGTTAACAGAATACATGAAATCTTCACATGAAAACAGGTAATTTAAACAAAAAACCTGTTTTCACTCCCTAGAATAGAACTTCAATGACCATAAATAGCAAACGAGACTTCTCTACATTATCCAATTTTTGTTTGCGTTTCTCCAAATCATATTATATTATTAACTCATTAAGAAAAAAGTTTACCTGTGTTCCTGTCAGGTAAAATACAGCAATGCTTCTGCAGTATGCCAGGCAGAACCTGTTGCAACAAAGAAACAGACATTAATGTACACATATTTTAACATCACATGAGGAAGAGCCGATGATTGCTGAAGTGCATATTTGATCAAGCTTTGTACTCTCATACTGCATCCAAATCAGCTATCGTGCAATGCTAATGTGATTCCCCACTCATTAGGAACTGCACACAGAAAAGAATCTTACAAAACAACTGCTTACTACCTGCCTATAAAGTTACCTTCACCCTCTTCCATAGACTACAATATTAAAAAGTCAAGTAAAAGAACATAAGACCATAATTAAACATACTCAACTTAGAAAGACAGTATGTTATCAGTCAACAACACTGCTGTTCCTGATTTTGCACATGGAAAAATCTAGCTTTTCACATAATTCAGATCAAAACTCCAAAGCACAGCATTTCTCTCCTCACATACCCAATACCAGCAGACAGCACAAACCCCCAGAAACTTGAGCAGGAAACTCAAGGGAACAAGGACAGAGAGGATCCCAACCTTATGGTCCACTATGCTGAGGTGCTGCTGGCAGCCAGCAAGAAATACTGCAGAAACCTCCCACCACCTTCTTAAAGGCAGGACCTCACCGTTCTTTGCAGATTTACACATTGAAGTCACCTGTTTTGGTGCAGACAACCAGCTTTGGTGCTCCTACCAGCAGCAACCTATACTTGATGCACCCAAGACCTTATTTTAATCTAAGTTTTAAATCTCTAAGTTACATCCACTACAATGCTATCAGTAGCAGTAAAACTGTAGTTGTCCTAGTTTTGGCTGGGATGGAGTTAATTTTCTTTCTAGTAGCTGGTATAGTGTTACAGTTTGGGTTCAGTATGAGAAGAATGTTGGTAACACACTGATGTTTTCAGCTGTTGCTAAGTAGTGTTTAGACTATGTCAAGGGATTTTCAGCTTCTCCTGCCCAGCCAGCGAGAAGGCTGGAGAGACACAAGAAGTTGGCCAAATGGATATTCTATGGGACGTCACATCCAGTATATAAACTGCGGGGGAGTTGGCCTGGGGGAAATCACTGCTCAGGAACTAACTGGGCATTAGTCAGAGTGGTGAGCAATTGCATTGTGCATCACTTGTTTTGTATATTCCAACCCTTTTATTATTGTTGTCATTTTCTTATTGTTATTATTATCATTAATAGTTTCTTCCTTTCTGTTCTATTAAACTGTCCTTATCTCAAACCATGAGTTTTTTATTCTTTTCCCAATTCTCTCCCCTATCCCACTGGGTGTCGAGGGGGCAGTGAGTGAGTGGCTGTGTGGTGCTTAGTTGCCGGCTGGGGTTAAACCACAACAGTAACTTAAAGTTTAATGGCTTTTCCTTTGCTCTTTCTGAGGAAAAGCCAATTAAAAATCATGCTCTGAGATGGCTTTGTTAAATTTTCTCTTGGAGGTCAACATGCCCCCTTAAAGACTGAAAATTTAAAAAAAAAAAAAAAAAAAAACCAAGTTAGTTTCTGCAGACAGGAGGCCAGCATAACCAGTCTGAAAATGCTGGGCTTCTAGCCTCTAAGACCCTAAGCACCGCCACAGCTTGCATTAAGTTTTGGAAATTCTGGAAGAAAATACTTTAGGGAACAGAGACATTTTTATTTTTCACAAAGACTGTTATTGCTCTCTGGCCAAGGTTAATAGCTAGTGATAAGACCTCTAAGAGTCAGACGCGTTCTGCCCCTGCAGCAGCACTGTACATCCCCATCCCTCCCTGCAGGACTTTTCCCATAAACACTCCAGTAACCCCAGGGGGGTGAACACCTCAGCTTGTGCGTACTCCAGCACAATAAATTAAAGTTTTAAGAAGCTTGCTGCACCATGCTTCCTCCTGAATCAACACATGCAGAGGCAGGGCCATCACAAACCTGTGCTTTTACTGCTGTTATAACTTGAAGGGTCAGGCCATAGTCAGAAAGCTGCCCTGGACAAAAAGCAGTGGGTAGAACTGACAGGGATAAGAATAGTCCTTTCCCCCGTTCACACCCCACCCCCCCTCTAAACTCTACTGAAGGCCCAGCATTTAAATGCAAGCTCTTACAAAATAATTCACTTGTTCTGGCATAATTCTAAAGCTAAGATTGTGGATAAAAAGGAAGACAAACTGGGTTTAAGCGGCAGACGTTAGGCACAGGGCAATTGAGTCAGATCCCCAGAGATATGTCTCAGCAGATCCCCCCAACAGCTTATCAGGAAACTGCTTTGTTGCAAATACAATTTATGGTCACATTTGGGGCTTTATCACATTACTGTACATACATCTTGTAAATGTGTTTGACTTGCTAAGTAGCTTATTTTTCTCAAATTCCTTCTAGCTCACTCTTTCACACATGCATGCACATGGACTTTTGTCCTGGAGATGTGTAGGTCTGTAACTGCTGGTGCTGCCAGACCAGTGCTTCCTTCCCTAGACATACCATAGGATCTCACAGGTCACCCATGGTTACTCTTGAAAGTCCACAAAATTTGAGGGAAGAGGGAAAACCTATGTTCACAGCCACCTACTTGCAAGATGTGTGCCAATGTTTTACTTCACTCTATTGCAACCCTGTTTAAGCAGCTCCCACCACCCCAAAGTTAAGTTACGTGACATTCCAGCTCCCTACCTGCAGAAACACCCTCACCAGGAGACAGACCAAGCTAAGGCACACATGTGGACATCTCGTATTTCCGAATTTCTGCATGCTCAGCTATACTAGCTAAGTATCATCGTCCTTTCTCATCTCTTTTGGTCAACACAAGACCTTTCAATAAGCAAATTGCTTCCTTCAGTAGAAATCTTTCTCCCTTGAAGTAGTCTCAAATCTAGCCTCTTTGCTTCAGGGAGGACTATTTGAGGGAACAAAGTAGGACTTGAACCAAAGGATCAGCTTGCCTTACCCTGATTCATAGGCAGCAGTCAGCTTGTATTTTAAGAAGAATCAATAGCATGAATACCAATCTGAAAACCACACTTGTCATTCTACAGTGTTTCTTAAATTTTAAATTAAAAAAAATCCAGTAATTCTTAGGAGTACAACGTCATATGTACAAACTATAGCATCTTCCTTATGGCCATGGATATAAATAACAGCACAGTCTTACAGGCATCAAAAGCATAAAAGTTAGAAGCAGAGAACAAAGGAATCCTAAAATGAACAGAGACAAGTCTTTCAAAGCAATGTAACACAAAGACTGAATTTTTAAAAAACACTGTCTTACTCAGACATAAAGTAATATTTAGTTCCCAGTGAATCTGTCACATTTTCTTCCCCACATTCACGAACCACAGAGAAGCATTATGAATTTATTATGAGCACCCAGTTAATCAAATTAAGACTGAAATTAAAAGAAGAAACAGAAAAAGCAGGTCTGGATTATCAAGACAATTTCAATGGGGGGGGGGAAGCTCTAGAACATAATATTTTCTTCCTGGTAGACTGGATATAGATGAGAGAATAGTCATACTGAAAAGCACAAGCTGGAAAAACATTTCTTTGTCCCTTCCATCTGCTCTCTTGAGTGTTAAGTAGGCAAACAGCATGGCTGAGGCTAAAACAATGCTTCCTTCTTCCCAGCCCTGTTACATGTTTACCCTGCACAAAGCCAGTTTCTGGCTGGTAGGAGTTTGATATCGACCTCCCACTTACTTATCTACAGTATACAGATTTTTACATCGTACCCATCTCCATGGTATCCAAGAGCTTCTTCACACTGCTCTCCTCCCACTTTCACCCCACTCTGTTTCTCTCCTTTCCAGGGAAAATGACAGGAGAATTCCTCAGCAAAACTGTCACCTTTCCCTCTACATGTCTCTCCTTTCCCTTGCTGCTTTCTTTTCAACCATTTGCATGCTGTAACCCCCAGTTTATTCCTTAAAATGCCTTATGTCTCAGAGCTTTTTCTTTAAATTCACAGATAACCCCTAGATTACTTTTTTTTTTTTTTTTTTTTTTTTTTTTTTTTGTTTGTAACTTTACCTACACAGGCAATTTGAGTGAGAATATTCACCCAAATCAGACCTGGAGTGAATTCTGCTGTAGAAATCAAAACATGGGCCCAACTGGAGGGATTCACATGCAGGGAAAAAAAACACAGAGAGATAGAATATGGGTTTAGAACATTCTTTTTCCTCAGCAAAAGAGAAACAGGTTTCAGTTATATTAACTGATGATTTAACCTTCAGTTATTTTAGCTCCCCTCAGCTGGGAGCTAAGGCATTGCAATACTAAATTAAAACTGGACACACAGATGCAGAAACAGAATAAATATTACAGCAGGTGGTATGTCCTTAACATCAAGGTGCTTCCCTAGCAGTAGCCAAATTAGCTCTGGTCCACAGTATACAGTTAGGTGGTCACATGTAGTAGGAAAAAAGTCTTTGCTCATGATGCCAAGTTAAAAACTTCCTCAAATTCAGTGAAAAATTCTAATTTATGTTGGTGGAAATTGGTCAGGACCTATTTACCTTTGTTTTTACTACAGCTTGCTGTGCTTAGAAATATATAAATATATAGCTACCATAATTAGTGTTCAAATTTTTACTTGTAGCTATACATAATATAGGTATGCAGAAAGCTACTCAGAGCAGCACAGGGTAGTTATATAGCTGTTTACAATTTAGTAAATCTCATTTTTATATCTTTGCTTAGAAACTTTCATTCATGTCATAAAAAAAAAAACCAAAACACCTGAGTCCACTGAGTGTTCAGCATGCAAATTTTTTAGAGTGGTTTAACAAGAAATAGAATTAATTCCTAAAAAATCATTTTAAGTTTGGAAAGTACTAACCTCTAACACAGTTTAAAAAAAAACATTACAGAGAAGAAGAAACATGTGAAGCAAAATAATTCTATTATGGAAAAATGCCTCTGTGAAATGGATATCTTCTCACTTAAAAGGACCTGCTGCATGAAGATATTCAGGCTTCTCTATGGTACTGAATGATAAAAATGTTTTGCTTTCTACTCCAGTTATAATTGGACTGCTAAGATGGCCATAGAAAAGTGAGCTGGATATTATTTTCCCTTGTCCATTTACATTTTTTTCTGCTGAAAAGTAAGTCAACTGAAAATGAATGTTTCACAGGTCCAAAACTGCAGAACACACAACTCAGGAGTACAAGCGCTCTATAGGTAAAATTCAAGGCAGAAGTTAACAAGGATTTATAATGTAGTTTGTATCTTGCAAGAAGGAAGGAACCTCAACTTCAGTTTCAGGTCCCAAGCTGAAATATGACATTTGTCTCTGCTTTTTACATCCTAGAAATCCAGTGATCCCAAAGACTGGGAAGTCAGAACACACTCTTTTGGCCATGCCAACCACACAGGCCATGTTTGTGGCCCCTGTGCTCATGTTCAGCCACTTGCGAGGACTGCCTCTAAGATAGCTCCCTAACCTCCCAACCTCCCTCCCCCAGAAGAATATTACAATTAGCATCTGAAGCATTTTGACTGCAAGAATGTGGTAATATTCAGAAGAAAATATGTCAAACACATAGAGGGCAAACATACACTGATTTATAAAATTTCAGTGAAAACATATTCTAGAATTTGAGCTTTACTCGTGCACCGATGATTACAAAGAAATAAATGGTCCTTGGGCAGAGTCACCCCATCAAGTGTGCCTTGCATCTTCTGTGGAAGCAGAGAGAAGTGATGTTAGATATTTTGGTATGATCCACTGAGTGAGTTCCTATCTTTTTGTCTTTCAAATGTCATGTCACTTCTTTTTGGAAAGGTAGGCACCTCCTAGACCTTGCTATCTGCACTGCTCTATGCTAGGCATTGCTGCTTTCCTACTATCCACACAAATCTCGTGGAGAGGAATTTTAATTGTTTTCACTCTAAGGATCATATTAATTCTACCACACTATTTTTTTTTCCTTTTTTTGTCTCAGGTCTTTTGTTTTAGGCAAGATTTCTTTGACAGCTACTACAGAGATGTTTTGAGATATAATGTTTGTAACAACTAGATCTTAAAAATGCTGGAAATCCTGCACTTGCACTTCTCTGAATGTCTTTTGTTGCCTCCTTTCATTACAGGGGCATATTATAATTTGGGTTTCCTTTTTATTATTATTTCCTTCTATTTTGGATTTTATATGTGAGGATTTTAAAAGTCTCTGCCCCAGTGACACTGTTAAAAGGGGAAGGTCCTACCACTCTGCACACAGGATTTGGGTGTTCACAGCAGCCAACAATCTAACAGGTCTGTAAAGGTATCTGCCTTCAGACAGGGTGTGAAAAGTAGGCAACGTTTCCCATTCACAAGCTGTTGGATCATACGAACCATCATAAATCAAAGGTTTATCATTATAGCATTACCATATTTCTTCTTTCAGAGCAGACAGGTTCTGGGTAACTGGGTGCTGAGAGGCTACATCAAGCTATTGCCTTCAGCTTCTTAACAATATGCAGTTGGTTCAACCTACAAGAAGCTAAATCTGAACTTCATTCCACTCTCACAAGCATAATTATATTTGGTTATGCTTTTTAAGGGGTATCTAGGGAGTGTATCAACAAATATCTGTTATCATTATATATCAGTTCCTGTAAGAACTCAAAAGCAACCTAAGATCACTAATGGGTCTCTTCTGTGTCCCACTTGAAGCTGTTATTGATACAACCCACACTGGCATCAGCAACAGTTCCAAGTCACTTGTTAAATCAGTCCTTGAAATGTCTGGCTCTGGAGGAAGAGAGCAGCAGGACCAGAAGGAAGTGCCCTCCCAGGGCTTACCCAAACCCCCATGTGTTCCCTGCCAGAGCAATAAGGACCCTGCTTATAATGGGAAAGCTAGCACAAGTAGAAAATATTAAGACTTGATTTTTTTGTGTATCTGGTGCTGCTGAAAATAGCAGAGATTTTGCAAGACCTTTCAATCATTCATTCCCTGCTAGCTGTCAGTTCCGCTGCCCTCCCAAGGAAACCACCTTTCAACGTAGCTCCTGATGAGCTGCACTCGGCTGCAAAGGCAGCCTGTGCCAAAATGTCTCCCACCCATGGCGGTGCAAGTACGAAGCCCATCTTGTCAGTTTATTTCATTGTATTCTGATGAGATGGGCCAGACTTGTCCAATTATGTTTCTTCAAGATTTTATAGATCGTTGTTGTCCAACATCCAATTTCACATATACGCTGTTGAACCTTCATGCTAGTTTAATGTCAAAACAGAACTTGCTAATGATTCATCTGCTTTGCAGGGTTTTTAGTAAAAAATATTTTCTTCTCTTATCATCCTCTACCTTAGTCCACCATTCCCAATTAGATATCAAGAACATAAATAAAACATGATGATTTTGTTGGTGGACAAGTTACACTGCAACAAGATAAATTGTATTTACCATATTTCGAATACTTTGATATTGTATCAATGTATTTATTGTCTCATATCACATCACATTTAAATATGTATATTGTCTCCTTTTTGAATAAAAGGAAATGTTGGGTTAAGGAATATAAATCTCAGAAATATTCTGAAAACATTACAACACCCATACTATTATGTGTTCTTTCAGATTGTATTACATCTCAAAAAATGGAAATCTTCTATAACCCTTTCCATGATTAAAGGAAGTATTGACACCAACAACAGAAGCAATGTTTCTTTAGCAGAGTTTTCAACTAAAGTGACAGACATTTAAGTAATGAGGAGCTCACTGACTGCATAATCTATTTTGTATATCTGAATCAAAACTAAATAAGGGAAAGTAGCCCTAGAAGAAAAGGTATACCACTATAACGACCCTGGATAGCATAGCTGAGCTCCATGCACTGTCTTTGGCTTCATTTACTCCTTTTATCCAAGTCACCTTGCCAAGTTAAGCTGAAACACAGGTTTGATCATTTTTTTGATGGCCCAGGAAAGAAAACATGATTATCACTATGACATATTTCAGATTCATGTTAGCATGAATCTGCATTAGCATGAACTAATTATAATTGTCCTATGATTAACAAGTACTTATAAACATGAATCTTTTAAAAGTTATCATCTAAAGTATAATCCCTCCACATAGCTTTTGTAAGAATTTAATATGCAGACTAAGTAGAGTAACTAGGCAAGCCTGTGGGGAAAAACCCTATGTACTCTGGAATTAGCAGCACATCTAGCTCTGAAATGATCCAAAATAATACCTTAAGACAACCTTTTTGCTATTTAATACTACAGGAAAATAAGTGGTGCGACAGCTCGAAACCCTATTTCTTTCTGATTTCAGTATTTAGACACTTTGAGAACAATACATCAGCAACAAAAACTCTTTTATATCTTCCACTTTTCAGAAGTTTACACTCCTTGCTGACAGAACAAGACTTTGCTATATCCATACATTTGTGACTTCCAGGTCCAATTACTGTAATTGGCTGCACTTACAAGAGAATCCACAAATTACTGAAGATGCCTCAGACTAAACACAGCATGATAAATACAGGTCTGTTGGGAACATTCCGTTTGTTGCTCAAGTAATTGCACCACTGCACCATTGTCCAAAACTGGGCCTTCAAAAATCTGGAACAAACAATCTCAAAGTGCTCTGAATCTGAGAGATGATGAAGTTGCCCCTCCCAGGGTAACTCTGCCGGGAGGAAGAGACCAAGACTTTTCAGTTGATGCTGTAATTTCTTTTTCAAAAGCAAATGAATGGGCAGATAAACTTCAGGACAAAACCAACTGTATTTTCAACTTTCCTTCAGATGAAGTATTCCTAACCAACTCATCAGATGTACAGTCATTGCACTGTAAATAAAGTGACCAACATAAACAAATTCACTTGGGCCTGCAACTGGACCTGAGAAACAGGTTTTGGTGTAAAACAGAAATCACAAATGTTTCTTCTGCCTGTTAGCACCATAAGCAGCAGTGGCATCTCCTACCTAACATCAGTACCTAGATCAGAGACCTATCTCTGTCGTGGATCATGGGACAGAAATAACTGTAGCAGACCACTGATACTCCAAAGGTTGGTCACAATTCTCCACAGACACTCTGCAGGGGCAAGACCCAAGCCTCATCTTGTGCTGAAGGAGGGATGGCCAGAGACTACCCTTGAAGGGG
Organism: Elanus axillaris; assembly: GCA_026212715.1. Lineage (NCBI taxonomy): Eukaryota > Metazoa > Chordata > Aves > Accipitriformes > Accipitridae > Elanus > Elanus axillaris. The sequence continues at coordinate 8,009,143 of JANZLQ010000017.1, forward strand.
GGGGGGGGGCTGACAAACCCCCCCACAGTGGTGGAGGGGGGCACCTAGTGATTTCCAGGAGCTGGAAGGTGATTGATCCTGGTCCACAGGTCACAAAAAGGAAGTAATGGGTAATAGCAGTTGGATATTCCGTGCTGTAGGCACAGACACTTTGCTGACTGGACCAGCTGTCTCAGGAGTTTGCTGCTTGCCTGGAGCCCAGGTCCTGCATATCCTACAGCAAATGCAGAGGCTGACCCAGCCCCTGCACTATCCCCCTGAGCTGCACATCCAGGAGGATCAAGGAAGGGATCACTTAAGCTAACTGCATAGAGCAAGTCCATGGGGCTGGGTAGAATGCTTCCAAGGGGCCCAAGGGTGGTGACCGAGTCCTCTCTCTGTCATTTTTGGAAGGTGGTCACCTTCTCAGGGCAGGAGTTAGGGGGATCCTGAGAAAGAGAAGAGAAGGCTAAAGAATTGCACTGAAAGCTTTATGGAGAACACAGAGCCAGACTCTCCTCAGAGGTGCACAGTGAAGGAACACAAGGCAGCAGTTTCAAGTTGCAGTAGAGGAAATTCTGACTGTACATCAAGAAAAATAAATCCCAGTTGTTTTTTTTTTATGGAATATCCATCCTTGAGGATTTTCAAAACTCACATGGACAAAGCCCTGAGAAACCTGCTCTTTCAAAGTAGTCCTGCACTGAGCAGAGGGTTGGTCTTGACCTCTAGATGTCTCTTCCAACCTAAATTATTCCACAGTTTCAATATATTAGATTTAATGTACTAATACAGTCAAATATCACATTAAAATATAAGCTTAAAATGCAACCGTTCTTCCATCCTCCTTCAAATATATTTATAATTGACATATCTAATTTCTATTTCTACTAATGAATCTTAAATTTGAATAATGAGCACATTTAGATCCACCTGCAAAACCTCAAAACCTTATAGAAACACAGCAGCTTTAGGAGACAGCTAAAGAGACCTAGTCCCTCAGAAGTTACAAAGTAGTCACCCCAGGGCCGCAATTGTTTAATTAATTTAAGAGTAAGCCATGGAGGGTGATTTGGCGCAAGTTGCTTATGAAAAGAAATCTTTGACTGAGTTGTTATGATTTATTTATCTTTAAGCATCTGGTTGTGTTTTGAGCAAATAAAAATCCTAGAGCTTGCTATACACATTGGAGCAGAACAAACATATTCATTTTCGCTCTCTAAAATACAAAACATGATAATAATAGTTCCTTTTTTCCCCTGCAGTAATCTATTTAGATACAAAGTATGTATGTGCCTTGTAATGCCTAGACTGCGAGGTCTCCTAGTTGGAGATTATGGTACTACAGTGGCAGGGATAAACGATAAGGTTGCACCCGTGAATCCTCCCAGGGAAAAGGATGCTCGGGTATTATCCTTATTACTGCAGCACCATGAGGGTCCACACCAAAATGGTGCAGATAAAAGTGAGTATAGAGCAAGGCTACAGTAAATCACAGTAAATGTTTTCAGGCTAGGGAATTTAAGCCCTTTAGCAGAAAGGTCCTGGCTACCTCTCCACACTCGTCACTCGCCGGAGCTGGCTGACAGGCTGTCAGCATGCACACAGGCACATGCACTGCAGATACCACTGCTGCCATCCCTGCCGCAGAGACTTCTTGTCTTCTCCATTATTTCTGCCGAGTGGAAGTCATAGTCCTACTCATGGGTCAGCTTGGATCCTACATGCCAAGCTGCTCTTTCCATAGGGTGCAGGGCTGAATCCCCGCCAGGAAGAGCTGGCTGGGACTGCAACAGCCTGCAGCAGACCCACACGGAGGAAAAAATCCTCCTGATAGGAACAGCCTCCAGTGAGGACACCAAAACCAGTGCTGGAGGAGTGGAGACACCTGGCCACCAGGGAGAGGGCTGGACCCAGTGGCACCAACCTGCACTGTGCCCCTGGTGCCTCACCGGGCAGTACTTGACCCCCCAAAGGTTTTGTTAGAGCAGAGGCAAAATGTCTCCTTGCTTCCCTCTCACCCACACACTGCTGAACAAAGCCAGCCATGGCTTGGCCCCTCAGCTTTTAGTCTGGGAGAGTGTTGTGGAATATGTTTTTATTGTGGCTTGTCGCAATAAGTCTTTTTAATGCACCATGTCAATAAATTATGTGATTCAAAAGCACAGATTATTCAGATAGTATATCTATAAAAGTAATATATAAAAGGTAAACACCAGGGAATCCCAAGTGTTCTTTCTCCTTGCTAGTCTGGAATTTTATTTAAGATTTATGTGGATCTTAAAAGAATTTGATACCTGTATTTGCACTGCAAGAGCAAATCCATTAAACACATAACACAGAGTAATAGTCCTTCCCTGCATCTTTATTAGAAAGAAACTAATCTTCATTAAAAATTAAAGTTGATGGTTTTGTACCAGGACTCGGCAACAAAACTGTTCCAATGGCCTGCTTTATTCTACTTTGTAGGACTCACAAATACATAAAGAAATTCAGTTCAAAAATTATGAGTAAGGTGAGAAAGGATGTTTTAAGTATAACAGTTACCACAACAAAAATTAAAAAAGGAAACATCCTAACTGTTTGCCTACGTTTATGGTCCTGGTATCACTGATCTTTCCCACTGTGAATCAAAGAATAACTCGTCTACCAGAAGTGGTGACTCATGACTTGAACTAGCAAGGAAGTCACATAATAATTTATAATTTATTAGTGGTTTAACTATGGCGTATGATTGCTTTTGGTAACTATTTGCTCTACCAAATTTCAAGTTTATTAATAGCTAAGAAATAGAAGTCACTTATATAAGTGGGGGAAACTGAAGTCCCCACTGTATTAGGACCAGAGTCTATCTGTTAAAACTATCTGGTACTACACTTCAAAGGTAGCTTTTATACATTTCTCACTTTGGAGAAGTTGAGCCTCTAGACTAAGTAGCACTCTGTCCTCAATGGGATAACTGCAGAGATGAAGCAAATGTCTGCAATTCATCTAGCCGTTTCCCCTGGCCAGGTGAAAGAGGCCCTGAAAACTAGGAACCAGGCAGAGTTTTTCCAACAGCTGCTTTGTTGTTCCACGTAAGTCAAGTCCATTTTGTCATCTTTTGGCCCAACACACAAACTGAAGTAGTAGCACGCTGCAGAATTTGTGCATACACAGAACTAGGACATTTCAATCCTGATGGACAACTGCAAGTGACAGCAGAAAACCAGAGAAGGAAGGGTTATTTTTAGGAATACTTATTTCATAGATTTAGGTTACACAAATCTTTCATGCAAAGAGAACAAACAGAGAAGGATGCCTGTGCCTTGTTCGTGCCCTTGGCAATGTTTGATAGCACAGGGGGATATAGATTTCAGAACACAAAGCGACTACCCACACTTCCTTCCCCAATGAGCAGGCATTGTTTTGGAAAAAATAGCTTTCTCTTTAAACAGAAATTTGTCTTTATTACCCATGTTTCATTCAATATTGAACAATATGATAGCGTATTGCAAGTCCCAGTCATTTGGGGAGATTTTGCTGAAGGTGGAATAAAACAAGGATAGGTCTCAGTAAGCAGGTTATAATTTTTTTCAGTTCCACTTGCACAGTTATGCTTCTGGTGAGGATTTTTAAGGAAGGAGACTGCATAATTTGTGCAGTAAATTCTTGAGAATACAAAATGGGAAGAGCGGCGGGGCAATTTTAATCTGTGAGCTGATGATACCACACTGTTAAAACTAGGTAGCTTCAATAGGTTGCTCTAATCTTCAAGCAGCTTAGGGTCTACATACCACTAGATGACAGTGCCTATAAATAAAGGTGAAAAGATAGATGTAAACCAGCACAAAGGTGCCTATTTCTCTGCAGTTAATGTTCCTCCAGTGCTGTGGAAGGAGCCAGGGTGAGCCTGGGGAATCCCCAAGACTCTTAAAAAGCCAGCAGTCATCAAAGACCTGATAAGCTCTTGGGGGTAGCCTTCAACTGAGCACTGGACATGATGGCACTGCCTCAGCTCTTCAGAAACAGGCATCAGAGGCACAACTTACTGCCAATATGGGAGATTGAGCTGCAAGTCAAACAGCCACCAAATAGAGATGCTAGACTCATATTTTGAAAGGCTGCCATGATCAGTTATCATCTTCCCTGATGAAGATTTTCTTGATTTTGCACATTTTTGCTAAAAAAAAAAAAGCAAGTTCCTCCCTCTTTGCTAAGACTCATTTAAGTATTTTGTACAATGCAGAATTTCTTTCACAGAGAAATGTCCCCAATGTTAGAGTATCAGAGTGGGTTACAGCACTCTTCCAAGAACAACACCAAAGGTAGACACCTCACTCTGAATTAATCAGAGGATTATTTGGACCTGTGCTAACAACATCCCACGACAGCATGCTAAGTACTCCCCTAAAAGAAACACATACCCTTTTCTTCAGCTCTGTATGTTTTGGGGTTTTTATAAGGCTTGCAAGGGGCAGTGGGGCTACACAGAGTTAATGAGTTTTCTGACCTGGACAAGTTTTCTACTGTTCTTTTGTGATGTTTCTAGAGCCTTCATTTGCCATGAGAGAAGTAAGTACAAGAATTGGTGGAAGGGTAGGGGAACATTTTTTTATTGGTAAATGTATACGTGGAATGACAGAGCTTTTACGTATGTGTTTTCTTGACTACAAGCTAAAATAAATGCAGTTTTAAAGGGATTTTTTTTTGCTTATCTTAGCTGTCTTGGCTATCCAGTTGCAAATAGCTTGTTTTCAGCCTGTTTATTAATTCTTCCTTTCACATTGCTTTCAAGGAAATGTCACCTCCTGAGAACAAAAGGTTAAGTCACGCAATGCTGAGCTATAGAATCAGGCTTCTTGACAAGCCTAGTCTGCTGAATATATTAAAGAATGAGCACCTGACTACTAGACAAGCCATCTCCACTGACATAAGTTCCTGTTTCAGTGTTTTAATTATTCTCATGGGTCATCCCATCTTCAGACACATCAGCATTGATGTTACTTCATCACTGGTAAACACCAGCAATTTGTTTTTTCCAAGGACTGAACTCTGCCTCTTGAAACCAGAATCTAGAATTAGCAATGAAATTGCTTGACCCTGTCCCAATTGCACTGTCCTGATAAAAGACTAAGGGGCTCTGCCACTCACTATTTGTACTGCTTGCTCTAGCCAAAATGCTATTAAAAAAGCTACCAAAAATGCTGCTTTGATACCAGCCAAGATTCCAAAGTGTAAGTAAGCAGCCTGTTTATTTACACAAATATTCTGTGCCACTAGTGCAACATCCCACTGAATTTCAGATTGCCTTAGGTCAGTTTTTATTATTCAAACACATAAAAAGCCATGAGGTAACTGCAGCTAATTTGCTGTTTAGAGTGCTTGGAATAAATGTTATGAAAAGTTGGGTGTTTGTTGCAATCAATACAGATAGCGGAAAAAATAGTACGCAATCAAATGCAAGGAGTCTTTGGATGTTTCAAAATATCACCCTAAAATCTTGCAATTTTAAAATTCTTTTTCATTTTCCTGTGATTTTTTTATACTATCTTATGGAAGCAATGGCAATTAATTTTGTTGAACCATCTCATTACAACACCAACAGGAGATACTGTGATCTATGAGCTAGAACAGAAACATTATTGTTATGTGACATAATGTGGAAATTCATATTAATGCAAATGTGAAAAAAATAACATTAAATAAAATAAACTACTAACTTCGATACTTGTGGGTATTTCCCTTTGATCCAGTTTCAGGAAAGGATGCTCCTTTAAATACCATACTGATTTTTGTGGCAGGTAAGTAACTATTTCCTGTCTTTTAAAGGTGACCTGCTATTTGCTGTCCATATTTTTTGATATCTAAAATAATGAGAGCAGGAGGATCAGCATAATTATGTATAATTACATTTATGATCATACAAAGCAATACTTAATTTTTTCTACATTGTGTTATTGATGAAAATATGTTTGAAGACCTTCCTCCTATTCACTTATATAAAAAAATAATTAATCCATGCTGTAGCCTATTCAAATTCATGGATATGACATGGTCTATTCTGGATCACAAAGAGAATAGCATGAATGCTGTTCCACTCTGCAGTGCTGGATTCCTCACTGACATGTATTGTGCGCTTGTCATCCTTCCTAACAACGAATTCAAACAATTGGAAATGGGAAACAGACACTTGGCATTCTTTGCTGGAAATCAGACACTTAAAAACCTGGAAAACTGAAAGTATGAATGTGGTTACAGATTTAACAGGCATCAGGCAGGAAACAACGTAATAAGCCTTTTTTTAAGGTATTTGCACAATAATGTCAGCGCAGAGTAAGATTCACAAAAAACTGACATATAACTGGAGGAAGCATAACAGAATAGTATTAATTAGCCTCGAAATAATACAATAAATATTCCATGGGTTGTGTGTGTTTGCTCTTTGACTCAGCACACAGATGCTCATTACAGTTTAGTATTTTGTTGTGATTAATATCCCTTCACAAGTCATTGACTTGAGCCCTGATTCAGCAGTATGTCCACATTCAATCACACGCTCAACTTTAAAGTATATGCTTTGGCATTTTGTTGAGTTGCAGCATAGATGTTACTACTAGTAAATCATTATTACATTAATAAATATTTAAATTAGTGAATCTCATAATATTTACCAAGTACATGTTTGAGTCACAACTTCAAAGCCAATGTGTATGAGTATTTCAGCTGAAAAATTTAACACACAGGTATGTAATGCAAAAAGTAAACAACTCTCTCAGTTTGCTACCATTTCATAGAGATATATAGCTATTATGCTGTCATCAGTACCAATGCAGTTTGTATGTTTGGCATTCCCTGCATCACACTGTAGGTACAAGACTACTTTGTGGTGGCCCTGAGCATGATTTATTACATCTTTGACACCTTGGGAGCCTTTTGCTGAGAAAGAGAAATACCAAACTGGACACTGGAAGATTAAAACTAATTGTCTACTGATTGGTTTATGGAATTCATAAACAGGGCTTTGAGTACTGCTACTTTGAATACTCAATAAATTTCAACATACCTTTGCAGAAGCAAATTAGAAGAATATACTACTGATCTCTAATTATTAGTGCCTTAGAGATATATATATATACCAGCAGTATTATGAATGATGATCACCCTTTCATTTTTGCTCATGTAAGTAAATGAAAGTTCTTAAAAGATTTGGTCAATATTTTTATGTTTTAGTGTCTAAGGGTAAAATTCAACCTTCAGGCACTGCTTTGAGAAAAGGATGAGGAAAACACTCACTAAAGCAGAAGCAGTCCCATGAGGATGCTTTGCAACTCCGGAACTGTACCAACAGCAACACCACTTCTGCTGACTCAGTTACACTAGAGCAGGTGGGTTTGGAGTAAGAGGATAGGCTTTGGCAAGCATATAAAGGAAAATGGCAATATATAGTGTATGTTAGTAAAATTTATGTGTATGCATTTTCTCTGAATGCATTTGGGGGAGGAGGTTGTAATTGGCTTATTTATAATTTTTAAACTAATGCTGGCTATATGTACTATATTTTTTGATGCCTACTAATGCAAATAAGATGAGAATTGGGCCCTACTCTCTAAAGAACTACAACAGTGTAGGAAATGCAGATCAGAAAAGAAAACGTTCAGCACCATTCCGGGGATTTGGGGGATAACACTTTGCTCCCTGCTGCTTTGCCCAGCACCCCAAGTGCAAAGAAGCAAAAACCCTGTAAAGTTCAAATAACTCAATGGTCAAACATGGCTCTACCAAGAGATGCAAAACAAACATTAACAAAAACAGATAGAGCATAAAAATGAATCTGGATAGGGTTCAAATTAACCCAGTAGTCTTTCACAGTATCTGTACATTACTGATGAAATTTGTTACAGTAACAGCTAGGAATAATAACCTTTTATTCTTCTAGTTTACATAGAAAATTTCTGATTTACAACAGATTAGTGGTGGTTTTTTCAAGGAGGAATGATCAGGTAAACAAGAAGAGCACAGAAAATGTGAACACACAGCCTAAAACGCCAAAATTTGTCATGCTTTCTGATACTTCAGAAAAGCATTACCAGTTTGCGTTTTTTCCAAGCATGTAATTAGCTTATATATTTTCATATACACCTTTACATTCCACATGGTATCCTGGATATGTTATTCAATAAGCCCTAAAAATAGTAGTGTAAATAGACAAAACAGTAACTCCTTAGCCTTCCCACATTTTTAACTGATTAGACAGCCTTATAGTTTTCACAGCAGAAAATACTATAATTAAGCCTATCAATTTCATTACAACTTCACTGTTTTCACCTGCTCATTCTCCTTCTCCAAAGTTGTCCTTCTACAGCTGGTTTCATCCAGGATAGTATCTGGAATGCATGATCATAATTTGGCGCTTCTTGTGAAGGCTGTTTCAGGAAGTCCATAAAAAACCTCTTCCCCCATGACTTGGGTAACAGAAAACAAAGAAGGGGTCACATGCAGCCTTGGGGGCGGCCTGCCTCAGGAAGGCTGTTTGCTTCCTGCCCCTCACCACCCGCACCGGCCTTGCCACAGGGTTACGGCTGGGCTGGCGGCAGCTCACCAGAGTGCTGGGCAGCAGCTGAGAGGTGAGAGGAGCCATTGCCGCTGCTACCAGAAGAGGCGGTCCCCCTCCTCCCTCCCGCTGCCCCGACACCTCCGCTTGCGCTCATCTGGCTCCTCATCCAGCCTGACGCCGAGCCCGTTCAGCTCACTGAGCTGGCAGAAAACAAACCCAGAAATAAATGAAAAAATAAAGACGTTAATTTCTGCCGGCTTACTGAGCTAGATCCTGGCCTGGGTGAGAGGGCAGGACCACGCAGCCAGGGCTGAGGGGGAGGTGAGACAAAGCAGAGCAACCTCATTTTACCTCAGCGGGACCAGTGGCTTGGGAGAGATGAGGTTGGTGTCCTCTTCTGACCTCAACCCAGGTTTTAACGGATTTCAACAGTAAACACTTTTTTTTAGGTGTTTAAAAGCTAAACTGAGCCCTTTAGACAGGACAGCCCTGGAGCTGAGGGGACGATAACCTCAGTGGAAGGTGAAGGCAATAAGCAGGCCGGGGCAGGGACTCCGTTGCCTGGCTGAGCTAAGGCATTCACCACCATACTTCTTGAGAGAAAACTTTAAAGAGCTTAAACTTAAAACCTCAACTTAACAGAGAAGGTAAATAGTTACTATGCAAGAATTGGAGACAAGAGCAGAGCCAGGAGAGTTTTCAGCTGCAACTTTTTGCTTAGTGCCATGCAAAGCAGGCACTGGATCCAGCAGTATCGAACACTCCTGGGAGGAACCCACGTTGGAGTCTTTACACGTCAGCTACACTTTGATGGGTACAAAGGTCACTTCTCAGAGTACTGATATAGCCAATAACAACGTGTGTTTAAAAATTCAAACAAAAATCAAGCTTCCAGTGAATTATCTTTGCCCAGTACTAAGGCTGTCATTTTTCCTTAAAACATATCTGAATTTTTTCAACCCCCAGGAAGCTGAACATTGAAACTACTGTGTGTGAATGATTCCTTCATGTGAAAAACTGCCTATGCTCTGTAAGCATAAAAGGAGCTTAGAAATTATGTCTGACAAAGTGGATGTCTGAGATTGCCAAAGGAATTTATGTGCAGTTTGTGAAATGTGGGTGATGTTATAAAACTGCTGTATCACTTAAAGCTTTATGTATGTGAAATCGCTATTTCTGTCATTTATCTCCCAGGCCAGAGACAGTGAACAATAATTACACGTAGAAGACATCCACATAGGTGAGACAGTCGTGAAGCAAAAAGCAGGCTAAGAAGGACCAGGCATGACTTGGTAAAGCAGTTTCCTTCCTTTTTCTTTAGAGAGAACATTTGAGGCAGTGAAATTTCCCTGGATGGGTTCTAGATTTTGTTCGGTGACTATCTAAATACAAATATCCAAGGCGGTGCTGGAAGCAGGGATCAGAACCACTCACCTCTGCTCCTGAAGGAGAGCCCTGAACAGAAAGCAAAATCTTTCTTATCTTCTCTCGGAGAGTAGCTGAATTTCAAAAGAAATGCAGTGCAGAGTCTTTTCTTCTCTAAAATGACCCACAGCAGTTACAAGACTTATTATGATTCATGTTTATACCTCCAAGGGCTGAAAATTAGACTTCCTCAGCTGCCAGGGATGGAAGCTACTCCCTAATAAGCTAGGACTTAGCTATACCCTGTGAGTTCAGCTCCCAGCAACAGGCATCAGACTTAAAACACTTTTGGGTCTGGACCTAAGAGTCTTAACTGCATTTCCCTGGCTGCACTTATCTAACATTTTTCCTAAGTCAGCTGCTCCAAAGCTGGTCTTGTTCTTGTACCACACACAAAGAATTTTTCTTTAGGCAGTTTGCTCTTGAATTTTATATTAGATATTGTAGTATATGGACTCATTTGCAGATAAACTCAAAATATCTTAGGAAATTCTGGCAATGGAATAACATTCTGCTGTCTGTACTTTGGCCTCAAGAAATCTGCTTGTTCACTAAAGTGTACGTATTATAGCGTTAAAATGAATATATTTGTTTGCTCATTCTGTCATTAGAGATTATCATTATGACCTTACACTAATGTGCTATTTTCCACATGTCCAGTGATTGACAAGACTCCCTCATGTCTTGAAACAAGCTGTTACATATACAACAAAAGCACTATAGCTCTCCATTCTCAGTCTAATCATGTACTGCTGCATCTCTGTTCTTCCCGAGGCTTCTTTGTTTTCCAGAAACCCAGGGCTGTAGTTACAAAAACCTAATATACCTGGTGCCTGTTTCTCTACAACATCCCATGTATGATGGCAGAGGACAGCAACAACACATCATTAAAATCAGAAATGCACAGACGCACTTTTAAAGATCTTTTTGTATTAGTCAGTTGTCTGGAAGAGGAAATGAGCAACAGTTCTTTAAAGCATCTGTAACAGTTTTTTGTAGTTCAGATCTAGTCTGATCCAAAGCACTGCTGGCAGCTGCACTATTAATGTGCATTATCCAGAGAGAAGAACAGAGCAGACTTCTTTGCTACTCTTTTTGTTTTCTTTTTTCTTTTCTCTGAAAAATGCTCTGAAGCTATGACAGAAGTCCCAATCCCATGCTCCAGATGGGAGAGCAGAGAAGAACACACAATGGCTCACCCTCTACTTATGTGTTTGGGTTTCTGTACAACAAACAGTGATGGTCTGGCCTGAATACTTAGTTGAAGGGACTAGGAAATGCTCCAAAATCCCCCAGTTCAGATGTGCCCAAAGAAGCTCTTATGACTACATTTACTGTTAGCATCCTTTGCAGTCCCTACTGACACACACCTCACACTGATTTCAAAGGGAAATGAAATGGATCCATACTGACACTTTCAACACTGACACTTTCAACACAAGTTGACATTATGCTTTTATAAATGTAGCATCTTTAGCCCTTCCATTCCAGCATATTGGCTAGAAACAGGTACTTTGGTGACTTGTTTGTGATAGTGGCTGCTGCATGAACTCAGCTGAATAAGTTACTCATGCAAGTCATGTGGAAAGGCTGCTGAGATAAAACGCAGAAGAAATGAATGGGGTGGATAGGAGGCTACTGTACAACAACAGCATTTGCAGCTGTGATCAAGGAGCCTGGAAGAGGTATCTGGTCTAGGCAGAGTAACAGGGAAATAAACTGTGATGCAAAGTAAAAAACAAAGCTGACGTGAGAGAGAAGGAGAGAAACTGCTTAGGAGGTGCCTATAGTGCAAGTTGCTGAATCTCATTTAGAGCTAGCTCAGACGTGTTGCTGCTTTGCTAAGGGTTGGTGGAATACAGGGTTCCTGAGGGTAGCTTTGAAGGAGCATAGTGGCAGCCAGCCTGCCTCATCTCCCTGGTGAGAAGACATGTTGCAGCATGGCAAATCCCTGACTCTCACACCAAACAACAACTAGGCAAGGTGGGCTGGGAGGCACTGCACTTCGTCAAAGCCATCAGGAGTGCCTCAGAGGTACAGGTGAAAACGCAGCAAAGGTCTGCCCACAGAGAACTGTAAAACAGGTAGTGGTTGCTGGAGGATGAGCAGATCAAGCAACAAAGCAAGACCTGAGGATAGACCTAGGGTATGGACAAGGCTGGGAAGGGAAGGCAAATTCTGGAGCCTGTCAGGGGACCACAGTCCTGAAAGAGTGCTGACTTTGCCACAAAAGCACAGCCCCAAGTCCTGCTACTGACTTTTGTCTTTCCTTAAAGTCTGATGTCTTACAAGTAAAGAGAGGAAAGGTGCTACGGGCGTGTATGTATCAACTGCTGCCCTCCAAACACCACTACGAAGAACTGAGCCACCTGGAGGTATCTCCCTGCCTGCAATGACTAAATCATCAGCTTTTGCTCAGCAGAAAAGTAGCTTCAAAGCTGCCCAAGCCTCAAAGTACCTTGTTTATGACTGCTGCCACCTTAGTGAGTGCTGAACTTGTGGAAATGTTAAGCTGCATATCTTGGTGGTGATGGGCACTGGGGTGACCGCAACTTTCTCTAATACAAATGCCAGAAATAGAGGGATGTACAAGTCTTTCAAAAGGTTGTTATTGTCAAGTACAGATGAGCCTTGCAGTGCCAGGGGTTAAACAAAAAGTCTTGGGAGGCGACTTCTAGCTAGAATTACCTACAGGGACTATTGATGTCTCTGCTAAGGAAAAGTCAATGGGGTGGAGAGAAAAGATCTACTGGCAAATAGAGGAAAGAATACTGAGAAGCTTCAAGACTCCACTGGCTATCATTCAGGCTAGGAACAAACCTTCTGAATTTTCAGTTTTCACAACAAAAAAAAAGGTTGAAATTTTAATGATCTGTGACATAGGTATGCCAAATGGTTCAAAATATACTACTGTCATGTTTCCTTGTATCTATCACAATATGACTTTAATTGGCCTGTCTATACTGGAACACTTTTAGATATAGGTATTATGAAGGCTTGTCCATTACTGGGGCAGATTGCCTTGGGTTTCTTTGCTGGCTTGGTATACTGTGCTGCAATATCTTCAGAATATCTGAGGACCTGCTCATAATTCCTGTTTCTAAACAAAAGATTAAAAAAAAAAAAGCCTTAGAGAAGTGAAGCAAGAGGTCTGACTCAAAAGCTAGGTTTGGTTCATTTCCACGTTTCCGGCGTAGATTCAAGGAAGTACAGCAGTTAGGTATTCCAAAGCTTACAATTAATCATTCTTTAAAATTCTTCAGTAGTCTATCTTCTAAAGAAAGCTGCCTGGATAATAAGAAGAGAAAACAAGTTTTTGAAGCAAACACTGGATTGGGATTAGGGGAATTTGATAAGGAAGATGCCTGCGTGAGCCAAAGGATTTGGTGCAGGGTAGCCAGCAATGAGGAAGCTGAAGTCTTCCAGGGGATTTAAACTGAATGTTCATCTCAGGTTTTGCACCTTTAACCAAGCTGCACCTGGTATTGCTTATAAGCAATGTAAGATAATTTAAACATGACATACACTTTGTTTTCATGCAATTTTCTATTACATTTACTTAGATTACTTGCTGTAACAGTGACTTTGTATAGACATGCTTTCTCCTAGACAAGAGACCTTTATGATTTGTAATGAGCAATGCCAAAAGGTTAACGGAGTTCAGAATTGACAGCTGCCTCACAGTCATGTTTAAAGGGTTTGCTCAGAGCAGACTTTGCCCTTTTGCGCTCCTCCACTATTACCCATGTGGGGTGCTGTAACATCAGCAGCTTCGAGAAGTGGTGAGGAGCATGAGAAAGGAAAAAAGCAGCTACATATCCAGAAGCCCTCTGTCTGGAGCCTTCAAAACCTGAAACCTAGACACCATCTGTCTGGTGCCCTCAAACCTAGAAACCCAGAAACCCTCTGTCTGATGCTTTCAAACCAAGGCGGGCCATGAGCCAGACAAGTTAGTTCTGGTGGCAGTAAAGGTCATTTCTTCCTCGAGGACCACAGGTGTGAGAGAGGTGACTGGGAGCAAGCTGGATGTCTGGGATGCAGTTGAAGCCCACATCACCATTGAAAGGATGCCATGGGGAGAGAGTGATGTGAGCTATCCTGGTAGATAATGCATGAGTCACAGGTTGGTCACACCTGATCTAAGAGAATTCTTAGGGTACACTAAAGTTTGAAGATGCTTGATTGATTAACTCTTCAAGGATGGCAGCCCAACACTGCAAAGATTATATTTGCACATAAACAGCTGCATTCATACAAAAAGCTGATGCCAGGTTCTTTAAGAGTAGCACAGATTTTTCTGTGGCTTCATTTATTGCCCATATGAGTTAGTTAGCCTCCTCTATGAACTTTTCTTTTTTTCCCCAATGGCTGCAGGGACATCATTACAAAACTGGAGCCTAACACTTTCTAGTGTGAAGGCTTTAAATTGTTTAAATTTAAATAAATATGGAAAATTGTTATCTCTGTTCATCTTTTCTGGGTATTCTTTATTTTCTGTGTCAAAATTTTCAGTCATTCAGTAAGACAACAGAAAGTATAGTATAGCATTGTCAACTCTTACGTTTTTATTTTACTTCCCCTAATTTCTTCTTGAGGTTCCAGATCATTAAATCAGGAGACTGGAAAATAAACATAACTTCCTTTACTAAAAAGTATTCTAATCCATACCTGCAAAGAAAAGCTCGAAAATGTTAAGCAAATGAAACCTAAAGGCTCAGAAGCCAAGTAAAAAACAAACTGCTAAAGTATTTTTAATAGGAAAAAACCCACATAATTTTTAAACAATCCCATGATTTTTTGAGGCTGACTCATGATTTTGTAATGTTTAAAGTTGGAAATACTGATACCCTGTGATTTAGATGACTAATCACACACTGAAAAGCTAATAATCAAAGTAAGCAGTTTGTGAAGTACCCACAGACTAGAAAATATGTATCTCAACTACTCAGCAAAGGCTTATGCATAAATTGACAACAAATAGAATCAGTTTATGTAACTGCTTCACAAAGACAGAAAAGAGCTAATCAGTTAATCAGTTATTTTATTTGTATCATATAATGCTACCAGCTGCAGTCATGAGTGTGAAGAGGGACGAGTATGGAATAGAGAGAATAACAGGGTAGCGCTTAAGCAATACATTCACAGGGAACAAGGGAGCATGGATGGAGTTCAGCAAGCAAAATGCAATTCAGTCAATTTTTAGACTGAAGGAAGGCTGCAGTTACACTGCACGCCAGACAAGAAAATACCTGTGGGAAGGAGGGAAGTAAGCACAAAAGAAAGTCAGGAGAGAAGTATTCAGCTGGCTACAAAGAGTTAAATCTAGGTGCAATGTGCAGTCCATGGAGGATGACTATAGGAAGGAACAAAAAGAATGAAAGCAGCAGAGGAAACTTCATTCAAAGACAGGTGGAGGCAACAGGAGTGAATCCTGTCTTCTCTCGGTGGGTTTTCTGATTAGATCACTTGTTTGTGCACAGTAGTTCTCAGCTGGGCTCTTTCCAATCTTTTTTCTTATCTGATATTAAGTAGACAGCAGAAAGAGGTGGATGTAGTACGTGATTGGCACTGACTATGTTTCCTAACAAGAAGATGGATTCTTTTCTGAAACTCTGCTCATAGCAAAATGATGTTGATAAAAGCTAAAGCAGCTACACAAATTGATGCTGCTCAAGCAGCTTAGTTCCCTCAAAATAAAAATGGCAAGGAAGGATGATTTTTAATTTTCAAAAGTTAAAGAGGAATTGAGGGAATATAGTGAATATGGTGGGACTTCATTTATTGACTTGCAAAGGCAGAAAACAAAACCACTTTGAAAAGAAACACTACACATTTATCTGAGTAAGTATTTTTGTAGCTACTTCTTTGCAAACTATAAAGAATATGTGGCATTGGCCGACAAGTTTGTATCCTCTTTATATAAAATCTTTGTCGTCTTTATATAAAATTTACATTCTCTTTATCTGAAATTAAATAGAGCTGTTAGTAGTTTCATAAAATTCCCCTGCAAAGGCATATTTAATTACAAGTCTGACAAATGGGAGTTTCATTTTCTTCTGAAGAACCTGTTATAGACAGGATATTACATTAGTAGGATCTCTAGTCTGATCCTGTATGGAAGCTCCTACATCCCTGTGAAGAGAAGCCACACACTGATTGAAAATGAAGGTCAAATCAAAGCAAGCAAAACCAAGAAATTGGAGTGAATGGAGCAGAATGATCCATCTGTATTAGGGCTTTCTACAGCAGCTGTCACCAACCAGGCATCACTGTAATGTCTAAGGTGCTGCGTAATTGGAGTGGATACCAAAATTTGAAGGGAGATTGCAGACTAAACAGGAAAGACGGAGGAACGTATTTCACAGCTGTCAGCCAGATAGAAAAGATATTCCACTCCTTACTCCAGATGGAGAGCAACTCACATTTTGATGCAGTGAGTGAGGGGGTGACTGAAATGCACAGATTCATTCATGAGTTGCACGCACAATGCAGCTTTTTGCAAATGCTGTAGTAATGCACAGGAAAAAGCGGGGTGGGGGTGGGGGTGTCAGTACAATAATCCCTTAGTGTAGCAGACGTAGGGGTCACTGCAACTGAGCACTTTCACAGGAGATACATGCCTCACGTTCAGAGCCTGTCTATTTTGCTTTTACATTTCTGTTTAATAAATGCCTCAACATTAACTATGGCACTATAGCTGCAGGAGACCATTCTCTGGCGACAACTTTCTACCTCTGTTGGCATTATTTCATAATTAACTGCAAGTGCGAGATTTACTCAAAAATATAAATATTTTTTGCAGGAAGGCATGCAAGCACACAAAGGAAAAAATATTTAAATAAATTGGGGGGAGGTGGGGATGGTGACAGAAGAGTCAATGACTAAAAGCCCTAAGAATGTATAATGCAGAAAAAATGGAGAGCTCTGACATATCTACATTAAGTGGACAGAATTTGCTATAAAGATTCGCAAAGAGCAACTCACCCATGCAATATAGTGCCAATGTACTGACAAAACAGCTCTGTGTATTTTCAAGGCGTGCCTTTAACATCCAGAATATTTCAGTGCGTTTATTTTACTGAAAGAAACCATTCATAATATTGATGCAAAACAAACAAAAATTGAAGTGAAATCAACCTTCATTATTCTGCCTTGGTATATAGACTTTGAACAGCAGCACATCCTGAATATTCTACATGCTCTTACTATTCACACCATTTAATATGTGTTTACGTGATACCGTATAATGCTGTTCCACCTAGCTCCCTTCTCCCTAGGTGCCTGTAAACTAACATACTGATCTAATGGTAGACATTAAATATGATAGTTTGGGGATCTGCATAGCGGAACTCAAATGCTCCTATTTTATTTCATGAACACTTTGCAAGCTTGTACCCTTGCTTATGGTTTTTATTGCAACCTTGTATCGCTTGTTTTGTTTCAAGGAAAGAAGATACTGATATATGAGGGGTGGTTTGCACGTGCATTGTATTTTGCTTAAAATAAAGTCTGATTAATGTAATAATGCCTTTGCCAGGAGCTTGCCTGTCCTTGACTGAAACTGTCACAGTCCCTGCAAAATGAAAACGCAGTCCGGAATAGGCAGCAGGGGGGGGAATTATGAAGGAATTGTTTGCAAACTGTTAGAACAGTCTCAACACAGCTATGGAGAGGAAGAAGAACTGCGCCATGGAGCTCAGCCCTCCAGAGAAGACCTCAGTCTTGGCCTCTGTATCATCAGGAGTCTTTGGGTGCTGCCAAGGGTCAGGCCAGGGCATCCAAGGGTTTGGATGGGAGTTGGAAGTCCCGGAAGATCAAGATCTTCTCAGTACTAGAGGGAAGGTTATGAGGAGAGATGAGGATGGCAGTGGATGCCTCCACTACAGTAACAGTAGTCCAACAGCACTGCCTGCTGCAGCAAGCTCTGGAGTCATGCTGCAGAGGAGGGGCTCCCACTAATGCTCTAAAACCCCATGAGAACCTCCTTTACCCCAGGGAACTGTACACCCTTACAATCATTAGGTCATTGTAGCTGTGTATCTCCACCTGCCTGATTTCTTTCCTCCCTCAAAAACTGCAAAATATGGATGCAGAACGACAACAAAATCCAAAAATTGGCAGTGCTTTATGCATGAACATGAATTCTTGTATTTCAGCCTGCATGGCACCCCACCAAAAGCTGCCTGGTATCCATCAGCACCTCCTCCTTGTTTCACTCCCTATGCTCCCATCTCTGCTTGCTATGCAGCCTCTCAAATGACCACTGAAGCCTCCGTAAGTAGAATCCTTCACTGGAGACTTGTTAGCCTTCAACAGATCTGTGATTTTTGCTACAGAAAAAATAACAGGCAGCCATTGCACAGTAGCAGTAGGGTACATTTGATCACTGAGAACTGCCAGGATATAACCCTTAACTCCTCCACTGACAATGATGCTGTTAGACACCCTGACGCACAACAGTGTTCAGAAACAAATGACTGTGCCCCCAAGGAAAACCTAAAAGCAGACAACCAGCTTTGCTTCAAAGCAAAAGCTCTGGGCCAAGGTGTGCGGTGGGCAAGCTTGTCTTGTAGCAGCGGTGGTCCTGGGGATGAGACTGGGCTGTGGGCAGGAGCCTGTCAGGCAGATGGCAGGGACCATGAATGGCCACAGAGAGCTGCCAAAGAGGCTGGGAGCAGCAAAAAGCCAAACCACAACAACTGTATAGGTGCTGTACATATAGCGGATGGGATTCATATGATTCATATTCATGCTCTCTGTAGGCAACAGAAAGAAGCAGGCACCATAAGAGAGCGATCCAGATGGGTTTCTATGGCACAGCTGAGCTATCTCTGAAAGTCTGTTCTCTCCACTAACTGCAAAGGCTGACTACGCAGGATCCACAGCAGTATACTCCACAGCTCAAAATAAATGAAAATTATTTCACCAAAGTTAGATGAACTCTATTTTTTTAAATATACACTTCATTGTGGATTTCTATGCCTGCTGAATTTTGAAAACAAATTGCTTATTTCTGCTGGTTTAAATACTACAGTCTCCTGCCAGTCAGTTTTGTATTTTGCTTCTTGTACATTACATTATGAAAGGCATGGAATTTTTTTTTATTATAATATTTATAAATATATTTGCACACATTTATTTAGCCTATAGATGCACAGATGAATGTGAATTTTTTAAAAATTCCATTGCCAGCCTTCACTGTCAAGTACAATTGTTCTTTAAAAAAGCATTCATCTGAATATTTACATTTGAAAGCATGCTACTAGAGATTTACTGTATGCTTTTAACATGCTGTATCTCAAATGCATATAATCATATACATCTCATTATTGTTTTCTTCCAATAGACTTTAGCATAATCCATTTTATACTTTGCTGGGCTCTTCTGCAGCCTTTGAAACAGCAATCAATTTGTAGCGATTTCAAGGGGCTTTGGATTGGACTTTGTATTATCCTATTAAGAGAGGTAGCCAGGTTTACTTCTATTTTAAAATTCTCCCTGGGTTGGGAGCTAGAGTAGTAACACTGTCACTCTGAGAAATGCCATACCCCTCACCTGAGAGGCAAAACACACCTCTTGGACAGACGTGTTTAGAGACGTAACATGCATATTTGGAAAGAAAACTCTGTCATTGTTGTGAAAGCCACAGGTACTGTGAGGCTGGAAGTGAACAGTAGCGAATGTGGTGGCTAACCTCAGCCCTATCTGCTTCATCCTGCTGTGTCATCCATTTCTACCTAGGCTGATGCTCACCTTGCAAGCTCTACATGGAGAATTCTGGCTAAATCCCCAAGTCCCCCCCAAAAGCTAACGCTAATTTAACTTAATTTCCAACCATAGGTTCTGCTGTGCCTTTCCCTGCCAGGCAGAAAAGCACGCTCCTGTCAGACCCCTTCATCCTGCTCAAGGACTTGTGTTCAGCGATCTGGGAACCCCTCCACCTCCCCTTCCACACGAACAGGCATTGCTCTTGGCATGTGCCTCACAGAACTCTGCGCCTCTGCTGCTGTGGATGGCCCCGGTGGGGGCGGGCAGCCCATCCAGCACCTCCACCTCCGCTGGGAAATGCCACCAGCAGACCACAGCACTCCGATGGCTACCCTACTCATTAAGGACAAAGTTTGACCACAGCTTCTCCCCGATATTCCTCCCTCGTATGCCTTCATTCTTCATTCTCAATTCATTATATTGCACTTAGATTAATTAAAACAAAACTTGGAACAGAAACTATTTGGAGAAGAATTCACATCATTTCATAGCATTTATGTGCCTTCCTCATGCTTTACCAGCCATGTTTTCATATAGACCATTGACAAAAGTACTGAGCAGCTTTCAGTCGATAACCAGTCTCTGGAGATCCTCTCGAGGAAAAGACACGGTCAAACCTGTGAGACAGTTGTTTATTTCTCCTAACACAGCTGTAGGTTTTAATCAAAATACCCTGTGATACCAAGCCAAATTCTTTGGAGAAATGAAATTGCTTCTGTATCCACACAGTTGTTTCCATCAACTGATCTATAATCCTGTCAAAGAAAGACAACGGATTTATTTGACAAGTCTTCCTTGTCATGAAACCATACTGACTGGCATTATTTATTTTTGTTAACCTATCCTTTCCGCTGGCTCTTCCAAGCTAACTGTTCCAGTATTATACTGGAATCTGAATTCATGCGAGGGGGGATTTCTAGGTCCTGTTTTCTACCCTTTTTTGACATCTGAACTGCATTAGCACTTTTCCAAGTCTCTGAAATTTTCTTAGCTCTCCAGGATTCACACTAGTGGTTCAGAAGCCACCCCAGCTGTTTTCTCCACAACTCTGGGGGAGGGGAAAACTACCCAGAACTGACAACCTGGAAAAGTTTGGAAGATTTCCATCATCCAAGGCAGGGTCACAGCTTTCACGGAGAGCTGCCTGCCTTTGCTGAGACAACAAGGAGGGCTCAGCCACTTCTGCCACAGAAAGGGAGAGCTGAGGCTGGAAAAACAGGGAGCGCCCGGAAAAGTCAAGATTGCTGTACCAATTGCTGCTGTTCCTGGGCACGTCTCCTCGACAGGGAATGCACACGCTTATTACTATTTTGCCATTTTCTTCTAAATACAATCGTAATTAGAGTAATTATTATTCAAAGAGATCCAAGAATTTGCCACTGCTTCATTGTTACCTGCCTGTCCAGGTCGAGTAGAACATGCACACTTCCAGGTGGGTTTCTCAAGGTGAAGTGCTGCTGGTAATACAACTGCTACTACACCTACTAAATAACCATAAATTCAATGGGAGAAAATGAGGATACCTAACTAGAGCTCCAGTAGGAGAAAATAAGGAGAAAGAATTCAGATTTTATCGTAAAGACAGGGCGAAAATCAAAGGACAATGATTTGTCTTTTGTCTTTTAAATGCAGTATTTTGTCTGTCAGACTCATTCATCTTATACAAAGAAGAGCAATAGTATACATTTCCAAGATAAAATCAATTATGCATTATCTTAGAGTTGTACAATCTCATTCTCCACAAAGGCCTTAATATGACTTACATGTAGCGTAATTCTTATTCCAGATCTCTGAACAAAGCTAAATTTCACTGACAGTTCATTGTACAAATTCCAATTTCCAGTCAGTTTTTCCAGTATTCTCAGAGAGTATAAAATTGCAAAGGCCATCTCTGCTTGAACCAGAATATGAATTTTGAAATATAATGAAAATAAAGGAGCAAATTAAGAGAATCGTTTGATGTAATTCATTACCTCAGAGCACTTTTGCTTAAAATACCTTCCCATATTTTATGTCAGTTTTTAAATGAGTGAAAAAAGGCTTTGTTCCTCAAAAACTCCTGAAATGTGGCCAAGTTAGCCACACTTTAATTAGTTTCTTAATTTATCTCCATTATGAAGTAAAATAGGGAAATAACTCTTGTTTCTGTATTCCATTAAAATGTCTCTGTACAAGTTAAAGACTACTTTGTTATCATGGTATTCTAAGTTTAAAGCAACCTATTTTGGTAAAAGCTAAAAATAATATATCACACTTTAGTATTTGCCAAGTTTTGGCAGAACTCACAAAGGTACAGCAGAATTTACTGGAAAATTTGCAGGTTTTACAATGCTTAGCCCATTTTCAAAGGAAAAAAAATGATCCCTAATCAGTTCATTTCCATTTCCAAGAAGTTTCTTTCAGAAACAGCACACTTTCTTTTTTTTTACCATGCAGCATTTCGGGCAGTTGAATTTGAGCTTTTTCTTGACTATCTGAGCTGTAATCATATTGTATTTCAAGAGTGCTCTCACTGGCAAGACCATGGCCAGCCTATAAAACATTTCACTCATTCACTCTGAACCGATCTATTCCCATTAAGTCATTCTCATGACATTTCTTAGACAAATCAGGAGTAGAAGGACAGCTGCAAGCTGCTGGGAAAGTGAGCCTCCATGCAGCAGTGTGAAAGATATTTTGAAAGCACAAAGTACCAACAGCTAAGTTCCTAACCTGGACAAAATTTTGCTTTGAGAGCATGGACATTGTAAGGTACATTCATTCAGCATGTCCAGGGTTTTATTTTTAAAAGGAACCATCACCAAAAACACCCCAACCATAATCGTTTGTCTATTGACAGAACTGCTGAATGGTGTGCATGCAGAAGAAATGTGAAATCTTAGGCAGGAATGAGAAATGTGTCAAACCACCTATGTGAACTGTGCTTTCTTAACAATAAACCTGAACTCCTAACTAATTAAATATTTTCCAGAAGGTACTCAGTGATAGTATTTTAGGGAGGAAAATATGTCCAAAGTAAAGCATAGCATGTAAGCAATGATCAGAAGAGCATTAATTGTAATGAACAGTACACAATAATGAAGATACTCTCAAGTCTATTTATGTGGGAGTATCTGATGAGAAGGAGTGACATGTACCCAGCAACCCCTACAAGATGCAAATTAGATTATTCATGCAAAAGAATCTGGTAGAGACTGATACTGATAACCACCACATGACTTCTCAGGTAGTCTGCACTGAAATGTGATTGTCCAAGTTGAAGAGCAAGACTATTGCATACAGCTTTGATCATGGCCATTAGAAAGGCACTACCTTAAGGTCAATATGCTCGAGCCCAGCCACTTGCTGCCAGCCCTGTGGATAACGAGACATGCTTCCTCTCCTCTCCTCCCTGGTTTGGCTTCCAGATTCCTGGTCAGAGCCACCATCATGCTTGCATCATTTGCTGCCCCTTTGCTACACATTTAGAATAATTGCCCTAATAAGCAACTCTGTATTTTGCATAATTGTGTTATATATTTACTGCCCACTGAGTGCCATAGGTTTTATTGATGGATAAGGAGACAAAATAGGAGACTCATTTATGGGCTCAGGTGCTGCAAGACTCAACACTCCACTGGTTGCCTACTGCAACCAGGAAAACTCCGCTAGGGACCTAGGAGTGCATCTTCTCTATAAAACTCATGAAAACAGGTGCATAAAACAAGAATTACAAGACAGCTGCACTGAGCGGGGACATTGCCTTGGCAATGGAAATAACTGAGAAAGCAACGTGACCTGAAGCTTAGTTCTCTTAGGCACCCAATTTCAGGCTGCTGGACTTCCCCAGCTGGAATTTTCTTCTATACATGGGTGCATATGGCAGCTCTTTCCCAAAAATACAGCTAGAATGCCTCAGACTCTGACAGGAGGTGAGAAAATGGGATTTAAGTTGTTGCCATAGCTGACTAGATTCAAACAACCAGCATCTGCTGTCACTGAGGTGAATGCTCCTATTATTAACTGCTTGATCATTCTTACTACAGCTCTTCCATTTTGTATGCCTTTTTTTTTCTCGACTTTTTTTTTTTTTTTTGGATCAGAGAAAGACAAATACACAGAATGTGATAGTTGAAAATTAATTCTTCCTGTAGCACGTATGGAGCTATTTCAGTGAGTAAGAAGCACTGAGTAAGGAACACTAAGCATTCACAATCGCAGAGATAACACAGGTATTCCCTTGCTCAGACAAGTACTCCTAATAACAAGCTTTAGCATCTATTTTTTTCTCTCTCTTGCCCCATTAATATTTAATTATTTCTGCAAAAGGAGAAACTTCAGAGGACTTCCTTCAAGAGAAAGAACTAAGACACTCAAACCAATTGCTAGTAAACTGGAAGACGGGAGGCTGAGCCCCTTCAGACAGGAGAGGGAACTGAATGCCACTCCATCTAGCTGGGAATGCTGCAGCTGTTTTATTGCTAGAAATGGGGTCTGCTCTCCAGCATGCTTTCTTTGTGCAGATTACTAGTGGGAAAGCGGTTTCTCAGAATTAACCCCCCAGGTAAAAAAGTGTGTATTTTATAAATTCTAGGATTTAGGTGGGAGACCTCAGCTGCTGCAAAATAACTTCCTATTTCTATCACATCTCCTTGAGGTACGGAGCAATTTGGGCTTTGATAGAAAGGAACTGCCTTTGAAGAGCACAGCTGGAGCAGAGTCTTGTGGGGATTGCTGCTCACAATACAAACAGGGGAAGGAAAAGGGTAGTGCAGAAATCAAACCCAGTAACCCCAGGAGTCAAAATAACATAGCAGTTGTTTTCCCTTCCCCTGAGAGACTGCCTCCCTCAGCACAAGTCTGAGTGTCCTTTCAGCAAACGAATGAAAGGAGCCAGGACCTTCTGATTCCCGTTAGACTTGCTCAGTGGGTGGGGGGTGGGTCTGTTATTGTTGGAGGGGTTTTTAAATCCCCATGAGAGTTTTTGCTTAGTCAGTGGTTAGGATAAGTACACTCCTTGCTTGACTTCACCTAGACTGTGATGACATAACCCAGTCTCATGGTCTACTGTGCTTTTGTCTACAAACTAGTTAGCAATTCT
The DNA here is from genome assembly GCA_026212715.1 of Elanus axillaris. Lineage (NCBI taxonomy): Eukaryota > Metazoa > Chordata > Aves > Accipitriformes > Accipitridae > Elanus > Elanus axillaris. The sequence continues at coordinate 8,033,931 of JANZLQ010000017.1, forward strand.
AGTGTAGTATAATGCAGTACTCTATAAGGGAAGAATAAGTGGCACCATTTACTGATAGCAATCAAACTGTACTTCACAAGTCTTCCAGCATATATAAAATGGGCTAAGAAGTATATTTACACATTACTCTAGGTTAAATCTGCAATGGTATATCCCACTCAGAATTAATTTCCTTATTTCAAGCTTAATGAAATAGCATACAATCCACATGATATCATATATTCATTGACTGGTTAAATACCTGGGGGGAAGACAGCTCATATAGAAATAGATGAGTAGTGGTGAATTCTGAGACAGGTACTCTAGCATGTGTATATATACATTTATATGTATATACACACTTACACAGTCTAGTAGCTGTAGCTAACTAGACTAACGAAATTATCCTGCAAAAGCTCCTGGCTGCCTAGCTAGAGTTTAACAAGGCAAAGCTAACTTTTAGGGACATGGTTTAGCGGTGGACTTGGCAATGTTACGTTTACGGTTGGACTCAATGATTTTAAAGGTCTTTTCAACCTGTATGATTCTATGATTCGAGCTCTGCAAACATGTCATTAAATTCTGTCAGGTAAGCAACCAGGAACCACAATATTTGAGTTAGATTACATTATTTGAACACATGGCGCAGCATAACCATTTACAGCAAACTCAGCAAGTCACTTTTCTATTAAAACTTGCTGGACTTTTACCAAAAAACGGCTATGCTTCTTTCAGGTGTTTAAAAAGAAACTGTCATTTGAAAACTCTAGGCTTTCAAGTATTTTTTGTCTTTGGTCTTTGTTTAGGATCATGTCTTTCATGTTTATTTAGAATAAACAAACATATATCACAGTAGTCTGGCATAGTATAAGGGACTGGTTACTTGTAAAAGAAATCTAAGATAATAACAAGACAATTTATCAAAACTTTGGAGCATGACACAGATTGCAAAGCAGGGTCATTGTACATATGGTCCAAATCACACATTGCTTTATGAAGCATCAGCCAGACTCAACTGAGAGTCAGTTAAACTCCCATATCACTGGAGTTACTCATTTCAATCCATTTCAACTGCATTAAAATAATACCAGTATCAGCATGCACTAGTTACAAACTGTGCAGAGCTTTATTTCAGAAAGCATTGCGACAGTCAATTCATGTGGCGCTCCATAGTTCACAGCCTGTGCAGACCTCAGACAGCACTTCAGGAAATCCACAGTAAATATAAGGTAAGAGCAATAAGAGAGGATTTGGGACTCTGAAGGAGTAAGACTGGCTGTAGCCAACCATTAAAGATAGATGCATTTCTGGCTTTGCGATGGGAAGTTCTGGTTTGGCCACCATAAACAGAAAACACACTAACTGCAACAGATAAGTAACAGCAAGACAAGCCTGAAGTGGCATTGCTTGTCTGCTTCTACGTGCCACCCATCCATAACTTCTGTTCTTCCAGGGCACAGGGCTACAGCTGATGCAGGGCGATCGTGTGGAAGCTATCCATACCCTCTTCCACATGTACAGCTAGCTGAAAGAGAGAGAATGGCACAGAATACAGCAGAGCCCTCATACAGCTCCGGGAATATCTGTGCAAGCCAAAGTGCTGTATATTAAGATCCAGGAAGTAATTGCAATTGGTTTGCCCCGCACTCGCTGCCAAAACACATGGGTTTTCCATTCCCCTGTGGTGCCCTGAAGTGGCTCCTCAGCACGAGCGAAGCTGAGGAGTCTGGCGCAGGGTGAGCTGTGCACCAGCACAGCCAGCTGCAATTCACCGCAGGTGCCATCCCCTAGAAAAGCCCATAATAGTACTGAAATTGCCATGAAACACGGAAAAAATCTGCCCCAAGGCCACAAAGCTAGCTAATCCCAAGCAAAATGTTTCAGAGATTTGACACATCCTGGCAACCCAACAGATATTTTGGCAATCAAAACCTGCGGCTTCCATGTTTCTCCTCTTTTCCCTACTCAGACACAAAACTCAATAGCTTTTCTTCGGTACGTGTTGCAAGGCAGCTCTTGCTTCAAGGCCGTTTAAATTCTCCTCCTCTGCCCACTACCCATGCTCCTGCAAAACAACTGTTTCACTGTTCTGGTGAGCAGATGCCAGCTAAGCTGACCTGCCATGTCTCACCAGAGCCGCCCAAACCCCGGCACCCGGCTCACCCCTTGGTTGGGGGGTGGGGTCTCTGTGCCCCCTGGGCTCCCAACGCTGGGTGCCCAGCGAAATCCCACTGGGATGGAGTGTGCCTCCAGCTCCCTCCCCAGACACGCAGGGCTCCACCGCAGATCCCGCACCAGCGGGCGAGATGTCACGGGCACCCTAGAGTATCTCAAGAGTAGGCAGAAGACACTGGCACCTGGATTGAGCCCTTTGTGCTCAACAGCCCTTCACACCCGGCTCTGCCCTGAATTCACCTGTTTGAAAGCTCTGCAACTCCCAGCACCTGAGGGATCCTGCAGCAAGGAGCACCACGGTTTGTCCATGCACTGTGGGCAGAGCCCTCTCCTTTCACATCTCGAACCTGCCGCCTGCAAGTTTTAGCTGATGCTCCCTTGTTCCCACATGGGAAGAAATAGGTTTTCTTCACTTACCTTCTTCTTATCACTTGCGACTTTTAAACCTCTCCCAGCTGCTTCTTTCCTGGCCTGACTCATTCCAGGCTATGTAACTGTTCAGAAGCTATTCCAGATCTTTCTGTAGCCTCTCTCCTCTTTGCTATGGTTTTTCCACTTCTGCTAAGTCTTTTTCAGATGACCAGTTTTAGGAAAAACAAAATGTCTGCTTGTTTTTTTATCAGACAAGCTGCAGCCTTTGTCTGAGTAATCCCAAGCTTGATTACTATTTATTTTTATTTTTAAAAGGAACGGGTGAATAATGGGCCTGTTTATCATTTGGATCTGTGGTGAATTTCTGTGTGACTGGATTTGAATACAACAGGAGAAATAAATAAACAGATCTGTAGTTGAAGTTTATGGCTTGCACACCAGAGGGAAAAAGTTCTTTGTATGGGCCATGAGGATAAATAACATCCATGTCCATGGTCCTGGAAACCAGTTGCTTCTGCCTGAAATTTAGACTATCGCAGCTCTGCAGCCTAACCAGAATGAGACACATATCCATGCTCCGCTTCAAATGACAGCAGAATTATCAGCTCCTGTGGAACCATTTCTGTAAATTTTTACTCCCCTGGTCAGAAAAGGTGTAATTTAGCCTTGGAAAGTAACTAACACATAAGCTGTATCTGCATGAAACTACACTGAAGAAAAAGCACTTTAGCTGTATCATGAGGTAAACTAGGTGAGGTCGACCACACCAGATATGTCATTCCATCCTCAAGATGTTTTACCTTTTGAGAAAAACCCTTAGTGTTTTCCTACAGTGACTTTAACTCAGGATGGTTTGTGTCAATCAGCTACCCTGCAGTTAAAACTCGTTTTTCAGGCCAAAACTACATGCTGTAGTCAAGGGCAAAGAGCAGAGATGAAGACAGCAATCAGCCCCTTCTTTGGTGTCTGTTGAGTGGTTGAGGCTGGCTGGCAATCTGACACAAGGCAATTACTAATGTGCAAAGAGCACTTTGCACTCAGTTTTAATTTATATATTTAAATAGAAAACACAGATTCCACTAAATCTGTTATGTGCATACCATTCCCCTGCAACAAAATACGACCCTTGCAAATTAATTTGATCACAATATGAAAGTTCAGTTCCATGCTCACCAAAAGCAAATATAATATACTTTGCCTGTCCCAGGTTTTAGTTGGTGCCTTTCTTTCTAAAGAAGCACAATGTTACAATGTTTTCCTGGTTTTAATTGCTTTTCTTTTTAATTATTATTATATCTGAGGCTGGAATTACTCCTACATCAATTTATACCTCCCTTCCCCCACACCAATTGCCCTTCCTTGACCTTAGCAGTAGCCTAGCAAAGGCGCTAACATTTACAGGGAGATTCCCCAAAGCTTGATCTGTTGATACATGCAGTCACATACAGAGAAGGTTCAGAACCGCTGGCTTTGGTGCAAAATGGTTTTGGGGCAAGGGGACAATGGAAGACCTGTGAGCTGCTTAAGGTCTGCTTAAGCCCTCAGAAAGCACAGATTGGATCCCGAGTCTACAAAGACAGAGGTTTCTTAATTTGCTTGGATAGCAATGGGTTCTGGGCATAGTGGGTGCATCGGGACAACTGCATGCAGATATAGAAGAGGCTAGGTATTTTGTCAAGTAAGTTGTCTGATGCTGAAAATAATTACAACCTGAAAGGTAAAAATGAACCAAATGCAGTTCAAAGGCTGCTGTATACTGGAGCCACATATGAACAGACAGTGAATTGAAAGCATGATTTTAGAGGTAACTATATGTTTGCAGCTGGCCTACTCCAGAGAAACCACAGCATTTGGTAGTTATGTAGGTAAGCATCTAAGAACAGAACATTGAAAATATTAAGATTTTCATCTAGGTCAGAAAGAGTGGCTACAGACGAAATATTAGAGAAGAAAACAATGGAATAAAGAAGATAGCTTTCAAGATTATAGCTACCTTATATTCAACCAAATATATTTAAATTGCTAGGCTTGGAAAAGGTCATGGTCTTTATGAATCATTCATAACACATTTCTTACTGGGCTACTTTATATATGATGACAGGCATCTTCCTCCTTATAAGAACACATATTTACATCTCAGGCACAGCCTGTGAATGGAAGGCTCTCTAGTCACATAATTGCTTTTATCACTGCAAAGAGAAGTAGCCTGCTCATACTAACAGCCAATAGTTTACTTGCAAAGCAGATAAGGAACTGTGAGCCATTAAAACTAACACCTCTCAGTACTGCAAAGTTAGTGAATCTATACTATAGAGAAAACAATAAGCTTCACCCAGTCTGAAGCATGTACCTGGGCTTGGATTAATTTCCATTGGTATATTCAAGCTAGCACATTCCATGGAATTCCTGTATTGTGGTGTTTCCTCCAGAAACACTTCTGATATCAAATTGTATTCTTAAAGTATACGACATAAAGAACTTAAATTGCACTTTGTAATGCATCTGTCTTCACTTTCACTGTTTTTCACCATTGTTTGATTACTGTGTGTAATTAGAAACCAAAATGAATGCCTAGAAAGCAGACAGCTTAAACAGGATTTGTAAATGATGCCATGATGAGAATTTGGGGTGAAGTTTTCATCCACATTTTTAGATATATCTTTAATAATAATTAAAGACTATAGAAATATTAGCCAACAAAGAATGACCACACAAAGAAAATGGAACCTATACAGCTGCACAAGACCTCCTGCATGAATATTTTATAACACTTGATTTTATTTACAGCTAATGTAATTTATAATCCACTCTATCGTCAGATACCATAACCCAAAACTGTACTTCAGCTCTCCCACTTACAGCATTGTTACTTAATTGTTAAGAAATAACCCCCCACACACATAGTTCAGTTCAAGCCTCTTCTGAATTACAGTAACATATTTACACTTTCAATGTAATAAAACTAAATCCAATCCCAATAGCACATGAACACTGAAAATGGACTTCAGGCTTAGAGGTTTTTCTTTATATTTCTCGAGTCGTAAGTTTGGGGAAAAAAATCTTACAGTAGAAAATTATGATTTTGTAAAATTATTCAGACCATCTAAAAAATTAAAAAAGCAATATAGATAACTAAACACACCCACACAGACTCATCGCTTTCTTTTTTTCTTTTTTTTTCCCCAGGTGAAAATTCTCCCACTACGAAAAGGCGAGAAGAAAGGCTCGCACTTTGCGGAAGGCAGCACTAGAGGGCATTGCTGTAATGCTCTTAGCACGCAGCCCGGCAGCCGCACTGCATTTCTTTCCACCAGCGTTAATTGCCTCCGGTTCTAACAGCACAGCCCTCGGCTCGTTAGCTCGGTGCAATACCGAGGTCCCAGCCCGGAGAACCTCCCGGCATCCGAGCGGGCACGGAGCTTCCGCCAGCCGCCCGGGCCCGCCGTCGGGCGCAGGCCGCTTCCCCCCGGGCCGCGGCCGGACGCTCCTGCCCGGCCGGCGCAGGTCCCGCCACCTCAGCCG
>JANZLQ010000017.1:8050760-8064118 GCA_026212715.1 Elanus axillaris
TAATAATAATAATAATAATAATAATAATAATAATAATAATAATAATAATAATAATAATAATAATAATAATAATAAACAAGAGTCCTCTATAGAAAAAGATGCTCTAAAACTATAAATTGTTCATACAAGAGACAAAGGCTTAATATTTTAATCTGACACACACACACACACACTGGTTACTAAAAAAAAATTGTGTAATAAAAACAAAGGGTTACCAATTGTTTCTGAATACCTTCTGAGCAAAAATTAATCACCTGAACTCCAGAGATATTTTTGACAGTGAGCTAAAGGTGTATTATGAGACAGTAGGAGGCTTGGTGGGAGAATATAATCACTACTTACCTATGAGGGATGTATTAGAATCTATAAAGAGAAATGTGTGGTTGCCCCATTTAATGGACATTAGCCAGAAGAGCTGTCACACAATTCATCTTTGCTAGCAATTCCAGTGAGTGTGGTAGGAATTTTTAGAGCAGAGCCATATATCAGCATAAAACACAATTATTCAGTTGGATGGTAAAAGCTAGTGCAGCACCTCTGCTTCTGGTAAATGCTATTCTTTGCATTTTCCTAAGCACAGAAGAACCAAAAGAAAGTAAACATTTTCATTTTTGCCATTCCATTTCAGATGTCCTATCTAGATCTTCATGTAGCTAACTATTACTGTCTTCTCAGTATTTTCTAATAACTTCAAAAGCATATGAATGTAAACCGGCAATCAAGCACTGACAGTTTGAAAAATGTTTTGCCCTATTGAGAGAATTCCTTTGAAATGCATATAGTGATTTATTTGAAAATATTTTGTTAAATTACCGTGTCATATTATATATGTAGTGCATTATATACCATGCTCTCCACAGTCTTGACAAAACAGCTTTAAAAGAGATAGGAACTTAGATAATGTGGTTTGGTTATGTAAGATGTTGTTACATTCTGTTTCCGTGTGAGATCTCCTTTTCTATAAGTTTGTATTCAGACAGAGTGTTAGGATTTGGCTTTGGCCAAACTAGGTGATACAAAGAAAATCAGTCACAGTTACAGCTCCACATTTAACATGGACAATTTTATTCAGATTAGTGTCATTCATACAGTAAATTTAAGCTACCAGTACATTGCTTTAATATACTGAACTAGAGATGGTTTAAATATATGACAGTTTTGCATTATTTCAGCTGAACCTTCATTTACAGGGCAATGCAATCCATGACTAACACCCTTATTACAATTTTCTTCTGCTAGTGTTCCTTACGTTCAAGACTCATTTTTGCTGCATCTTAGCATCTGATTTGCAAAGCCAGGGATGCTGTCCAAAAATATGTTCCAGTTTCCGTACAGTATGTACTCCCAACAAAGTGCTTCACTTATACATTTTTAGTTAGAGCTCAGCATTCCACATCAAGCCTAGTTGTTGGTTCCAGCATTCATAATTACATTGCTTAACCATACAAACAAAGCTGAGGTCTGTTTGGTTTTCACTTATTTGACCAATATAATTAGCGTTTCATAAGCCCTCCTATAAACAAAATATTGGGTCAAATCAGTTACTGGTATAACTCCATTGAAAACAACAGAATGACCCCAGAGAATAATTTAGCCTTTTAAGTTTTCATTTAATTGTGAATACTTAACCTGTAATTATCTGCTTATTAAATCACAGCTATATCCCTTCTAGCTGATGGGTCTGGGCCTCAGCCAAAGGCCATCCTAACCAGTGGAAGACTGTCCACCAGCCTCAGAGAACCTTATGCTGGGTCCAAATTATGCTACACTTGAGACTCCAAATTCAGCAGAAAATGCATTATTCAGTATCTTGGTCACAGAGTTGAGGATATCACCTTAAACTGAGACCTCCTCATCTGACCAAACAGCCCTATAGCAGGAGCAGCTCAACATCTGTCCCTCTCCAAGATCCACAGCCAAAGCAGCAGGAAATAGGAAAGGCAGAGGAGGTAAGGTAGAAGTGGGACTATAAATCACCACTTGAAATGGCAGCCCAGAATGAAAAGGCTGATGAAAACCCGGCAATGTTTTACGCCATCCCAATACCCTGCTTTACTGCTTCCCCAGCAGAAGAAACTCTTACACAAGCACCTCCTGTCACAAGCAAACAGACACATTTCAGAGTTTATAGCAAAAGTCCTGCGCCCTAAATTCAAAACTTCTAATAAAGAGCAAGGAAGCACCTGAATCTCTTCTATAGCATAATGAAAATACAATAGGTCTCTAGGTGGGAGCCAAATGCTGGCTGCGACATACAATGCCTTGTGTGACTTGGGACAATATTACCTGAGAAACTGCTTCTGTCTCTGTGAAATCCTACTGCAGATGAGATCCGCAGGGATCCTCAGTTGTGGTTTTATGGTATAAATAAGAATGCTTTTTTTGTGATGGGGGCTCAGTTTGGGATTCACATACCCCCAGGGTTTCTGAAAGCTCAGGTTTGTTAACCTTCAAAGTGTGCTGTAAAGCTCCTCTCCTCTCTTTTCTTAGGCTGCAGTACAAGGAAAAGCTAAAAGCAGTGGAAAATGTTATAATCATGAGCTGTCCTCTGGCACTATTTAATATGTGTTAATGTATAGAAAAGATAAGCAGAACACAGCTGTAACTTGTTGTGCTGCCTGTAATGATAGTTAATGTGTGGAAAAAAGAGGGACGTGTAGAACAGGTGAAGAAAAAGTGTCCATTGGTGAGTTACTAAACCTGCCTAATCAGCACCAGCCACATGGCAAGCTTAGAAATGGAAATTCATCTGACTATCCTGCTCCTAACAGTATTTTCTTCTCTGTATGACCACTTCTATTGCCTTCTTTAATTTCTTTTGTTTGAAAAAGCTAATTATCTATTTTATTTCCCTTCTCTATTTCTCCCCCTATTTCATCTCTACTTCTGTTGCTTTTCTCTTTGTAGAACAATAGCTTATTTTTTCTTTCAAGAAGTTGATGACTTGAGGCAAGAATTCTTGGATGAAATTTAGGGGAGGAAGCTCCCACTCCTTGCTGACTGATGGGCAGCAATCACTGGTAACCTGTTCTGGAAAACAGTTTATTTTGCTCTGTCAGATGCTATCATAGACTTTGTCATTTCAAGCTTCCATGAGCAGCAACAGGCAGTCTGGAGAGGACCATGGGTTGAGGATCATTGGTCCCTCACCAGCAACATTCAGGAGGCAAGTTCAGATATTCATGGTAGCACTTTTAGCCTTAAATTCTGTGAATCAGTGAAGCTCTAATCTATACCCCACAGTGTCATCTTCTTTCTAGACCATGTCCTGTAACGTAAGCATAAGAGGTCACTATGCCTGTCCCACTGCATTGCCTCAAGCGGGTGTCCAGGCCACCCCCACGCTTTTACAGGTTGTGGATGCAATGTGATACACAGCAGAAACACCATCTGACATGGAGTATTTATAGGTAAGACAGGATATTTCTGCAAAAGGAAGAGAGGGAGAGCCAAATGATGATGGAAATACTGTAAGATCCCATGACACTACAATGAATATGTGAGGAACAGGGATTTCTTGGTAGTGATACATCCTTCCCAAGAGACATAAGCATGTGAATTAGACCTGTCAAATTACCAGCAAAACTGCTTGAAAAGATAAAAAAGGACAGAGGACTCTGAGGTATCAGTCATGATGTCCAGGAGAGGAATTCTGATACAAGAAAAGCCTGGAGGGAGGTAAGAATAAAGGTGCCCTATGAAGCTGAGGAAGCTGAAGCAGCATTGAGAGTGTGTGGTCCTAAACCTGCAAGCATGCCACTAACTTTAACCATGAGAGTCAACTCAGTTCATTTAAGTGGATAATTCCACAAATTGAAGTATTTGCTATATTGTGTGCTATCTTTCTGTAGACTCTGAGATACGCTGAACAGGAAAGAAGCAGTAACCCTTGTAATTCTATTATGTAATAATTTCCATTATAAAATGCGTGCCATTTCCTTTGAAATGCTCTCTTCACAATTTGCTGAAGACTTCAAACTTTAGCAGGCACATAAATCATGGAGGTACTTTTTGCCTTGCCCTGGAAAAAATCCATTTTTATTTGGAGAAGCTCACTGAATGCCAGCATTTCTTGTCCATGTATCAGACAGCACAGGGCATGGTTGTCCGCCTGGTAACACTCTTCAATATTTTACTTCTGCTCTGCACACATTGCTTTAGAATTAATCTTGGTTAGGATCAATATTGTAACATAGATATTTTACTTGGAACAATACTCAGTTCCTGAAAACACTTCTGAAATTAAGAGTGGTATTTTAGTGAGAGTGGGGAAAACAGCTAATAAGTCTTTTATCTTCAGCACTGACCAGTGATGTGGAAAAGACAAATTAAGTCAAGCCACTAACTCTATGCACAGTAAGAATTTAATATTGGTCTTCCACCTCCTAGACAAACACCTTAAGCATCCTGACAGTATTGAGGTGGGTGAGGAAGGAGAGTACTGTCTGATATAGCCAAAAATAATTATTTTGCTTTAAACATTTGGAGTTGCAAAGATCTAGAACAGCTTTCCAAAATATGAAATAAGGACAAAAATGAAAATAACCAACTATAAATAAGAATGGGACTTAAATCAGTCTTATTAAGACATATGATGATGTTATCTCACTGATCCAAATGATTCTTTCCCACCCTAAATGCTGTATTCCTAACAGTCATTTTAAATTAAATTCTTGTTTGTAGAGCAGGTCTGTTCCAGCACATCACTATAGCATGAAACAGCCACATCAGGGTGGGGGAAAAAAAGGAAGAAAATAATTAACAATCACCAAATGCTTCCACTGCATCCTTTATTTCTTATCTGTTTAGTGGCTGATTCGCTGCTCCTCTGGCCACGAGGCTGGCCACGAGGCAGCGGCGCGGCTGTGGGAAGCACAGCACCATCCCTTCCAGCTCCACAGCTGCGGGTCCTCTGAACCCCGCGCGCGCCCCGGGCTGTACGACAGAGCGGAGCGGAGCTGCCCAACCTTGTCTGGCATCATGTCTCTTGTGGAGAAGACACTTGTTTTGAAACCTCAGACAAAACACTACGCTTCTCTATGAGTGCTTTTCTTTTAGACGGTGTGATGCAGCTTGTGAGAAACAAATGCAGTCAGGGCTTTCTGACATACGCACTACTGCAATAGAAATAAATAAGGATAAGAGAAATACAGCAAAACTATGCCATGTGGGTACACTGCCTCTCAAAGTCACCCAAGGACCTGTGCGCAGCTACTGCTGAAGGCCCTTCCCACATTACCCTTCTTCTCCCCATGGCTGGTCTAACTAGAATAAACGCCTTCTCCTCCCATTGGATAAATGTCATTCTTAAGCATGAGTGACAGAGGTATGTGGTGGATAATAAGTGTGCTACTAATGCAAAGTTTATTAAAAATAAAAACTTTTTTTTTAATCCAAAAGGAACTAGAAAAGTAAATGAAAATAAAATATTTTAGCTTGTGAAATCAGGCACTCGAAAGTCAGGGAACATGAAATGCCTTTATTTGGGCGCTTCTGAATATGCATTAGGATACAAACTTAAATTACACAGTGACTGACTGATGACCAAAAGGACTCCCATTTCATCCATTCACTGCAAAAAACAATTGTCACCTTGTACATAAAGTCATGTTAATGGTTCAGGAAACTCCGGTGTTGCTAAGGGTAATAGCAGCTATACTTCACTAAGTATACACACAAGAGGACATTAAATTACTTCAGAGAACAAGATAAATGAAACAACAAGAGAACATCCACATCTAGGCCCCATACAGAATTGTTCAGAAGACATTCACCAACTCCTTAGTGCAAAGTCCAAGAGGGGGTTGAAACTGCAAGCAAGATATATTTCAATGTTTCTCGGGGGAAAGGAAAAAAGACATTACTTCAGTCTCTAAAATTTAACAGGGAAATAAAATCTACGCTCCAATAAAACAACCAGAAAAGCTCAAAGGAGGGATAACCTTTTAATCTGTAAAGGGATAACAAAATGTAATTACAGATTTAGACAGCCAGAGTTTGATAGCCAAAGGGTTACATGGGATACGTTAATTAAAGTAGTTTTGATAATTTACTTTCCTTGCTGAAGAGCAGTTTTCAAAGCTATTGACTGGGAAGATGATACTCTTTTATGTAAGTCATTCCTAAAGACTAGAATGTAATTCTGTAAGTCCCTATACATGGTTAATACTTTCAAAGAAACCTGAGACACTAGGACAGAAACTCAATTTATGTAAATGCTTTAATTTCTTTAATGCAAATATAAAGAATTTTACTAACTCCGGACTTGGTGAAATGTCCACATCCTTAAGAGATTAACCCAAAAATGGCTACAACAGCTCAGACCCGCAGCCTATGTAACACTAGTGCCCTGCTTTCACCCATGGTTAATAGGAGACACTTCAGAAAAGTGAAGAAACATAATGACCCTTCTTTGGATACATCCTCCTGGCTTTCAACAGTCAATGGTTTGAGATCCTCCTGACTAGAAGTTGCTTCTGATCGCTCTGTGAAATAGCTGCTAAGAGCTCATTTTTCTATCTTATGTCCAGGAAAGTAATTCTTTGTTGATCAGCAAACACATAGAAATCAATAGAACAATTATACAAACGAAATTACTTGCATGATTAAAAGTCTAGGGCGGTACAGTGAGCCTTTCTGGTTGTAGCCGCGTCCACCACGCCTCTGCCTCCTCACTCCCTTCACAAGTCAACTTCTCACACGCCGTCTTTTGACTTTGAGCTGACGACAGCTGGCCATAAACAACTGAAATACGAGTCCTTAACGGCTGGGAGAGCTGTGTTTCCAATAGCAGGGACTCAGTGAGGATACACGGGCTCTTTGAAAAGCATTGCTCACAGAGACGTTCCCAGAAGCGGAGGCATGGCTCAGCCATGAAGACTGAGAAGCAAGGGCATGGAGGTAAGAGCAGGGGAATACAAATGGGTGATTAAGAGTGTGACTAGAGTATGATAAAGTGAAACAAGTCAAAATGGAAAACAGCAGAAAGAGGAACAGAGCCACAAGCCATACAATGAAAGGTTTTGTAGACAATATAAGCTCTCATTTGATGAAGCTTAGTGTCGCATTAAGCTCTCCTAATAATCTGATCATATTTTGAACTGCTTCTCTACCTTTCATACAACGTAGGTTTCTTTTGTCAGCTCCTGATTGTTACAATAGCTATTCCCTCTTCTCGAGTAATTTTTTTACCACAGTTGTATCCATTCTGGATATCAAAATCTGCATTTTCTATTCTTATTATAGTGATGTAAATTTAGAGAGAAAATCTGAACAGCAAGTGAAGAGGTTGTACTGCTAGGCTGCTTTTCACTCTCCATTTAGGACAGGAACGACTACATTCAAAAGCAATCACATAAAGGCATACTAAAACATTTAATAGGACTGATCTAAAACTGTTTATTGAAGAGACACAACAGTGCTTGACAGATTTTAAAAGGTGAAATAACAAACCACATCCATACATGGACTAGTAAGACTCCCACTGAAATTATTATCAGGATTGTGGCTTTGAACATAACTCCCTTTTGTATTTATGAGTAATACCATCACAGGATTGTGTTATCACACTAATGGCATGAGAAACTACTGAACCTCTACAGATTGCACACAACAGACAACTCAGTTCCTCTGTTTAGTTATTTACTTACATCTTTTCTAAGCAAGGACAAGGTGACTATGATATACTACCATCCCAATCTGTTTACCCTCTTACCAAGCAAAAATTTCTTCACAAGACATAAAAAATTGATCCTTCCCTATGAAAATCAAAGTGCCTGAATTGACAAGATAGGTTAATCCGAAAAGATATTTGGATATGAAGTCTTTGTAAGCCTTGATGAGTTTACAGACACTAAAGTTTTAGAATAAATTTCAGAGTGGTGTTAAATGTATCAGAAAGTTTCCTTTCTACATACTCATTTTGAAATATTAGTTAATTTCTTACAGTTATCTCTTAAATGCCAGTCATCTAATTTCTGAATATGCATGCTGAGTTGCCATTTTCCCAAGATACAGCATAGCCAAGCCCTTATGCTCCTCAGCAAAAGTGGAAAGTAAAATCATTAAAAACCACAATTTAGCACATTGGTTCACAGACACAACAGGGCTTATTAGACTGTGCAGAGCATCTCCCTCACGCAGACGAGAGGAGATCCTCCCTTACAGTTTGCCTTCCCACCCCTCCATTTAGTTACGCCATTTACTCTGTTCCTGATGGAGATGGTGAATATAAGGCTGCTGTGCAGTAGGTACAGGTAAAGCAAATACACACTTGTCCACTGCTCTGCTTAGATACACACAGCTTCTTAACATGACTCACATTATTCTTTCTGTAACTCCCACCATTTATAATTTGCCTTTCCTGTGGAGTCCCTGACCGGCAGACTGCTAACACTTTTGGCCTTTTTTCTTGCCTGGCATTTTCACTAGCAAGAGTAAGGGTACGAAATCTGGATTGGTACTAATGGACTTGCCCTTCCCAATTAATGTAGCTTGTAATTGAACTTTCCTAAGTTTAAGCATTAAAATTTTATGACTGATTTTAAAATATAAGATATTAAATACATGCCTTGTAGCTACAGCACTTGAGCAGGATATCCAAGTTCTGTGGCTTGACTGGCCACACTGACTTAAAATATTTATTCCTTAGAAAAAACACCACATGCATCCCTTAATACTCTTTTGCAACTGCTGTGGATATCCCATAACACACCACTTGTCGTTTCATAGCAAACAAAGGGCTTAAATATTCATCCACTTCAATGTGAATTAGCAACATGTTGTTTCTTCTTCATATTTAAATCATCTAGCATTTGAATACAGAATGGAATTTCAAAGAATTTCCTAGTAAAGTGTGTGATCAGCATGTGAATAACATTATTTTTAAAAAAAATTCTGTAAGAAATTCAGCATCAAACTATCTATTGGTTTCAGTAACACTGATGCAGGTCCCATACATGCAAATTTACTAAAATCTTACATAGAGATTTTATTAGTGCTTTAAATTGTTGCTTCACAATTATTATTTTGGGGAGGTGGGTATTTTTGTTTATTTGCTTTTTGGAAGTGGGGATTTTTGCCATATTGCTGATTATTGAGACATCCCCTACCAGTAAAAGCTGGCAGAAAAATACTATCACTCACAGGATCCCATAGAGATCTGCTTTCTTCCAACATGAAGCTATCTCCAAGTCTTTTGAAAGTTGTCAAAGTCCACTAAAACAATTCTTGGGTTAATTTGTGAGGTAAGATGTCAATATGCACCTATTGCTGTACAAGAAACATTTGATTATGGAGAATAACAAATGATGTACCATAAATCCTACTCACTCACTTTAAAATAGTAATGTATTTTCCCAGTAGGAAAATCAGGCATGACCGTGAAAGAAATGGGGCAGAAGGAAACTACAGATAACTAGGATGAGAGTGAGAGCTCAGGTTGGGAAATGTGTACAGTACCAGTGTGGATGGTATGTGCTTGCTCTGAAATTCTCAGTGCAGCAAACTACTGTCGAGAACATGATTTTCTTCTAGATGAGGATAACTTTAAGAGATACAGACATAGTTTTTTACACATATGTGCCTACAGGTATGCTAGGTATAGAACCCTTCTTCTGCTCAGGTGAGGTCTAGGAATTGATACAGCTGCTTAAATGCAGCTGTCCAGTGCTGTTTGAGATACTTTTGGAGACAAACCTAACTTTTTGCTCTGTGGATGCCAAGTTTAGATGCTTTAGCAGTAAAGAAGGTGCAAGGCGGATGACCCTCTCCTCCTTCTCCTGCGTATGAATGTATTACTGCATCAAATAATGAGTTGAATCAATCAATTGACCACAAAACCACAAACACTTAGCATACTGGCACCTCTCATGTAGACAAGTAAATTCACAGACCTTAATCTTGATGCAAATCTTACCAACTGCCCATATATGATGTCCAGTGCCATTCTGAGACACTCAGGTACCAGCACCCAAGTCACCTGCACAGTGGCAGGTAAGATACAGAACCTAGAGAAGACCACACCTCCCTTAAGTGCCAGCTGGAGATAAACATGGTTACATGAGGGCGGCTAGTATTGCATTCGATGTGTGGGGAACCTGAACAAAGTTCCATGAGATCACATTGAGGAAGAATGTAGAAGACCTAGAAATTAGTAAGTCCTAGACTCTTCCTCAGTCCCTCACTGCAGAACCTTGTTCATTGCATTGCTTGCTGCTCCAGATGACCCCCACAGACATATGAGTATTGGCCTCGTGTTTGTGTAAAATGATGAAACAATTATTTGCTATTTTTAATTAAATGAAAATTCTGATATGACAATCTGTGGTAAATACTTAGAACAGACTTATTCTGAGACACTTCTACATCTGGTGTGCTAACTGTGGCTCAGTAAAGTTAAATGTATATTTTTAAAGACAAAATCATAGCAGTTTTGCCCACGGAACAGGTAGGATGAGATTCACTTCTCCTACATCTGAACTAGTCACCCTCCTGCATCCTTTGCAGTCAGTCTGATCTATTCAGACACCCACTTTAAAATTAGACTAATTGCACTTTACACTGACTAGACCTCCATTGATTGTAAAGAAATGCAAGGGCAGGAAGCTCAGATGGAGACATCTGCACTGTATGAATTCCACACATTGTGATAAATGCAAATAAGAAGTGGGCACTAAGTCCCTACTTACATTAATTTTGGCTGCAAAAACACCCCTACACTTGCCATTTTGGATAGCAATACTCTCCCAGTTAGCATAGCATCCCAGCTCCCCACTGAATATAGAAGAAGCACTACTGTCCAGCTCAAGTAAAAGTTAACAGTATGAATGATTTTCCCAAGGTCTCAAGAAGAGTTTATAGCTTGTTTTTTTATTCAGTACTCATTCTCACAGACATGGACATAAGCTAACAATACGCACTTCACTCTGTTGTGACATTAATTAGTATTTGCAAAACTCTTTTAAAGCCTTCGATGATACAGAATTGTGAGGTATTGTTATTGTGGTTATTACATAGTTTGACTTTGGCCCTGGCTTCTGTTCATGCTGCTTAACTGTACTCTGATGGGAAGGTTGCTATAAACATCAGACTCCCACTTTTCAAGCATTTGAACTTCATAAAATTGAAGCGACGTTTCGGTAGCAGAAGGTCAATAAAGGACTTAATAAAAGCTTGTAGACACGACTTGCCAATCATGGTCCTAGGTACTTGGATGTTGGTTCATTAAAATTAGTGATGCTTGTTCAAAGATTCAATCAGGTGCAGAAGATGTACAAAACAGGGTATTGTTTGGATTTCAAGTGAAAATCTTGAAGAAGATTTATAGGCCAAACAGCAGAGAAGGTTAGTTTATGGGAACGGGACTATTCAGTCAAAGGACTAGTAGTTTCTCACATATATGTGACAATGAAGTCTTGAGTTACCACAGGCAAATAGCCAAACAAGAAAATCTTGTGAAAGCAATATCCAGGTCCTCAGCGAGGTGGAATTCAGCTCACAGATCTACAATGCTCAAATTCAGGTGTCTACAAAGTACCTACGCCTCTGATACAGTCAATGGTGCCTATGATTGTACATTGAGGGCTCAATTTAGTTGCTCGCATACCAGTGATCACTAGTGCCTAGTGCCACTGCAGGTGCTCTCAGATATCATGCCTAACCTCCAACTGCCATTTCTACAGAACATACAACCTCCTACAGAGGTCCTATATCATACGTTCTAACCCATGCAGATGTCTTGGATAACCTAAAGCATCTGAAATACCATAGGATGCTTAAGTTTACGGCACACATAGTGGCTGATTGGCTGAATTTCTTGGTTACTTTGCTGTACCAACCAGATCTCCATGCACTATAGTAGGATCTTAGACATGTAGGGATTGAGGCAGTGCGTAATACAGACATCTCATGACTTCTGGGGCTGCCTATTTACCCAAGACCTGAGGCTGAGAGACATTACACAGGATCTAAGAAAGACTGGAGCCTTTAGTGTAGTAGCTGAGGGCCATGTGCAAAAACTTAGGGCTTCTGAAAAGGCACTAGATGTCTGAGCTGATGCAGCTGAATCCCCTCATATATAGGGAGACAACGACATTCAGGTATCTTAATCCTGAACTGAATATCATCTTTAGATTCTGACATAAATGGTACCCCAAGTATTTGTAACTAGATTGTAGAACAGATTACAGCAATAGGTCATATAGAATGTAATTTTCAAAAGTAGCTGTTTATGCTCACAGACAAGTGAAAAGGAGTCTGACAGAAGCAGAGAGTGGTGTACACAACAGTGACATTTAACTTAGTAGAAAACACCAACATGCCTTGCACACGACTTTATACAAAAGTACAGTGAAACATTTTTAACTGAAGAATTTACTGCCCCAATGGTGACAATGCATACAGGCTACAGCTGTGCAGAAGAAAACAGTTTACAGTCATCTTTTCTACAAAGTATTATTTATCTATGCTTCAGTCTGATGTATAGATATGTACTACATCTATGTATAGTTCATCTATAAACTACTTATTTCTCTTATTTTATGAATAAAAAATGTAAATGTTTTACATGTCTCTACAGTATTAGAATACAACTGATAATGACAGTGTTGATGAGGATTGGAGGGAGAATAGCCATATCTGTCTTACACAGTTACCTTCTTTTTCCTCAGTGCCCTGCAGAACTAGGCAAAACTAAATATTCAATAATCAAAAGCAACAGAAAACAGTTTAGAATTCAGTTGGACACAAAAAACATAACCTGCCCATGCAGCCTAACCACAAAGCATACAGGCTCTCTGGAGGAACAAAAAATGCTGAATTTCTAGTAATAAAACTATTTAGGGCTCTATTGTAAAGCCTTTGGAACAAGGAACCACAAAAATTGATCTGATTTCATGCTTACAGGACAACAGAGAGGGCTCTATGCTTATGCATGAACGTGTTCCTACAGAGGACGCTGAACTCAGTAGGACTAGGGTAACTTACAGACATTTCATATGGAGCAAGGCCGGTATCTATTCGGGCTTTCCAAATATAGTATGTTTTGCAATTTTTTTACTTTTACATATAAAAACTTAAAGTCTTACTCTGAATCATTCCAAGCATTCCCAGTTGAAACTTTCTAACACTGATTCTGAGAGACTTTTTGTATTGTGTCTAAAAAAAGCTGTGGGTGCAGCTTGGTAAACCAGAACTCCACATGCTTTTAAATCCCAACAAGGGCTTCTGTGATGGCTTGACCCTGGCTGGACACCAGGTGCCCACCAAAGCCGTCCTATCACTCCCCCTCCTTTGCTGGACAGGGGAGAGAAAAATATAACAAAGGGCTTGTGGGTCGAGATAAGGACAGGAGAGATCAT
>JANZLQ010000017.1:8088150-8099353 GCA_026212715.1 Elanus axillaris
CCCATGACAGTGCTGTGCTTTGGGTTGTACACACGATTGATGGTGGAATGGAAGTATGTCACTCTTGGCAAAGCTGACTTTGCTGGTAGCAGGAAAATTACATTTTCCTTTTCTTCCTCCTAAATTGAATAACAGTGTCTCTTCTTAAATAAGTTACACCCTTATGATGATCTGAACTGTCAGGCTATACAGGATGTAATTGCACGTCATTGCATTCTTCTTCCTTTCCTCTTATCTCTGTGCAGCTTGAACACTTTTGGAAATGGGAAAGTTGTATAAAAATGAGGGGGAGTGGGAAAATGATACCCTGTTCAGCTGCCATGGAATGTTTTGTTGTAGTTAATTCCTCCCTTTCCTCTTTGTTTGATTTTTAATCTGTTGGTAGTTGCTGAACTGGTATCCCAAATCCGGGAATCTTCTCTGCAGCTAAGTGATCTCTACTCAATGTTTAAATAGCTAGTCATTGTCCTCAGGGCTAGAATTTGTGTTTGTGTGTGCACATTCATGCTCTCTTGACTTAATTCAAGCCTCTGGTCTCTGCCATTTCTAGCAATGGTTCTGGGGTCTTTGAGCTTTAAGCTGTGTCCTTTTTGTTTTGCTTGTTGGGTTTTGGCTGTGGGGTTTGATGATTGGGTGTTTTGGTTTTGTCTGGGAGCAACTTGTGTGTGGCTTTTTTTGTATTGTGAAATTCAGGTCAAGATGAATACATTTCATTATCTCAGAGGTTCTGTGTATTGATTTCCATTGACTATAACTGGGACTTATACTCAGTGCAGTATCATCTGTACTGAGTACATCTTGCACCCCCAGTGGCTGGTTGGCAGAGTTGGTGTCTTGTATACACTAGGTCTCTGGAGGGGTATCTAATATGTAAACCGAGTATGATGCCTTGCATGTGCCTACCATTAGGCATCATAATTGCAACCTGAATTTTGCCCCTAGTTTCTGTAATATAAACTAGGTCCCTTTGTCTTTTTGAGACTTACGGAGTCATGACCCAAGAATCACTGAGTTAGGCCAAACAAATAGAGAGTGAAGACCTGGACAGGCTGGATTGATGGGGCAAGGCCAGTTGTATGAGGTTCAATGAGACCAAGTGCTGGGTCCTGCACTTGGGTCACAACAGCCCCATGCAACACTACAGGCTTGGGGAAGATTGGCTGGAAAGGTGCCCAGCAGAAAAGGACCTGGGGGATGCTGGTTGACAGCTGGCTGAATATGAGCCAGTGGTGTGCCCAGGTGGCCAAGGCGGCCAACAGCATCCTGGCCTGTATCAGAAATAGTGTGGCCAGCAGGAGCAGGGAGGTGATTGTTCCCCTGTACTTGGAACTGGTGAGGCCGAACCTTGGGTGCTGGGTTCAGTTTTGGGCTCTTCACTACAGGAAAGACATTGAGGTGTTGGAGCGTGTCCAGAGAAGGGCAACAAACCTGGTGAGGGGCCTGGAGCACAAGTCTTATGAGGAGCAGCTGAGGGAACTGGGGTTCTTTAGTCTGGAGAAAAGGAGGCTGAGGGGAGACCTTAATGCTCACTACAGCTGCCTGAAAGGAGGTTATAGTGAGGTGAGGGTCAGTCTCTTCTGTCAGGTGGCTGGAAATAGGACAAGAGGAAATGGCCTCAAGTTGCGGCAGGGGAGGTTTAAATTGGATATTAGGAAAAATTTCTTCACTGAAAGGGTTATCAAGCATTGGAACAGGCTGCCCAGGGAAGTGGTTGAGTCACTATCACTGGAGGTATTCAAAAAAATACGTAGACAAGATACTTCAGGACATAGTTTAGTGGGCATGGTTGATGGTTGGACTTGATCTTTAAAGGTCTTTTCCAACCTAAATGATTCTATGACCTTTGTTTGGTTTGGCCAGCTGAGCAACTGCTTTGGAAAGAATCCAGAAGACCTAAAACATGAAAGTCAATGCTGTATGGTTAAAGGGCAAGTAAGCTTTGTGGGGAATGGTTTAAGGGAATGGATAGTAGCTCTAAGCCAGAAGTTATCATCAGTCTTCCACCTGCTAACTGGTAAGAATGGCAGTCTGGCTAACATTATCTGTATGTAGCAGTCTCTTAAAATTAAAATGCTTTTACAGCCTGTTGCTTTAGGTCCTCATGAAATCCAGGTATCTCTTTTTAAAGAGCTGCTCTTTTTCAAGTGGTCCCCTTGAGCATCTCCGGTCAAGAGTTGACTGTCCAGCCATGATTAGGGAAGAGGACATTATGCAGGCAATGGGGTTGTTATACCCAACTAGGCAAGGCCCTAAGCAATCTGCTCTAGTTGATTTTAGTCTGAGGATTAGACTAGGTGACATCCGGATGTCCCTTCCAACCTTAATTGTTCTGTGATTTTTATGACCATGCTGTAAAGTAACTGTCCTGTCACAGCCTTCATGGGAGATGTGATACTTACACAATAAAAGAGACTTCAAGGATTTAAATCCTTTTGAATATTGGAGAGTAATTCTGCACTAACAGATGAACTGAACATTTTAATGAAGCCTTGCCCATATGTTCTGCTTGTGGATTATCATGCTGTCTGCTCTTTCCATCCTCTTCTGTTTTGCTGTACTATCTTTCTTCTGCTTTAGCAGAAATAGCATGTTAACACATCTTACACATAAGATGGCTTCAGAAGAAAATCCTGACTCTTCCCTTTTTGGAAAACTTCTGTCTGTAGGGGAGAGAGAGAGCAACTAGGGCAACTTGCAAGCTTCACAGAGTTCTAATGTGTTTGGCGCTCTTGATGCCACTTATTTTATTCTTGCTGCCCAAGTTGCATTTGAGTAGGCAGAACGCAACCAGTTGAGAAATGTGGTGGGGGTGCTTACAGTATGTATGGCAAGTAGCCAAAAGTATGTGGCAAGCATTCTCCACAGAAATGTTTTTGAGGAAATTGTTGCCTCCTACACTCAGCTGGACAAGAACACTTCTGATGTTGTTCAAACTTTATTTTTTTAGGTTTTCAGCATGCTTTTGTTAGAGTATGTAGTCTTAACTGAGTTTTAAGTCATGGTGTTGACCCCAGGAGAACCTTTATAAATCTGCAGTGCTATTCCAGTGTTGGCATGTGTGTGTTTTGTGGGTAGTCTGCTTACGTACCTGAGAAACTTAAGGTGGTGTTGATTTAATATGTAGATGCCAAACAATACATTTATTTAAAGGACGCTTTTTACTCTTCTCACAAAATTGTGGTAGAAAGATCCTGGATGTTCACAATTTGTATCAGTAGCCAGCATGTGTTCTGCACTCTGTTTCTCAGAGTTATACTTTGGTTTGTTTATGTCAAACTGTAGAGACCTGGTGCTTTTTCCATTTTCTGATGTATTTGTACTTCACTATTTCCACACATGAGTTGTCAAGAATTAGCCATGGAACTAGTTTGGTACCTATTGCAACTTGTTCTCTTTTCTGAAAATACTGACTCTCTTTCGTTACTGAGGAATTCCTGGAAAGATGTCTTCTGGTGTTGCTTCAGCTCATTGCACAGTAGGAACATTCAGTGCTTTCAGTTACAGGCTGGATATTTTGATTAGTGTTGCATGTTTTCAGCTAGCAAGTGAATTTGTTTCACTTTTGAAATGAAATAGAAAAATTACTCAGAAGACCAGACTAGAATATGTAAGCTTTACATATTTGTAGGTCTATTAGAATTGAAGTTTTCTACTGAAAATTTAAGGCAGTTGGACTAGATGATCATTGTAGGTCCCTTCCAACTGAAATACTCTTAACTGCAGAAATACAGGAACTGGTCTCTTCATCTTGTCTTTATGGCTCTCTGCATCTCAGACACAACACCACAGTTTGTTTTTTTGAAGCTATAGAAGTACACAGAAGCCACATACTTCACTGTAAAGTGGCACAGGCTCTTAATAATGCTGTGAGGAAAGTTCATGTGTTTTAAATATATTTTGAATGAAAGTACAGTGGCTCTACAGATTAAGATCCTCCACTGTTGGCTTTTTAAACTATTATTTGCCACTCCTATAAGCCAAATTACACTTCTTTAAGTGGAAAACTTGATGTCAGTGGGATTTCTGTGAGGAAGCTGAGCAAAATCTCATCCTAATACTCTGTGTTATGTGTATGCATTTTTATGTACTACCCTTAAATGTGACTCTGCCTTAGGTACTGCTGAAGTAGTAAGCAAAGTTCAGGAACTTGGTTACTGCACTAAGATGTTACGTGGTTTTTACCCCTTTAAAAAAACAACAGCCATGCAGTGGTTACTAGTAACTTTTTCTTTATGAATGTCTGTATTGTACAGCATTAGTATACCTGATGAGAGTCAACTTGCGTGGTACTGTTTGATGTGACTTCCTCTTGCTAGCTTTAATTTCAGAGACCTGTTTTAGATAAATTTTGTCTACCTCCTTTTAACAAATAAAAGGATCCAGTGTGATCACATACATCTGATCTCTGGCTTAATTTGCCTACATGTCAGTAGCCAAATGTAAGGAACCCTGGAGTGATCTTCGAAGAATATAGTATTAAAAGCAGTCTTCAGTGCAGTTGGTTCTAGTCCTTCCTGTTGGCAGTGAGCCCTGTAGTGTTTATAGGAGTTGAAGCTTAATGTAAGAGACTGCTTTAATTACATAGTTTTATTTTCTCCTGTTAGTTTATCAGAAGAATGTTGCAATACTTCTAGATGCTCATCAGTGTGTTGACTGGCAGCTCTCGTTTACCAGTAGTTTCTAACATTTCTGTGGCATGGTCTAATGTAATCTTATCCTTGAGCTATATAACACTTCTTGCTCCTTGCTTAAAATTCTTCTGGCATTTGTTTGCTTCTGCTAAACAGCCCAGCCCTTCATTTTTCTTCTATGTCTTGTTGGTTATTGTAAAAACTCTTCTCTGCATCTGCTCAAGTTTGAGTTCAGCTGGTTTGTACACAGCAGACTTAAGGCTGTACAAGGTTTTTGGTGAGATCTTTCTAGATTGATATATTAATATACTTCATTTTCCTGTCTCAGATTAAAAAATCCTTGGCCCAGTAGGGTCTTGGATCACATTGTCATTGTACATGACCTCCATTGCAGTACTGGCTGAGTCTCTCTCGTGATTGATTAAACACACAGGTTTTCATCTGTAGTCATGTCTAGTTTAGTAATCTCCATTTAGGAATGTTTGCTTGTCCCCCTAAGTGTGGAGCCCTCCCACCCTCTCGGGGGAAAAAAAGTCCATAAGGTTTCATTTCTGTCTTTAATCTTTATAATCTTGTTAAAGGAGGCAGTGTCAGTGTAGCCTGGTCTTCCCCTACAGCTGAAGAGCAAAGACTCTATAAACCTTTGCGATTTGGGCCAGGAATTTCTGTTAATATTATTACTGTACAGTACCTCCTTTTGACTGCAAGCCCAGCTCTAATATTGTGAAGTTTCCTTTGTATAATCTTGAAGCGTGTTCAATCTTTTCCACAAAACTAATACACTTAGCTTATCTGTTTTCCTCTCTCATTTCCAGTTTCTCATCTGTTAGTTCCAGAGACTGCTTTGTTCTAAGAGGAGAGATATTTGCAGTAGTCTGTGCAACAAGGCTTCCCTTTTTTTCCTTGTAACTGGCTTCTTACTGCTGTTCACATTTCTTTCCTGTTCAATTACAGGCTCAATTCCAGAGATAATTCCTCTAAAACTATTCTTTCTCTTCCAGACTGGAACACTGGGTTTTATAATACGTGAATACAATTTTCAAGAATGTCCTCAAAAGCGTACCAAGTAGAATATATTAAATACACTCCCTTGTACATTGTGCTTTAATGCTGTATGTAAATGTAGCAGATTTCGTTGGTTCTGACTCCAAAAACTGTATCCCTCATCTTCCTGTGGTCTCCCTCGTCTTTTCTTGAGGTCTTTTAAAAAACACATCTCAAAATTGTATATGCTTGTTTAGAAACATCGGTCTGTGACAAAAAGTAGAGAAGTGTTCCCAGATCGGTCTCTTGAAAGGCCACATGATTCTGTACAGATCCTCCCTCCATCAGTGACTGGAAAACAACAGCATCAAATAATGATATGTACTTGGCTATGCTGCAGGTATGGTGAGAGCAAGTCTTACTCCATTTTGTAACTCTGATAGGTTAGATATGTCTCTGGTAGTTGATACTCTTCCTTGAATTTTCTTTATTGCTAATATCTTGTTAAGAAGTAGTTATTCCTACCAGAGGGACTGATCTCTGAAGCTGCATAGTGCCAAAGACGACAGATTAAGGAGAGTTTTGAATAGGGGAGAAAAACTGCTCTGTAGCATCAGGCAAGACCAACCTCCTGTGGTTAAGCCAATGCTCATGGATATCACAGGATATCCTTTTTATTATTTGGGTTTTTTTTTTTGGGGGGGGGTAATTGCAGCAATAAAACTCTGAGGAAAGAGCACCTTCTATCATCTGAAAAATGTTTCAGTAGCTCAGCTCTGAGACTCTTAACTGCAAAGCAGAATGCTGCTTTGGAGTGTGTAAAGCTGCTGAGTGTGGCAGGGTAGATATTCCTCAGAGCCTAATTTCCTTGTTCATTGATATGCAGGACAAACTTGTTCAAAAAGTTTTGGACTGCAGGTAGATTTCTTTTTTTTTTTTTTTTTTTTTTCTTCAGGCTAGAATATACTTAGGATTCCAAATAGTTCAGACTAAATCAGTCAGGTGTTTTCAGCTGCTCTCTAGCAATACCACCTTCATCATTCTCCCAAGGAAGGTATACTGCTGGGTTACATTGCTTCCTGCTGTCTTCAGAAGCCTTGAAATACATCAGGTTCCAAACAGGGACCTTGTCATGATGAGGTGTCACTGCTGCTCATTTGCATTCTGTCATGGTTATTGGGAATTACTAGTTGTCTTAAGAGATGACTTTGCAGGGCTGAGATGCACTGCCACAGGTGTGAAAGCTTTGCAGGCAGTAATGAACTCTCCCACTCTGCACACAGCTGCTTCTTCCTGTGTCTGCTGAAAACTTCAGCCTGTAAGATTGGATGCTGCTTTGGTGTTGGCAGCTAAACCACATCTTTGCTGAAGTAAATCTCTTACTGCTACTGATCTAGGTATTTCTTTCTAAGCAAGAGAGATTTTTGTGAAAGAATGCTTTCCTCAGTATTCACGCCCTCCAAAGGCAGGCATTGTTTCTGCTTGCTTTCTCAAGCGTAGGTATTAGAGATGGGGAGAGCCCTATGTGAATGAGAAGGAATGAATGTATCAAAACTTGTCTCGTATTGCTTTCTGAAGCAATGTTAATGTGCATGTGAGTCCTTATATTTTAAAAATGAAAGAAAGAGTGAAGTCATTTTTTGTGGCGGTAACTGAACAGATGACTAGAGAAATCAGATTTCAAGATCGGGAGCATAAAATCCACTGTAGCTGCTGAGGATATAGCTACATAGCTCCTCATAGGTCTGGAGAAAATGTATTTCCATATATAGATTCATCAGTGTCTCAATGATAATTTGCTTTGGAAGAATAGCTTCCTCAGTGCAAGTGCTTGAATGTTAATTTGTATACTGGTTTTGGCTGGGATAGAGTTAATTTTCTTCATAACATCTGGTGTGGTGCTATGTTTTTTGGATTTGTGCTGGAAACAGTGTTGATAACACAGGAATGTTTTTGTTATTGCTGAGCAGTGCTCGCACAGAGCTAAGGCCTTTTCTGCTTCTCAGCCCACCCCACCAGCGAGGAGACTGGGGGCACAAGGAGTTGGGAGGGGATACAGCCAGGACAGCCGACCCTGACTGACCCAAGGGATATTCCAGACCATATAACATAAAGTTCAGCATATAAAGCTGGGGGAAGAAGGAGGAAGGGGGTGACATTTGGGGTGGTGGTTTTTGTCTTCCCAAGTAACTATTAAGCATGATGCAGCCCTGCTTTCCTGGAGATGGCTGAACACCTCCTGCTGATGGGAAGTGGTGAATGGATTTGTGGTTTTGCTTTGCTTGTGTGCACACAGCTTTTGCTTTGCCTATTAAACTGTCTTCATCTAAACTCAGCCCTCAATTCTGCCTTTCTGATTCTCTTTCCCCTGCCATATAGGGGGGAGTAAGCGAGTGTCTGTGTGGGGCTGAGCTGCCTACTGGGATTAAACCACAACATTTAGTAACTGTTCTACTGGAGTTCATTAAAATGCTGCAGTGTTAGGGAAAGGATCCAGAATAAACTTCATGGACAACTTGCTTTAGATTCAGAGATCTGCAAAGGGCAGTTAACTTTGTCTTATTACACTGCTTATTTCTGTCTGCTTTCTCTAGTTGTCCTCTGAGGAGAGTAATTATGGATTTTGTCTTTCTAGCTGTAGAATATCCTAGCAAGGGAACCTTGTGAAAAGAAAATACACAGTCACTCAATGATGTCTGTCTTTTTGGGAATGATGGTCTTAACCCATAACTTGTAAAATGAATTGTGCTTACTTGATGGGGACATTGCTGGTACCTGGTCATGGGTTCTTTCTTGTCAGTGAATGATGGTTAACTGTAGAAAAAATAAAATCTGGGCTTCATAAGCAGGGCTCTCTGCACAAGTATCTCTTCAGGCTTCCATGTTGTCATAGGCCTTTCATAAGGTCAGCAATTATTCAAGAGATTGAGCACAAGCAAAGAGTAAGTGATCACGTATAAACTAGTAAGAGCTCAAAAAAAGTCTAACAGAACATTCTCTCCCATAGTTAGTCATTTACATGACAACTGAAGCATATCGACAAGGTACTTGTGAGATAGTTTGTCTATCAAGGACTAGTGGTTCAAGGATTTTCTAGCTTGATTAAAGTGATTTTTTCAGTTGCAAAGGAAAGTAATTTATTGAAGAGAGTTGTGTGATGATAGTATGATCTCTTAAGCTGCAGTAGGAGCCATTATTCTTGTAAAAATGTAAGTCCTTTTCTCTTGGCAGAATTATTTTGTTAAGAATCTGCACCAGCTTGCTTTCATAGTGTCCATACACTGTATATTAAATTTAAAATTGGAGTTAAGATAACATGTTTTTCTCCACATCTTTCTTTTGCCTCTTCCCACTGTACCACAATACCTGCTTGACCATGTAGAATTCATGAAACTAGGGATGTTGTTTTACAATAGATAAAAACTTCCATAGTATTGCTTCATATAATATGTAATTCCAAGTGATTGAAATATGCATGCATCCATATAAAGATAATAGTTTTGTTGATGAGTAGATTATTTGCATATATTTTTTTCTTTAATCAAATGATGCTTGCATTTGAGTAACTAGTAGCAGATTGCTAGTGTCGTCAGAAAGGGGCCCATAAGAGGAAGAGGCGTATAAGAATACTGCTAATTCTGTAAAAATAATTGGGTTACCATGTGTTTCTGCTGCTGTCTACTTTTAGTTTTTCTATGTGATTAAATAGTTGTAGCTTACTGATTTTAATGAGTGATTCAATTGCAATGCCTCTGTGCCAGAATAGACCTGCATTTTGAGCAGCCTTATAACACTTGTGTAGGAAGATACTTGTTTTAAAAGAAATCCTTTAAAAATGTGTTTAGTCTGTAAATGTACTGTATTAATTTATTGCCAAAATGTAGTCAAATAGAAGACTTTAAATGTAACCTTGCTGTTGAACTCTGGGGTTTTAAAGCTGCTTTTCTGACTCAAGTTTAGGACTTTAATGTATTATTTGCAGCTTTACTTGTAAGAGGTAGGGACTACTGAAGACAAACTTGCATGGAATATGAGAGAAACTGTCTTGTATTAATTGGTTGTTGGGTTTTTTTAAGTCTTAAAATACCTTTAAAACACTGCTTTTCTTGTTCAAGAAGTTTTCTTACCCACAGTGTTCATAGGGAAAGTACTGAAACGACTCTATGCTGAAACTTCATCATCTTCTCTTGTGCACACTTCAAGTAGAGAAGAGGAGGCGGTTCTCAGAAATCTGGGCTCAAAATCCAAAGAAAAGAATTTGGATGATGTTCAGACTTCATCAGCAGATGTTAGCACATCAACTGATACACCCTGTGAATCTTTTCAAGGTGAGACTGCATAGTCCTGATTCTGATAATATGCTTTTAAATATAGTTACTTTACTTGAAACAGTATGGTACCTACTTTTTTCATCTGTTGATACCATAAGACAAATTTGAATGCAAGTGCTAGTTATACTTGGTATGTAGAACACTTGAGGTCAGTGCATAAGTCCTGTGAAAGCCAAGAAATAGTCTTGGTGTATATGCACGAATGCAGCATTTAGCAGTAGCTAATATGGAACTTCGGTATACGCTATAACTGTCTTTGGTGTAATGTCTGTTGGAGAGTGAGAAAATGACTTACACTGGTACAACTCTGCTCAGCTATTACAAATACACTGAAAGATTGGTGGGAATACATAATCCAGCACTTCCTCCTGCCCTCATGTTGCAACAGAAACCCCATGGGGAACATAAACCCAACAGAAGGCAAATATCAGTTCGGGCACTATATTAGTACCTTGCTAAAGAGCATTATTTTGTGTGTGTTTATGCAATGAAAGTGGTGTGTGAATGTTTTGACAGGTAAGTTAAAACAGGTTGTAAAATGTGGATGCTATGCTAAAAGATGAAGTAGTTGCAAAATGAGGTAGCTGTGTTATTACTTGTAGGTGAAAGCTTTGTGCATAAGTACCCAAGATGTGTGAATTACTTTGTGTTGTAGCTCATCTAAAACCAAATTTTGCCATAACTGAAAGGTTGTTAAACTGACTTGAAATAAAAAGGCGTGTTTCCTGAGAGTATAAAAAGCTTTCTCTAGGAGAGATGCTCAGCTAGATCTCTTACTTGCAAACAAGGAAGAACTGATTGTGGGTGTGGTCTGGGGCAGGACACTCAAGTCCTGAAAGAAGTGAGCAAAATGAGTAGTAGGATTAGAACCCTGTACTACAGAAGAACAGATGTTTGTCTTGTTCAGGGATCTGCTTGGTACGATTGAATGGAAGACTGGTCTGAATTGCAAAGGAGCTCTGGAGAGCTGGTTGATCTTCGAGAATAATCTTCACAAAGCACAAGGATGACTCATTTTGACATGTAGAAAACTAGGCAAGTGTGGCAGGATGCCTGACTATATTGGGTCTGGCTGAGATGGAGTTAATTCTTTCCATAGCAGACCTTGTAGTGCTGTGCTCTGTGTTGGTAGCTAGAAAGGTATTGATAACACACCAGTGTTTTGGCTGCTGCTGAGCAGTGCTGGCACAGCATCAAGGCTGACACTCCAGCATTTCCCCCTGCTAACAGCAAGCTGGGGCTGGGCAAGATCTTGGG
>JANZLQ010000017.1:8103751-8139307 GCA_026212715.1 Elanus axillaris
ATTTGTAATAAATTGAGTTAATTTTCCCCAAGCTGAGTCTGTTTTGCCCATGAAGGTGATTGGTGAATGATCTCTCCTGTCCTTATCTCAACCCACAAGCCCTTTGTTATATTTTTCTCTCCCCTGTCCAGTGAAGGAGAGGGGAGTGATAGAATGGCTTTGGTGGGCACCTGGTGTCCAGCCAGGGTCAGCCCATCACAAACAGTTATTTTCAAATTGTGAAAATACCATTACCTATATGCATGAGCTAACGCCTCGTACATTCTTATATTTATTCTAATGCAGTTGGCAGCATTGCCTTAAATGTCTGCATCTTGAAGCATAATAGGGACTTATGCGATAAAACTTAAAGATCATACTTTTATATCCTGTAAATATTTGAATTTATTGAATTTTGAGATCAAGTTGAAGATGAGATGCTTAATTATATAGAATATCAGGACCCATGTTAATGTCTGGTTCTCATTTAATTTTGGAAGACTAATTTAGTATCAGAAAGGGTTGTCCCATAAATCTCCGCATAGTTTTGGAACTAAAGCTTAGAATAAGGCCTGGAATAACTAGAGATTGAAGGAAAATTCTGTCCTTTGTGACTACTGAGTGATCTTCTGAATGGTATTTGTATTTTCTTTAGGAAGTTGGTAGTTCTGTTGGGCATGGAGAAAACATGTAGAGGTGCCGTGCTGCTTCTGAGCCACAAAGAGGGTAGTCATTTCTTACCTCTTGAAAAGATTTTTTTTTTATGTGACTGAAAAAAACCCTAGCAAACACAACCACCTGCCTGTGGCCAAAATTTCTGTTCAAGGGCATACTAAGACATACCTTTCCTTTGGATTCTGATTGTCCTAAATCAGATTCCCCCCCCCCCCATGTACCAAAATACTCGATGAGAAAGTGAGTGTAACCAAAATAGGGGTTCCCCCACCCCAAGGCAATTGGGTAAGACTTCCAAAACATTTCTTCCCCTCAGGAACTTTGTTCTCTCACTGTGAGAGCTATTGTTCTTAATTTCAGAAGGTTTAAGAAAAGCTTTTTCTTGCTTCAACAAAAAATCAAAGAGGGTCTAGATAACTAGCTTTATTACCTTAAACCATTTAAAAGTTGCGCATACATGTAATAAACCTGAGCCTTCTTGGCAGGCAAGGTATAAAAAGAGAGCAAATGGAAAAATGAAAGCTCCTACAAATAAGAGGACTTGGTTGCTTTTTCCCTAGGGCCATGAAGATCATCAGAGGGCTGGAGCACCTCTTGTATGAAGACAGGCTGAGAGAGTTAGGGTTGTTCAACCTGGAGAAGAGAAGGCTCCGGAGAGACCTAGCAGCCTTCCGCTACCTAAAGGGGGCCTACAGGAAAAGCCAGAGAGGGACTTTTTACAAGGGCATGGAGGGACAAGGGATAATGGCTTTAAACTGAACAAGGATAGATTTAGATTAGATGGAAGGAAAAATTTCTTCACACTGAGAGTGGTAAGACACTGGGACAGGTTGCCCAGGGAGGTTGTGGATGCCCCATCCCTGGAAGTGTTCAAGGCCAGGTTGGATGGGGCTTTGAGCAGCCTGGTCTAGTGGAAGGTGTCCCTGCCCATGGCAGGGGAAGTTGGGACTAGATGATCTTTAAGGACCCTTCCAACACAAACCATTCTACAATTCATTCTGTGATTCTATGAAGCTTGTAAATATGCTTCCAAGTGCAGTATTATAAAAGCTTAAAAAATTTGCTGTACCAAAAAAAAAAGTGTCTGGCAAAAGACTGAGAAAGCATTTCTAACCATTACATTGTTCTGAGGATTGGTTTTGTTTGTTTCTGACCTGTTAGGGCAGGATCTACTTGCAACAAGGATTAACTTCATGGAGAACATTTCTCTTGAGGTCTGCAGTTCTGTGATTTCTTTACTTTTTGTTGATACTTTAAAACCTCACTGATTGTTTTTAATGCCTTTGTAGTATATAGTCAAAGTAGACATGCATGCTTCTGACTAGAGACTTGCTAACTGTAGAACTGACTTTTTTAATTGCTGCCTTAGTGTCAGGCCTTTTTCTTGGTCAAAATTATAACTACTTTTTAAATGACTTGGTACTGACTGGTAGTTGTTTAGCATCTTCCTTGTACAAATTAAAATTTAAGAGTTGCTGAAGCAGGATAATTGTATACAAGTGAAATGTATAGTATTCAATTTCTCTCCATAAAGCATGTAAACCCCCATTTTTGGGGTTTGTGTTTTCTTTAATTCTGAAGGAAATTGAAATGCAGGGAGCCTAGGGAGAGTCTCAGATCTTGTGGAGAAAACCCATTTGATCTTTTTTGTTTCCTTCATTTATTTAAGAGGTAATGAAGAAAAATCCTAAGCTATTATTACTCCTAAGTTTTAGGGCTTTTTTGAAAAAGGGAATCCATATTATGCTATATAAATAGACAAAATGCAATTTACTCCATATTCATTAAATATGAATGTGAATGTCTCTCAGCTGTGAAATATCCCAGCATTTTTATCCTATATAAGGAATTCCTGTCAAAATTCAGCACAACTGTGGGATATTTTCATTGGTTTTTGTGTTCTCCTTCATACTTTTTCCATTGAAGTCACTAATGCTGACAGTATACTGCATTTAAGAAGTTATCACTGGCACACCTGGACTGTGTCCTTATTCATCCTAATACCGTCTTCCTGCAGCCATTCTATTATAGAATACTTAAGTTTGTGACAGAAGTGCCTGGAAGACAGAACATGTCTAAAAAATATGTGTGGACAGCCCTGGCTTTTAGTTGATCAAACTGATGAAGTGTATATGCTTGAGAAATCAAACTGTAGCAGTACCCAGTGCAGTAAACAGCTTTAGAGACTTGTTAAACAATGTTTTAGTTAATTATTCTGAAAAGCTGTCTATTGTGAATAATCTAAAGACCAATGGAGATCATAATTATTATACAACACAGTGTTGTCACACACTCTTATGTCCTTTTCTCAAGGCCATAAAAGTTCTCAGATGCTATATTACAGTGGCATTATATTGTGAAAATGGGACACATTCAGAAGTGAGTAGAGTATTTGACTGAAGACACCGATCTCTGGTGGCTATGGTAGAAATAGTGCCCAACCAGATTTATAAGCTGGTAGCTACATGCTTGGGAGGAATGTAGAGATAAGGTGTTTGGCGGGGGGCGGGGGGACAAAAGAAAGAAAAAAAACAAACCCCCTCCCCCCCCTTCCCTAGACAAAATAAATTATCTCTCTTCAGACTGAGTGGGCTGCATGTCTATCTGTAACTTCTACTGTGGCAGAAATAGCTTTGTAGTTCAGTCTCCAGTTCCCCTAGCAATGCTGCTTTTTTTTTTTTTTTTTTTTTTTGCTACTGGTTGACAGATTCCATCCTTCTCCAGTGTTCTTCTGTATATACATTCACTCATTCTTCTTTTCTCTTCCACATATTCATTCCAAACAGCTTAGCTGTTGGGGAGAAACTTGCTGGCTTCTGTGACAACTGAAAGCAATTTAACAAGTAGCTCATCTAATAGTATGTAGTGGTTGCCTAATTGGAGTAGAAAATACCAGCTTTAGCTGTAAGTGTAAACAAGCTCTAAACCTAAATGTAGCCAGCTGTAGGAAGACTAATTATCTTGAGAAAGGAAACAGAAAAATGGCTTTGTGTAAGAACTTGATAAAATGCTTGTTTCAGCTAGAGAATGGCAGATAGTCATAAGGTGAATCTAATACCATAGTAGCATAGTAATTACATGTGTTAGCATTCTTGCTGTCCACCTTGTTTCCCTGTTTGAAATTATTTTTACTGTATTGATGACAAAACAGGTTGTGTGAGAAGCCTCTCCTGCACCCATTTACACTGGGGACTTTATTAGTTAAGCTGCCATTGTCAAAATTATAGTTATTCGGAGTCAAATTTCATGTTTTCTGCTGTTACACATGCTTACTTTCTACTTGTCTTTCCTACCAACTGTTACCCCATAAGCATTACTTGAAAAGTGGAAATGCTTATAATATGAGCTTGGTACTGAACTAAGTTCAGGGCGAATTATTTTCCATAAATTTTTGTGCTTTTGTGGTTTGTGTTATTTTTGTACACAGATAGGAAGGGACTCTTGCTGCTGATTTCCAATTATGGAATTAAAAAAAAAAGTGTGTTTAGGGAGGAAAAAAGTTTTCAAACCTTTAACTTTGTTTACTTTTATTCTGATGAGCACATCTGTTTATTTCCTGGTCTAGTTTCAGGTGAGTCCCAGTAGTGACATAATCACTTAATCAGTGAGGGTAATTAACTAATTGCAACTTAGATACAGCCTTTTAGATTCAGTGTTGTTGCATTTATTTTAAAAAAAAAATTATTGACAGGGATGTAGCTGGCTTTTGAAAAGTGTGTTGAAAAAAGATCTGCAGCACTAGCAGAAATAATTGAGCAGAGTACTAACTTAAGATAGCTTTGTTCTCCTGTTTATACAGCTAGAATTCTTAGACATCTAATTAAGATATTGCCTATAATCATATACCAAGATATCTATGAGACACTGAAGCTTTTAACTTAAAACAAATAACACTTAACTGCGTAGTTTGCTTCATCAGTACCACATATATTCAACTTTCAGAAAACAAAAAAATAGCTTGTACCACTTTTTAAATTAGCTGTCTTGTAATTTTAAGACCGCCATATGGCTGTAGTCAGATTCTGCTCCAGAAAGATTCTGTTTCTTGGTTTCCTTGATCAAGGCTTTTTCCCTACTTCACTCTCACTTTGTATTGTGCTTTGTTTTCATTACTTTTTCCTGAGGGAATGTGGATGTTTTAATGGCTCATAGGTAAAAATTCTTCAGATCATGAGTGAGAACTAGAGGAAAAGTTTTTCTATTTTTTTATCTTTTTTTTCTCTGTGACAAAGAATGTCTGCCACTGCTAATGTAATGAAACCGAGACTGAGTTATAAAGTTAAGTCCTGTCTCCAGTAAAATGGGTTATAATACAGCCTTTCTAGGCATCTAATGAAAATTTAAGAGTTAGTGTACATGTGGGAGGTGGTGAGGGAAATAAATTGGAGCTCTCATTTCTTGTTTTTCATTAATTTCCCATTCCAACTTTGGGCCTTGTAATAACGGGTATTTACTGACCCTCAATTTCCTTCCAAAGGTTTTTGGTTTCTATCAAGCTGAAGGAAAAGACAGTGATGAGGAAGTGCTTCTGGGGATTTTCCCAAGTTGTTTTTGTCTTTTAATGCTCTAGTCCTCTGAGCATCAAACCTCTTCTCTTCCCCGTATTTTCTGTTACCTGAAAACTTTATTGAAGTAATGAGGTCTGTAAATTCTAAGTTCAGACATGTTACTTTGTGGTAACTTTTTCAATTATGCCACTGGAAATATTAGCAGAAAACAGAATGGTTTAAAAATGTTTTCAACCAAATTTAGATGGTGATGTCAGTTTTACTAGCCACAAAAAAATTGCTTGTAAGGAATGGAAAGCAGGAGAAAAGAATGCCTTGGTTGTTTGTTTGGTTTTTTCCCCTTTATATAGCTATATAATGACCTGTGCCATAGTTTAAAGTAGGAAAAAACCCCATTGTTTTAGTTTTTAGGTTATCTTACACCTCTTTCAGCTCTTAAGAAAGAAGTCAGATCCCTGCTGTTAATATAAATGAGGCCTAGTATTCAGTGGAAGAGAACGTTAATTTTAAACTGAAGATGCTGCAATCTACAGTAAAATAAATACATAGCCATAAAACATGTAAGAAGTGCAAATGTGTTTGTGGAAATAAACTACTAGAATTTACAATGAAATAAATCTTAAGACAGTGTGGCAAAATGCTATTGTATGGGAAAGAGTTCAGTAAGCCTGCAGAGTAGATAACGAGACATCTTTGAGAAATAATTCTGGGCAAATAGTTGCCACAAAAAAATCCCACCCTGTTCTAAAGCCATCAAGAAGGAGGCTTTGATTGCACTTAATTGTGAATAAACCTTAACAGCAGTTTTAGGAGTTGAAGATTGCAGCACTGCTGGGTCACACTACTATAGTTACATGCTTCTCAATTGGATGATGAATCTGAATAAGGAAGTGTTAAGATAACATGTAACAGGTGTTTGAACCTCTGTACCATAGACTTTAATAAAACTGAAAGTTAATTCAAAATTAGTTTAAAAACAGAGTTAAAAAAATCCAAAGTAGATAGCTTTTCCAAAGTGCAGAGAATTTAACAAAAAGTAACTACGTTGTCAATGTTTGTAGAAATACTTGAGGCATTTAATACAAGATGAGTGCATGGATCATCACTCATTTGAATGCTGTCCTCTTTCCATGCTTCCTCCCTTCTAATAATACTTATGCTTGAACAGGAAGGCTGAAATGTAGCTTGTCAAATATATTAAGTATATTAAGTGCTGAAAAGGGTTGGGAATCCATCCTGCCAAACTCACGGGTACCACTGAATTGATTGTATCTGGTTTCACTGAAAATCTAGTTGTTATCTTGGGAAGGACAAACTGTAAGGCTGGCCATCAGCTCCCCTTTTCCTTTTCCATTCTCTTTAATTGGCATGCTCTCTGCGTGGGAGAGAACTGGCAGCAGAGCTGCTGTAGGAGTTGGTTCCAGACCCTTCAGAATTAGTTCTGGACCTGAAGCTGTAGGCCAGGGTTAGCACCTAGGGATCTGCCTAGTGAAAACTTGTACTCATCTGAGCTCATAAGAAGCTGGTGGTCATGAGGACCAGGTGCAGATTGACATACACTAGTCTTATTTCCTCACATGTGGAAAAGATGGGACGGAAGAGAAATTACTTTGCACACCCATCTTGTTGGCTTTCCATCAGTGTGGGAACTGGCACAAGTCATACAGGCCAATGAGCCATGGGCTATTTAGAAAAAGTAATTTTCATTCAAAAATAAATCTTGAAGACCTAGTTTTATTTATTGAATTAAGTGCGCTGAGTCACCAAGTCATAAAAAGGAGTGCTTAGGAAGGACTCACAGCTACTGACTTTGTTTACTTTATAGTCATTCCCATTATTTGAGAAGGAGCAACCTCTGTAATCTAGACTTTTTTTTATAAAGTGAAGAACTTCTAGTGATGTGAAATGTCAGGAGGGAGCTTGGAATGAACTGACGAGTGACAACATGCTACCAGATACAAATGGTATAGAACTTAGGACATGGGAGCAGTCTTCTGTAATATGGCTAGGCTAGTACAAAAAAAATCTGGGAATACAGTGAAAACATGCTATTTCTCCTATCAAAGGATAGGGGGCTTTTTCTGTTTAAAGATAAGTGAATAAAGTAGCAGAAATTAAGGTCAATCCAAAAAATTTAGTACTCCTGTCTACACTAGTACGTAGTGACCAACAGTACTGTCAAAAAAAGTATTGGAATAAAATGAGTGTATTGCACTACTTCCCCACGATGTTTTCCAACAGTTTCCTGCTTAAGGATTTTCTGAGCCAGAGGATGTGTACCTGTGTAATTAGCTGATTATTTTTTCTGACAATTTGTTGTTTGAATCAGTGTAATTGTGCAGTTTGGAATAGAACTATATACTTTGACGTTTTACCTGGCCAGCAGGAAAATTTATCATTCAAACTGAATAGCAGACATCTTTAAAATTTTAAAGCTGAAGTGAACACTGCAGAAGAAAATACTTTTTCACTATTCTGTTATAGGTATAAGAGCTCTCATTACTGTTCTTACGATTTCTTTCCCCCAACCTTGTTCTGCTGAGGGGGGAGAGAGCGAGCAGCTGGGGGGGAGTTTGGCTGCTAGCCAGGGTCAACCAACCACAGAAACTAGAAGTGATTTGGTCTCTGCCCAGTGTTTAACCAGTCTTACCAGCAAGCAAAGGACCAAGATTATAGAATCATTTAGGTTGGAAAAGACCTTCAAAATCATCAAGTCCAACCATTGTCCATGCCCACTAGACCATGTCTTGGAGTGCCTTGTCTACGTGCTTTTTGAATACTTCAGGGATGGTGACTCAACTACCTCCCTGGGCAGCCTATTCCAATGTCTCACAACCCTCTCAGTAAAGAAATTTTTCCTAATGTCCAACCTAAACCTCCGTTGCTGCAATTTGAGGCCATTACCTCTTGTCCTACCTCCAGCCACCTGACAGAAGAGACTGACCCTCACCTCACTACAACCCCCTTTCAGGCAGTTGTAGAGAGCAGTAAGGTCTCCCCTCAGCCTCCTTTTCTCCAGACTAAACAGCCCCAGTTCCCTCAGCCGCTCCTCATCAGACTTGTGTTCCAGGCCCCTCACCAGCTTCGTTGCCCTTCTCTGGACACACTCCAACACCTCAATGTCTTCCCTGTAGTGAGGGGCCCAAAACTGAACCCAGTACTCGAGGTGTGGCCTCACCAGTGCCGAGTACAGGGGGGATGATCACTTCCCTGCTCCTGCTGGCCACAGATGAACATGTGTTCTGGCCATGTCTGTATTTGAGGTGTGCCCAAGCATGCTTTGTGTTCAGGTGATCTGGAAGCCATGCTGGTGGTATGTAGCACTGTTCTGAGTTGCCGGTAGGGGGAAGTTTAAAGATACTGAAACGTAGCCTTAAGACAAAATACACTGTATCTACCAGAGATGATGACTGACTGGGCAGTTGGCAATTCCATGGCTGGAAGCTTTATCCTCAGGTCCTTCTTAAAAGGCCTGATACTTGTTTGTAGTAGGATAGCAAGAGCTAACAAAGCTAGCCAAGCTACTGACATACTTGCAGCTGTAACCTTGGTAACAGCATAGTTTAGATGCACTCCCTACTCTGTGCACAAGGTTGATTTACATGCAAAGGAGCTCTTTGTGTGGGGAATGTTGTGGAGAAAAACATGAATAGGAGACAACTTGATTCAAAATGTTTATTCTGTATTCTTAGTTTGCCTTTAAGAGTAATGCTTGTTCTTTTTGTGGTTTTACAAACT
Organism: Elanus axillaris; assembly: GCA_026212715.1. Classification (NCBI taxonomy): domain Eukaryota; kingdom Metazoa; phylum Chordata; class Aves; order Accipitriformes; family Accipitridae; genus Elanus; species Elanus axillaris. The sequence continues at coordinate 8,112,652 of JANZLQ010000017.1, forward strand.
TCCTTTAGATGCTTTTTTTTTTCCCCCATAAAATAAAACAAGAAATAGGAATCATGACTATTAACTAGTAGAAAGAAGAGCATTCTTGAATATCACCAGTATCTGATTACTTTTGTTAGTCAAAAAAACCTTTTTTGTGTCACACTTTTATAAGCTTAGCCGATTGCTTTGCAGCAATGTTTATGACTCTATAACGAACCCCTTTCTTCTTAGCCCAAGGAGACTATGGTCCCAGGCTGGACAAATCCACACTTAATGGTTTGAGACTGGGATATTTGTTGATATGCTGAGATTAGAGTTGTGTGTATACTTTCTTTTTTTTATGGTAACAGTTTGATTTGACATACTTGCAGAGGATTAACAAGGACTAATTCTTGATTTATGGTTTGTAAACTACCCGAGATGTATATGGGGTAAATAAGTATGTAATTTGTGGACTCCCATTTAAACAGGTCAACTTAAAAAAAAAAAATTTGAGTCATCACTCATTTACATAGTAAAAGTTGTTACTGTACTTCTTTGTAAGATTAGGTGTTACAACTAGTCCCCCAAATTCTGTCATGTGTAACTGTTTTGTCCTGGGAATACCCCAATATATCTACTCCTTTTACAATTAAAGAGTTTGAGTTAGTCAGGAGTGCTGCAAATTGAGTTTTCATGATCATCTTTGTTTCACAAAACCTAAATATAAAGGAAAAAAGGAAACTTGAAATTCTTCAGAAGGGAGTAACTGAAGAAACATTTATACATGCTTGTAATTTAAAACTATCACCAATCAGCACTTCATCTTTAATCAACCTGGTTAGGGGAAAAAAAAAAATTAGTGCAAGTACTGCCAGTTGAGTGATTTGGCATCATCTTCATAGAAAGGATCTGTTGAGAAATTACTCCAAATTAACTCTTAGTGGATCTTTTTCCAAATCATGTAACTGATCTTCATCTTTCTGTATTATTTATTTCTTTTCCTTTGTTGTTCTTTAAAGTAAGCATCACCAATATCAGTTTGAAATTTTCTGGCTTGTTCAAGAAAAAATAGTAACTTTCTAATGTGTTCTCAAAACAAAATTATTACATCCTGATGATGAAAACAACTGTGATGTAGCTTTTCAAAAGTGCCTTGAATGTTCTGAAATGTAATTTATCATAGATATCCAAGATGATCAGTCATGCTGAACTCTTTGAAGTGTGCTGAGACATGTGAGTGTATAGTTAAATTATATATTTGCATATAATGTGTATAGTTAAATTACATATTGCAAACATAGATCCCTAACAAGAATTATTCTGTCAGACACAACTGTGTTTTAATTATTTATATATCAGTCCAACCATAGCTGCAGCTTGGTAATAGGCTTGGATCATCTGGGATGTTCTAGCAAGTTTGTGGTGTAAGGAGGTTAATTGTGACCACCTGCCAAAGATGTTTTTGCCGTATATTATTATAACAGTTCTGTCTATGTGTTTTAAAGGGGCAAATTGCCCCCCAAGAAGGGAAGGCTAGTGCTGTATCTGTGCTGGCTTATGGACCTGGCTGAGTGGAAGGAAAAAAAAAAAGAAAAAAAAAAAACCACACTGAACGATCTAAAAATCCACACTGATCTAAAATTCTGAATGTTCTAGAATTACATTGCAGCAGCTGGAGACACCCTGAACATCCTGGCCTTCTGGAAAGGCTTTTGTCTTCCTGTGGCTGATCTCTGCTGTTGTCACTACTGAGCAAAAAAATACAGTCTGCTCTTTGGACTGGTTTCATGTAACTGGAGCAGAGATGAGTCTCTGTCATTCCTATCAAGTTATTTCTTGTCTGGTGAATAAATGAAAAGTTTATACTGCTACTCTTGCATGTATTTTTAAATACCTTTTAAAAGGTAAGGAAAGCCTACAAAAACAGCCTATTGCTATCATCACAGATAGTTTCTATACAATGAAATAGTTGGAAAGCTGGCCCTGCCTGGGCACTCTTCCACCCCAGAAAGAAGCAGAGAAAGGATGAGGCGATGAGGCCTCTTGGGCAGGCACTGCTGAGGCTTAAAATGTGGCTTTCAAACTCCTTTTATCTTTGCACCCTTCAGAACAGCATAGGCTATGTTTAAAAGGTCTGCAGATGGACAAACAACAGTTCTGTGATTTTTTTTTTTTCTATTGCTTCTATCACTTCATAGTCAGCTTGTAGCTCTTCATCCATCTTTTATGAAATAGTTCTTAAAGAAATAGCATCTGCTTATGCTGAATGGGGAAAAATATATAGAGTGTTTCTTAAAACATCACCGTAAGTGGAAGCTCCTTCTGAATTTAGGGCAGAAGAGTTGTCTGATGCAAGGAGAAAAGAAGTGTTCCTGGTGGAAAGAACTAACCTGTAGAGTATTTATTTTTTTGTACCTGCTATGGAATTCAGTGCAATTTTGTTGGTCACGGGATAATTTCAGTGTTCCACACCTGACTTTCACTTCCATTTCCTCTATAAGGATTTCTGAGAACACTTATTATCATTGCTGTAGTTGAGAAAACGTTTGAGGAAATCAATACTGAGATCAATAGCCAGACACTTTGGTTTTTTTTGTTTTTTAGGTAGTGACAATACAATTCTGTCTCCAAGGAGAATGTACACAGTGAATCTTCCTCCAGAGGGTTACGTTGCAGTTACTCCAGATGCTATCAGTATTTCAGTTTCTGAAAACTCAGACAGTAGTGCTGACTCAACAGGTAAGTTTGTATGGTTGTTACCATAATGAATTTTTCTGAAGAGAAACTTCTTAGCAACTGATATCAAGTAGATCCAAATTGCAACAATGAAGTATGTAAACTGCCAGTGGGTGTCACTGTTTTGCAGCATAAGCAGAATGAGGCTATAATCTCTATGGGTTCATTTCCATCATTGGAGTTTGAAGACCAGATTCAACACTTGGTTGTAGCCATACAGTGCCACTGATCTTACTGAAGTTACATAAAGTGTAACTGGGAACAAAGTCTTCAGCTCCTCCCACTCCAGTGCCACATATATATTCATGCTATGCTTGCTTACAGTCATTTTTAAGAGTGAATGTTAGGTAAAGCTGTTTTAATAAGTCTTAATCCTGATGTTGTGAGGAATTAGGCAAAGACTTAATAACCTTTCAAATTTACTTCTCCCAGTTAGAACAGATATTCACCTGCTTGGACTTGATGAGGGGAGTTACTAATCCTTTGGTGTTGAGAGGCTTTCTGATGAGAAACTGTGACCAGGTAACTTCAGAACCAGTATTTAGTATTGTCAAAGAATACAAGAGAAGCAGCACAGGATCTGTAAAGAAGTGGGCTCTAAGTTGACCCCAGTTAAAAACATGGTTTTCTGAATCTTTTTGCTGGAATTAAATTGATTCTCTTTGTCTTAGAAAAAAGTCCTAAGCTTAGATAAGACAAATTAATTTAGTTTTTTCAATTGCCGTGTTCCTGTAGATGTGTTTGTCCAAAATCACTTGTCATTTGCTGCTCAGGGCAGTCTACAGCAAAGAAAATACCCAGGTGAGCCTGTTGAAGTAAAACCCTTGATAAGCAGTGTTTATTGAACTACTATATCTATTTCAGGCTGGAGATTGCTTAAATGTAAGGAAAACCTGAGATACAATGTGCAGATATAGAAAGGCAAACGCTCTTTGCCTTTGAAAACAGGACCCACAGGGGTGAATTTTTGGCTTGGAAATTGGGTCTGCACTCTATTCTGAGGTCCATTCAGAATCTGAATACAAGTAAAACTGTCAAAGTAGCTCAAGAGACTGAAGCAAAGTACAGCATGACTGGTGGCACATCAAGAATGTTCTTTCTTGGTGTGAAGTTGTTTAAAGAGGTTTTTTTTGGATTGGGGAAGAAGTAACTTTATCAGAGTAACGTAACAGTAGATCTTAATACTGTTGGGATTATGGATAGGAAGGTGTTCTAATGCACACATCCCAGATTGTGCTTTTTTCTTTGTTAGATAGGATTCATGTTCAGAATCCAGAGTGCTTCTAGATTATCCTTAAATTTGTTTAGTTACACAGTTCTCTTTGGACAGTTCATTGGGTTTCTCTTTCCCAGCATGTCAAATTCAAGCTGCTTATTCTGATCTTGAAGCACCCTTTCTCTCCTCCTGTGCCATATAATCTCTTTTTATTCTTTCATGTCATCTCCTTTCAGATATTAGAGGGATGTTTCGCTTCTGTATTTTGCTAATAAGACTAAATGAGGTCTCATAATACTTTGTAGGTAAATAGACCTATTTCATTCTTATACAGGGACTTAAGCGACTTCTAAATAAAACATTAGAATGCAGGCCTCTGAACACTGCTGCAACTGAGATACATCCTTGTCAAGGTATCAGCCCAGAACGTTCATGGCAAATTTACTTAGTATCTGTTTAAAATCTCTGAATAAATCAATATGTGGTGCATATTGCATGTTGATATATTGCATAGCAGTAAAGTAGAATAGAATTTAGGATTGCGTTGTATTGTCCCTTTTTGAGGCCATATAAATATTTGTCTGGTTTTACAATGGATAGATTACTGAACAATGGCTTTACTTGCTCATTTTTTAGATCTAATCTTTTCCTCTAGTATTTCAAAATGAATGTACTCAACCATGATAGCAATAAGTAGTGTTCTGGTGTTGCTTAGTGACAGTATTGACTGTTGGATGGTGATGTCTTTTAGCTGATGCTAGTCTCAGTTTTCAGGAAGAGTAGGTTTTGGACTTCAGCCACTTTTTTTAACAGTCAACAAATGCATCTGGAATTTTGGGAGACTTATTTCTTGTTTGGTCTGTTACTTGACTTCATAGTTTATCATAGAATCAAGAAAAATCAAGTTTGAAGTGATCTTTGGAGGTTTTTAATCTGTATTCTCTTTGTTAAGGTAGTTTTGACCATAAATGTCATTCTTGCCAGTCATTTGCCTAATTTGTTCTTAAAAAATTCCCCATAGGGAGATTTTTCTTATGTGCCATTTTCCGTTTACTGTAGTGTTTCACTGCCCTTTAATGCTAGATTTTTCTTGCTGCAGCTTAAGGCCCTTATTATTGGTTCCATCTAAATACAGATTGCAAAATTAGAGATCTGTGCTAATCCTGCAAGGTTAAGGTTAACTTTACTTCTGTCTATGTCTTTTATAGTATTTAAGCATATACATAAAATCTATTGCAGGATGAAGACTGTGATTTTAGGCAATGCTCATAAAATACAAAACAGTTCAGACAGTTGCAACATGGCTTACATAGTTTGCTCGCCTAGATTTGGTTTTATATCACTTATTTAGATCTTTTTTGGAAAGGATAAAGGAAAGCTCTAATGAGAGCCTTTGACACAGAAGAAAAAAGACCGAGCATGCATGTCTGTATGTATGAATATTGTATACATGTAAAATAAATCTGTTTTGTTTAGGAGTGCCTCAGGTATTCCCAAAGAACAAGCTCCATAAAGTGGAAATGCAGATCTAGTGTTTTCATTGTTTTACTCGTCATATTCTTTATATGATAAATGTATGATAGGGCATTGAAGGGCAGCAGGCTATCTTCTGCCGTGTTTCCTAAAAAGTGGAGCGTGTTGTATATATGCTGGGTAACAAAAGGCTGCCTTGGTAGCCTTTTCTAGCCTTTGGACCTAGGAAGGAGTAAGGGAAGTAAATTCTGTTGAAATTCAAACAAACAGAAACCTGACTCAGAAAATAATTTTGTTGTTTATCAAACCTGTCTCATGAAAATAATCTGACCATATTTTGGGATTAAAATTTTTCAGTTGTAATTTAGTTATATATAAATGTGATTTGCTGTCTTTTCAATAAATTAAGAAAACCAAATCCATGTCTATCTGAATCAATATAACAAGATTATGACAAGGAATAGATACGCCATGGTTGATATTTTATTGTGTTAAATTAATCTTTGGAAGAATGAAATATTCAGCCAGTAGAATATGAGTTTAGACATTAGTTGTTTTTGAGAAGCTATTTAGAAGTTGAGGTTAATTACAATTATAAATTAAAATAATTTCTTGTCAGCTCTTAAAATATGTTTGGGTTTGTCCATTATTATTATTCTTTAAACTAATAGTTACTTTACGGTTGATACTATCAGAATGAAATGAATCTTGTCCAGACTAGCTTCTGAAAAAGAAGAAGAAGAAAGAAAAAAACAAAAAAAAACCCAAAAAACAAAGCAGGTCTGTGTGACTATTTCAATATGTCTTCCTCCATCTGTCTCTGCATGTTGTTTTTAGCACTTCAAATAATTTTCAAATACTTTTAAATAATTTTCTCTGTTGTGAGAAATAAATTGCGACCAGTTATGCTCTTAACGTTATGCAGTCACCTTATGATGCATGCATAAATGACTAATGGCATTGGGATATAAAGTTTTCGAAAGCATCTTGGCTTCACATTTCCCAAAGGTGAGAGGAATAAAGCTGCGCTTTCAGATATGTTTTCTTCATGTAAGCAGGTGATTGATGAACCTGTAGTAATGAGAAGAAAACTCTTAAGACTGCCTTGCCTTTCAAGACAAAAGTGAAAATTAAATTTATCCAACATTCTTAGAATAATAACTTAGATTTAGGTGTCTAATTTTTTAAGAACTCGACTGTTTTGGAGGAATTGAGTCACTATGATGGTGTGATCATGTCAGCCTTCTGTGGACTGAACTGAGTAACAGCAATTAGACAGTCAAAGGAGGAAATAATTCATAGAATTTATTTTGGTTTTCACATGATTTTTGTATTGACTTTGGTACATGTTAATGCATTGCTAGCTTTCTTTTATCAATAGACTTTATACTTTTGACAAGGGCATTAAGAGTATGTAATGTTTAAGCTACAGATAAGTTATCATCCATCAAATTTTGGTTGTAAACTCAATATCCTCATAGCTTAAAGCAGTTAAACCAGAGATCAAAATTAATTTATTTTTATTATCTATTTATTGAGAAATATTTCTTCAGGAGTAGTCACCTGAGAGATACACAGTCATGTTTAAAAGGGTGTTCTATATGAAAGGAGAATTCAGGAAACTTTAATTATGTCTTCCTTAACTTACTAGGAAGCGGTAGCTTAATTTTGATTTGGTTTGGCTTTTAGTTTCAGAAGTTGAAGTTAAATTGTGGAGGTTTTGCTTCTTATTTTAAGACAGGTGAAACAGAAGGAAATACTGTATCTTGCATTAAAATCTGAACACTAAAAATGTAACCTTATTCCTTCTAAAAGATAAACAGTTTATTTCTCCAGCAATGTTTCTTCTTGGATACTCTAATTTAAACTATGGTAAGAGAATATAATATCTAAAATCATTTTATTTGTGCCCAAAACATCGTGCTGGATTATAATTCCTCTCTGAAGTGATTTAGTATTAAATCTATGTTTTTGTGTAGAATCGCAAAGTGGTATTTGGTGTTTCTTAGACTCATGGCAGAGCAAATTCCTGACCCAGAGACTGTGGAAAATAAAAAGACTGTATGCGCAGGAGTTCAGGAATATGCAGTAGTTGAGGGCACCTGGAAGAATAGATAAAGAGAGTTCAAAGAAAACTGTTCTTAGGGTATTCTTTTATTTTTAATTTTATAACCCATTCCTTTTGTTCTTGTCAAGTCTCACTCATTTTTCCTTCATATTTTTGAACCACAATGAAGTATTCATCTGATAATATCCTGTTGTTACCATCTTGATAACAACCTACCCAGTTTTGGTGAAACTCCTGTAGACAAAAGGAGCAAGACCTAACTGTGCTTTATCCTACCTCCTAATAGGTATATTATGAGACAGAGTTTTAGCTGGGAGGAAGAGTCCAGTCTGGATGCTCCATTCCCACGCTGAGAAGAAGTCGAGTTAGAGAAATAGAAGCAACCTACCATAATTATTTTTTTTCCTACCTTTTGGCAGCTGGCAAGTCTGAAATAATGTGCTAGGTGGTACTTCTGTGGGACACTTCCTCACCTAGTTAAATTTGCTTGGTTGCCTGAGGCAATGCAATTGTACATGATAAATGTATGCAAGATAGTTGTTAATGTAGCTGGCCTTTGGACTTTTGCTTTTTTTTATTTGTTTCTGTCAGAAAGGGCAATACAGAAAAGAATCACTACTGCTACAGTAAGAGGTTCAAGCTGAGGGAATGAACTTAGAGATCTCATTTACATACAGTAAATCAAGTTACTCAAATGAGATGCACCCCAGGAAATTAGCTATGTCAGTGAAGGAGAGTGCATTGGGTAGGGATTCTTTAGCATACCTCCTAAAAACTACTGCTTTTCTTGAGTTTGGTTCTGCTGGCAAAAATGTTTGGACTTACTGATCAGCAAAAGATAAATTTGGTAAAGGCATGATCAGGTAGTCTCTTCTCTGTCTGTAGTGTCTTGATTCATTTAAAGTTTAAGGCAGCCAGTTTAGGAAGATGTAATAATGCTCAAGCCTGTGTTTGTTGTTAAGGAGATGCCAGTATGAATCATGTGTTGACTACTTATGTTCTTGGCAGGTGGTTGGGAATGTGATGCATTACAGAACTGATATACTCAGCACACCAAGGGAACAATATGTTTTAAGCAGCTAAGGCTGGCAGCAAACCTTTTTCACTGGTAGGTAGCACCAGTTGTGAAACTTCAGCATTATGAATCTTTTTGTAGCCTTCAGACCAGAGGGATCACTAGATCATGTAATTTAATCTTCTGTACCTGTTAGAAGGGTCTTACCCCATATTGAACTCAACAGTTTGTGTTTGGGGGAAAAAAAAAAGAATACCATGCACATTTCAAAGATGTCACAGAGGCTCCACCACTTTCTGGTAATTTGTTCTAATAGTTAATTGGCCTTACTCTTTTTTTTTTTTTTTTTTAAAAAAAGACAGTTTGAAAATTGCTTTTTTTTTTTTCCTTCCTCCATTTGGGTAGAGCCTTAAAAAAGGCAGTACTTCTTCCTACAAAGAAGCACAGTAATCAAGTCACCAACAATCTTTTTTGGTTAGATAAACATTCACTTGTATTGCTCCAAGATATTTATTTCAATCCTGAAGTCACTTTTGTAGGTCTTTTATGTATCTCCCTTTTCACAGCATCCTTTTAAGAATATTAACTCCAGTACTGCATGTAGTATTTGTGGTTTCAACAAGGCCATGTGCTGAAATAAAATAGTCTTTGTATTTCTATCCACTACTCTGTTTTTTTTTTTATATGTCAAAATATTGCATCACTGTTTCTGCCACAGCATTCCACCAAGAACTTCTGATATTTGATATATTGATACCTCAGCCATTGCCAAAAGTCAGTCTCTTGGAAAATGTTTTCTGATAAACAACTGCATTTGATAATGTTTAAAATTTGTTTAGGGTCTGGGTTGTTTTGTTTGGTGGGTTTGGGGTTTTGTGAGGTTTGTTTGTATATTTGTTTTGTTTTGGTTTGGTTTTTTTTAGAACTAGGTTACCAAGTAGTGCTTATGTATAATGTCCCTGTTCTCAATGCCTTTTTTTTTATATTAACAGTAATTTTAATGTTAATCACTGATGAAAAAGCCATGTAGCTGCAAGCTTCCTGCCAGTCACTGTAGAAGCGGGCTTTTTAAATCAACAGCTGGGTTTTTTTAAGTCATCTCAAACTGTATATCAAAATCTCAGTACTATGAGTTCATAGGCTTTATGTATTGCAATAAAAAGGTATCCAAATCTGTAAGTATTTTTATTTTTCCTATATATTAATAACTCATGTCTTACATTTGCCATTCTCAGAGTCATACCAGGTGATTTCAGCATGTCCCAGCATCCCAATTACAACAGATTGCCCGGAATTCTTTACCATTCATGAAACTAATATTATCTCAAAGTTTTAAATATGTTTTCAAATTAATCAGAGGGAGTATTAGTAGAAGAAAGTTAAAGGAAATACTGCATTAAAATGTTTCTGCTTCTAATTCAGCTTCAGTTCATTCATGCATATTTCCTCAGACTTGTTCCCCGGGGTCTTTCCTCTTCTAGTAAGGATGGTGTAGACCTGCAGGTTTGAAAACTTATTTGTAAAAGAGTTATTACTTTTAAAAGTGGTTTTCAATAATTAGCAAGAAAGAAGCAGTGATTACGTGGTGGTTCTGGCTCTTTTGTATTCCTAATGGTTAGGCTAATTCTTTTTTAATTTCTATTAATGAATTCCCATAGTTAATTTGGGGTGTTCTGGTTTTAAATCTCTGCCTGTTTGGATGTCACTGTTTATTAGTAAAACAATATCTTAGTACATGATAAAATTATAGGTGATAGTGTTCTGTAATTTAGCTCTGTCCTTGCAGAAATTAATGTATGACTCCCAGTTTGTGAATGGCAGATTTTCCTGAGCTCCCAACAGCTTCAGACACGTCATCCTCGGAAAGCAAGCTGTAGCAACAATGACACCTCTGTTGAGGCTGTTAATGTGAGCCTTTCCATAATGTTGCTGGTGTTTATAGATTAATCAATAACTCGGAAGGGGAGATGTCTGTGAGGTTAAGCAACTTTCTCCTCTACAGCCAGTTTCTTCTTCTGTTTAAGTGTACTTGACATTTTGGAACCAGTTACAGTGAAAGATGGCACAAACAAGTAGAGATGTTGGACAGCTACATCTGAAGAATGTTGTACTTCAGATGTTTTCTCCTTGAATATCCTTTCTGCAGACCTTGTTTTTTTAGATGCAATGATATTCGTAATAGATAAAATCACCACAGGTTTCTTTCTGAAACTGAATAAGATTAAATAAGGCTTTTTATTTTGGGAGTTCAGATAAAGTATTTAATCATTTTTTATCTAAGGCTTAATTAAAAAAAAACAACACTCTAGATCCAGCAGTCCTTGTATTTACACCAGCACTGTTATCAGTTGACTTACATCACTGGAATTAAACTGCAAGATTAAGACAGACCTAAATCAACTTCTCTAATTTAATATTGCTCTGGAAAATTTTTAATTCCTGTTCTATCTGACCAGGAGAACATTTCCTTTTTAAAGTGACACCTGATTTATGATTCGTCTGGAATTCTAGTCATGTGTTTAACTTTTATCATAATGACTTCCAAGGAATTAAATGTATGCCTAAAAGGAGATGGTTGCTGATGTAACATGCTGCAAAAGCTAGCTGACTGATGTGATCACTTCTATTTGGAAATCTTTAATGAACTACGTGTGAGAGAGATTATAAATATTTGAGGTGGGTGTAGCTTGGGCAGTCACCTACAGAAAACATTTCCAGACTACTGGTATCCTGTAGCAGTATTCTAAGCAATTTCAGTGATCTGTCAAGCAGACAGCTAGAATGAAGTAAGCACCTCTCTTGGTTCAGACTTGTTTGTTGTGAAACCTCCTGAAGGTGAGTGTGAAATTCACCAAGAAATTCACTTGCTGCCCACTGAGGGTTTTAAACACAGGATTGGGCTATCAATTTAAGCTGTATGAATCACTAGTTTAGGTTTATATACAGTGTCGAAACCAGTCATGTCTAACTACCACTGTCTGTAACTATTTACATCTTCTAAAAGCCAATATATCCACAAGCATATGGGACTATTACAGAACTCATGCATCATGGTAAGGATTAGGAGTTGTTTAATGTCACTGAAGTCTTCAGTAGTTCTCCTGTCATAGTTTCTAACATTAAGCCATTGGTAGACACCCCATTTAACAAAAACAGCAACAACAAAAAAACAGCCTCCCCCCCCCCCCAAACAAAACAAAACAAAGAAACAAAACAAAAAAAGAAAACCCAATCAAACAAAACTCTGGAAGATGTATTTGGAAGTGGAATGGCAAAGCATTCTGCCTCAGATTTTTAGTTAGAATTTGTCTGTGGTGTTGGGAAAGGCTGTAAATGCTGAAAATGTATACATGTATTGAGGAAAAAATAAAGTTTATAGTAATCTGATACACTGGTAATGCTTTACTTCAGCCATGGCTGCATGTTAGTGGTTTATTAAAGATCTTTGATTTGTATTTCTATAACTGTAAATAAGTACACTTACAGGTGCTGTAAGTATTAGTTAACTATCTGCATGCTTTTGAGAAAGCCTTGAATACTTGAATAACAAAACTGTACCTTTGAAATGACATCTCATTCCAATGTGTTTCTGTAGTGCAGAAAGCAGTGTACCCATAATCCTGGTTTATGCCTTTACATTTTAACAAAGAGAACACTCGGTTAGAACCCAGAGGGCAAATGTGTGCTTAAGCAGAGCAAGAACTCACCAAGTGCATTTTTAATGGGACATGTTTACTCTGGCTGTTACCTTCACTTTCTGTGATGTTTTTTATTCCTTCATCTTTTCTTTGTTTCTTGTTCCTCTGTGATACAATCGGTGTTTCAAACAGAGTCTCGTTTACATTTCCATAAGTCTGAAACTAATTCAACTAAAGTAGGTTCCGCTAGTCAGGTGGCAGTATGTGAAGCAGGAGGGGAGGGAATTAGGACCTTTATGTCTGTGGCTTTTTTTTTCTTGCTTTTTCTTTTCTTTTAAATTGCAGTGATGACAAACATTTTGGTTGAGCATCCCCATCTCTAAGAGATGAGCCTCACAGAATGAAGAGGTGCTGTGGCCTTCCATTTTCTCTTCTTTCCTGACTGCATCCCTCTAGCTTCCCATACAGTTTTTCTGTGTCTGGGGGGGGAGGGTGGCTGTGTAGGGGTGGGGTGTCCCGCAGTCAGTTCTCCCCTCTCAGGTGGAGCATGCTCCCCCTTTCTCCCTCCTTACAGCTGTGTTGCAGACTTCTCGTCACCATAGTGACAGTAGGCAACTGATGGGAAAGGAGAAGAAATAGAGAACAGCACCAACAACCACCTTAGATCCCAGCAAAAAGCCAGCGCTGTTACAATTGCAGCCTCATCTGACACTGCTTGACTACTTTCACCTCCTTATTTCATAATGAAAACATAATCAAGACCTAAACTTTTGTACTTAAATCATCATGGAGCAGCAGGGTAAAGTCAATAGGGTGCTGGATTAAGGGGAAAGGCATGTCTGTAAACTTAACAGCTTGGTCTCTGGCTGCTCTAGTGCTTCATCATTCTGTATCTCAGTTCATCACCTGTAAAAGCAGGAGATTTGATTGTTTTGTAGATCTTGGAGGGGTTTCTGATCAGTATTAATATACATGATATTTTCATTTTGGCTATCAATTGTATAGTTGGTTGCATGTAAAATTATAACTTCCACTGCTCTGCTGTTGCCTATGAACCTGTTAGTATTGAACCAAAGCAACGTGTTGCTGTCCTGCATGTCAAGACCCCAATATCCACTGACAGACAACATACTTGTGAATACTAAGCATGAGAATGTGACCTTGGCTCATTCTCTCACTGTGAGGGCTCATGTTGCTCTTTCTCTCTAACAAGACTTGTTTCAATGCAGTATTTTTAATTCTCACATTCCAAAAAAAAATAGGGAGCAGGGCAAGAGGAAAGCCCTTTGAATGCAGAATTCTATTGTTACATATTACCCTGCTGTTTAAATACTCTGGACACTGTAAAAACAGAGTAGAAAGCTTGTTTCTAACATGAAGGGGCTTACAGTCAGTATGGCTTAGTGGACAAGGGAAAAAGACAATAAGAAAAGACAGTAAGAAAAAGAATGCATAAGTAGTAGTATCCATATCTTTTTTCTTAAAGAATTTTGTGTAAGTTTTGTATAACATACAGAAAATGCTGCTGTGTTGTGCTGAAAGTCAGACTAGGGCCTACCCAATGATTTCATTTTATTGTTATTCAGTTATAGCTGTTGTTGTAATTTATGGCAGTTTGTAGACTTACAGCCACACAATGATATAGCTTCCATTAGACTCTCTCCATTCTCCATTCCATTCTCCGTTCCATGACATTTCTCTACTTGGGAAATTTCTTGATCTCATATCCTTTCCCTTTGGTTACTGCCCTCTGCAAAATTTACAGGTAGCAGTCTTTCACAGTACTGAACAACTCTCCATACAACTGTAATCTGTGCCAACGAAGCTTTGAAAGTCATCCCCCGTCCATCTCCCTTTCCCAGTACTTCTACTAAGTAATTTTGTTTGCTAGTTTCATGCTGTCTTCCTTCCATTTTATCCCTGCAAGTGGAAATCAGCTCGTAGTTGGAGTATGCCCAGTTAGTAATTTGAACCGTATCAGACCCTTCTGGCTAATGGAGAGAAAGGAAGTCCCTTACTTCACTGTAGAATCATGATTGTTCAGTATTACAGGATTTGCAGTGCACCTGCAGTGCATCAACCTCACTTACCCTCTCTCTTCCCAGTGATCTGTGGAGGCATGAAAAAAATGGAAGTTATGTTGATATAGCAAAAGGCAGAAATACCAGGGCACACAGATTTATTGCTGTAATCTAGCCAAAATGCACTACAGGCGATCTAAGTGCATTCCAAGGATTCCCAGTTGCTTTGGACAGCAAGTTCTGGCTGACCAAAGCTACTGCAGTTTTTCTTACTGCTACCAAAGCTGTGCATTCTTTTGCTGCATCTATATACCATTAGTTGCATTTCCCAGCTGCTTCAGCAGTATGCAACTGCATGAGTTGGCATTGGGGCAAATTTGCAGTCTTTCCTGATAAACAGCAGATCGCTTCAAGGAGCTGCATCTCTGCCTCACAGTACTAGATGATTTGTATCCAGCTGCTGGTGCTCCACCTCACAAGCTCCTCTGCATGAAATCTGAGTGTTCTCAGACTCGGCTGGTATAACCAGCACAGCTGTACTGACGTGAATGAATCTGCTAGTTTACAGTAGCTGAGCACCTAGCTCTGTATGGTTGTAGTGGGAAACATGACCTTCACTGACTGGTGTGCTACTGCCAACATCTGACACTTCCCTTCTTTTCTTGATGCAGGTATTTTAAACAATAGTCTTGAACTTCCAGTCTTGGCCTAGCTGGTCTAATGACAGGTGAAGGTCTGTGTGAATTCATACCTGTTCTGCCTGCTTCTGTACTTTTTCACAAGAATTGAGTTACCTTACTTTCTCAGAGCTATTTATTTCTGGGTGGGTTGATGATATTAGGCAAGGACTTCCATATATCTCACCCTACAAACTATCTCTCTGTATCTTGCTGCTGGGGGAGTAGGACAGAACTCAGAATCAGTTTTATGGAAGTATTTTTTCTTCATTAGGCTGATGATAACAATTTTTCACCAACCTAATGTAATAAGCATGAATGAAAGGTTTCTTAAGATACTTTTTTACCAGGGATTATTTAAAAGCTGAATTAATAAATGTTAGGAACCTTGAGAGAATGCAACATAAGCCTAACTCACTGATAAGTCCAACTTTAAGGTGTGTGGAATAGGATGAAAATGCCATGTGACCTCAAGTCCTGACTGCTAGGAACAAATTCTGCCAATTCAAATTTGCTTAGTACATTAGTCTCAGTGGGTGATGTGGTGGTGGGATTTTTGGAACCAGGACCAAGGTGTGAGTGTAATGCTGAGCTGCACAAACACTATGTAACACTGATTCTTCCACAGCTAGCCACAAAAATAAATTTATTTTGTTGTTTTGCTTTTCATTGGCTAATAGAAATTGCAGTGTCACAATGCCAGATATAATATTAGATAAAAACTTTGTTTTGGTAGTTTGAATAATAGACTAACTAGATGCAGAAATCTTAAGTATAATGGAACCGTAATGGTTGCAACACCTTAAAGGGAACATAACAAATATTTAATAAAAAAGATGCATCTTTAATGCACTTTGAGCTTAATTCCTTTCATGTTTCTGTCTTAAATCCAGTTTAGGTACTTTCTTATCTGGATGGCTTAGGTTTGCAGTGTGTTCACAGACCATTCCATTCTGTTTACATTTTTTTTTATGCACTCAACTCCATTACTGTATTGGCATTGCTTGAGGATTTATAAGTGGAAACATCTTTTCTCAGTCTGGACAAATAAATAGCTCTATCTGTTTTTTTGGTCGTTGTTTCCCTAAAGATGAGGAGTTAGAGTATTAGCTTCTATTACATGTGTCTTTTTTTTTTTTTTCCCCTGTAGAGTACTTTGTCATTCTGATTACAAAATGAAGTTGTAAGATACGATTTCCAAAAATGACAAAGGCATGCAGCTGTTTAGTTGATAGGGAAATGATTTGCTGTGAAACTTTATGAAAAGTGACTATCACTAATATAGGAATTATATCTGTAGTTACTCAGCATTCTAGAGGAAGCAGCAAATAAAGTGAAAATGTCTCAAGTAGTTCTTAGTGCTCAAGTGTAGCACCTATTCTTTTCCAGCCTTCATTCAATATACTAAAAAGCCTTAGTTCTTCTATACTTAACTAACAAATTTAGGTTAGTTTTCCATTAAATTTTAAGTCCATTATTTGTCTGTTTTCAATCCTAGCTATTCCCTTGTGTCTTTTTATCTCTGTCCATCATCTATACTGATGCTGACACAGTAAGCTCAAACACCTTTGGGTGCTGTTTTAATAAACAATTGCATTGGGTTTAAAGATAGCTGAATTAAGTATGCACCGTTATTAAGAGTCATTCTCCAGAGAACTTGACTTTACTGAATGCTCAGATCAATGCACTTTCCGTATCACAAGCTGTGTAAAATAGTAAAGATTTGGCTGTGGAAGTCCAAATGTATAAAGACATGAGCAAAAATATGCTTATAGGAATGTGGTTGAAACTGAGACTGTGTTGATAGATCAGCACAGAGAGGCAACAACTGCTGCAGGCTCCAGGGCTGGTCTGCAGGTCTATATGACACTTCATACTCTGAGCTGCAGTAACAGAACAGATTTGTGCAAGGACCTGGTTTTATTCCACCTCTTTACTGAAGCTTATGAGGATACCCTGCTAAACTGCTCGTATAATTACACGAGTAAGGCATCTAGTGATATTATAGCAAGTGATGATAATAAAGTCTAGCTAGGATCACACTTACTGTGTGGAGGAGCCTGTCTCTTTTTATGTGACCACAGAAAGGGGAGTGAGTATTATGGTAGCTTACACATCTCAGTTAAATACCTTAGCTGAACTGTAGCATTTTACTGAAAAGAACATAGTGTCCATCCTTCCTGCTCTTCTGCCAGAGAAGAAGGTTGATTGATGCTTTGTTCAGTACTTTATTTGATACATAGGTGAACACTGTAGAGAAGAGGAATGTTAATTTGTGCTTGTTACAGCTCCTTAGGAGATGGAAGTACCTAGCCTTAGGATAAACAGGAAGACTTAAAGTAATAAAACAGTGATACAGCTCTTCCATCTCAGGATCCATGTTTAATCTTGCCCTTTTTTGCCAGCTTTTCTCCTCCTGAAAAAAATGCCAGATTTTCTTGGCATCTCCTTTGCAGCACTTGCCAATGGAAATCTCACATTTACCTCTGTTACTAACTCACTGTCTCTTGGGCTTTTTGTGTTTATTTTGGGCTTACACACACACACACACACACACTTTTTCTGATGCCCTTTTGGGGTTTTTGTGCTCTTCAGTGATTCTTTACTATGTTTGGCTGATTGTTTTAAGGCATACGGGTGCCTGGTACAGTAAGTACTCATAGACAGTTCTGAAACGCTGCTCAGCTGAACTTTGGTACCATATTCTTGAATATACTGTTGATGGGTGGACCTTTGAAGCGAAGTATTATACAACTTTGGATAGAGTTGTTTTTTTTTCTCTGAAAGGGAAGAAGAATCTATCAAGGAAGAACGAAAGCTTATCGAAAACAATACACAGTGTTTCTTTGCTTCATATGTATTACGTGCATATGTGTGTACCTGTTTCAAATTGCAAGCACATTGTAAGGTATTTTAGTGATTGCATGGAATTTAGATGTATGTTGAATCTCAGAAATTACTTTTGCTAATAAAAAAATTCTGTTACAGTATTTTCTTTGACATATCTATAAATCATAATGGTATACAGCATCCACTAATAATCAGAAACATTTGCATTTGAAAATAAATGTCACACTGTTCAGTGCAAAACCATATATATGCATAGAGAACTTGAGCAAAAGCTTTAGAGATCGTGTAACAACTTTTGCATGTATGCAGAAAAATATCTAAGTAAAAATGCAATTATTAAATTACTTGAACATGTTCTGTAGCGATCATCTATAGTGCTTTTCCTTTTCACTCTGCATTGGCTTTTTTTTTATTAAATACATTCTTGGTTAAATATGTATATTAAAGTGAAGTGCCTCTAGCAGTTATATTAGAAGCTGTATAAACTTTCATTGTGTGTTATATATCCGATAGTTCTCTCTACCCGCTACAGTGTAAGGTAATGTCAGAAGCAAATCTTGTGTGAAGTCCTGCTTAGCTTGTATCTCCTTCAGAGGATGAGTGAGTAGTAAAATTTAGGCTGCAGGCTCCCTTGATGTTGCTTAGCTAGAAAAGTAGCCAGTACCACAGAGCCAGGCACCTGCGATCTCCATCCAGACGGCCCTCGTTCCCAGTCCTGCTTTCACAGAGGTCAGGGCTCTCTGGCCCTTACCTCCAGAGAACCTAAAGCCATTGCTGCGGTTTGTTGGTTATGTCACTTGCTGCAAGATTTTTGTGAACTATTTAGTATTCCAGAATGAAAACAGTCCTGTGACACAAGAACTGACTACCAAAGTCAAGCTGCCAATTCTTTGAGAAGACAGAAACCTGTACTGTGTGGCCTCTTGTCCAGTTTGACTAAAGATAGCTTTTATGAAGGGGGCAGGAGGGGGACTGAACAACCACTGCTTGTGGTGACTTCAAACTCAGGGTTCCATTGAAAACTTAAGAAACTCCATTTTGCTAATGAGATGTGCAGGTAGCTTGTAACCTTACTATGGATTTCTTGGACTTTATTTTTTGTTAAATAACTTAATTTTGTTGAGTTCTCTCCTGCTTTCTCTTTGCTCAACATCAGTGTATAAGAAAATGACCCACTTTCTCATGGTCATTCAGCATTTCTTTTAGTAGTACTTTGGAAGGATTTGAAACAGAGCTGAGCTGTGCATAAAACCCCTGTATTTTTAGGACCTGTATAAAACATAGTACTTTGGGTTTGGGTTTTTTTTTTAGTTTGTTGTGTTTTGGTGGGGGTTTTGAATAATTTTAAGCACATTTTCATAAAGTAAACAGCCATGCAGGAATCTTTATACAAAAAAATAAAACTTTACTTTCCAAGAAAGCAATTTTGATCTCCTGTATCCCCACAGAAAATATTCAGGTTGACCCATATGCAGTAATTTTTTGTGTGCTTCATGAGTAGCGTGTGATACAACCATGAGAGTAATGGTACTATAGCGTAAGAGTACTTGGATAATTTGTACAGATAGGAACAGCAACAATCATGTAAGATATATAATTATTACAGAATTACAGAGATCTTTTTAAATTTATGATACCTATTTAGCCAGCCTGCATTGTCTAATCAGCTGTAAAAATTTGTGTGAAGAAGAAAAGGCCAAATGAAGCTGAGTCTTTGACTCCAGCAAAACATTTGCATTTGCAATGAGATCTTTATTTTTTTTCACCAGACTTGTGTTTGTTAATTAATTAAAGTTAAGGAAACTGTTATGGAAAATGGAAAAATCATTCTTAGCCTATGTTCCTTGCATCTAAATCCAGCATCTTCACTTTATGCAATTGGCTTAATAATGTAGGGGACAATCTTGTAACTGGAGCTTACAAGCAGGCTCCCTTTTGTTCTATACAAGTAAAAGAAACAGTTTTTACATTTTCTTGTTTAAACAAAATTCTGCATGGGACATGTCATCAGGCTCTGAATAAAAACATAATATTCCTTTAGTGTCTCAAAACTCTCTGTGGTGTAGCAGCTATCTTTGGAAAAATCAGATCTGACTTGGCTGCTCTAAGTATTGGGGGAAGCAATTTCTGCAGCTTAAGCATTGGAAGCCTGAATACCCCTTTGACAACAGGCATAAGTCAGATGAGAGAGACCAGAAGCAAAGTCTTTGTGAGGGGAAAAACAGTTATATCACTTAATTAGTTTCCAGCTTTTGTAAAAGTTCAGATTAAAGCATAGCAGAAATCCAATGCAGAAGATATAGTATATCAAGTAATTTGATTTTGTAACCTTGTCGCTACTCTAAA
The DNA here is from genome assembly GCA_026212715.1 of Elanus axillaris. NCBI lineage: Eukaryota > Metazoa > Chordata > Aves > Accipitriformes > Accipitridae > Elanus > Elanus axillaris. The sequence continues at coordinate 8,132,656 of JANZLQ010000017.1, forward strand.
AAAGCAGTGTGATTGACTTCAATTATCTTTCTCAAGTTGTGCTAAAGGTTTGACAAAGTTCTGAGTATCTCACAGTTGGAATGAGGTGACGATACTCTAATTCCAGAAATGGGAAGCAGCATGTTCTTCTCTCTAAACTGGAAAGAGTAATATCAAATTACAAACATAAAGGGAAGCAATAATTTTGCACCCCATGTCAAATTACTTCTAGGTGGAACCAGACTAGGAGGACAGAAGGGGGAGTTTTGAGGGAATTTTGTTTGTGTGCACATGTTAATTTTAAATTTCTGATCTGTAGTCTGGTAATGTAATTGCATTTCTTCAGGAAAAAATTATCAAGCAGATTTTAGTGATAAACTATAGCAATGTCAGAGGCAACGCAAAAGTACTGGCAGCATAATAAAAGGAACTTTTATTGTCTGCCTGAGAAGACACCCTCAGAACTGTAATGGCAGGAAGATGAGAACGTGATCAGAACAGTTCTGCTCAATATTTTTTTTTGTATCCCAATCATGTGTAGGTCTTTGTGCTATGTGTTATTAATTACTACTAAAAGGTCAGGAAGAGCAAAACAATGTACAAAAGGATTGAAGGAAAAGTGAAATACACTGTGCTGTGCTGTCCAGCTCTATCAGTGTTAAACCATCACTCAGTTACATCTCTGTTTCCTTTTCTCAAATTGGAAGTGGTCAGTTTAAAATTAAGACAGAGGAAAGGTGTTTTTCTTTGAAGCTTTGTCCTCACTAAGTCCAAAGAGTCTTCAAAACTAACTGCTTAGTCAATGGCATGTGTACTGACAGTATCCAGTACAGCTCGAGATGCTTACAACAAATCGTAGACTGTCTCCAGCTATATTTAATGACGCAGTAGTCTCTGATGTCAGAGCTGCCAAATGACTTGTGTCACAACTTTTTTGCCTAAATCTGTTGTCTACACTGTGGAAGATGTATAAAGGAAATGTCATTAAGCTCTAGAGAGGGACTTGCTAGACCTGGATTTATTCTTCCTGTCCTCTCACAGACTTCTTACCTGCTGGTGAGTATTCCATTTAGGGAGAACACCCTGCTTAAAAGTCAACATATAGATTAAATTTAAGATGCTTGTGGCAGGGTAAGTTCTTTTTGGGAGAACCCTTTTATTCCTTCCTGGAAGCAGTGGCATTTTATGCCAATGAGTTGATTTACCTTCCTCCAAATGGGATTAATAGTAGGATACATCAGTTAGTCCACAAAAGCATGTGAGAAATTCAGTTAGTAATGAACATCTACGTACATGTACATAAAAGAAGGGAAAGAAAAATTATGTGTATCCATAGCATATTACATGCAGTCTGCAACTTAGAGCAGATCTAAAGTTTTATGAAGTGGAAAAGAAAAATTAAACTTTCAGTTTGTAGAGGTGTCAGGCAGTTTACCAAGTAAAGAAAAAAGCAATAGCAACTCCTATTTTTCAACAAATTAAATGAGAACTAAAAAGAACTTGACACTTTACTAAGATGAACAGGCAAGTCATTGTGCACACATTGCGATTTTAAATGCTTTGCTTTTGGGAAGCAGCACAAGAAATCCTGGAACTGATAAAGACTGAGTGATCCATGTTATCCCAGTAACATTTTGCTGTGCATAGAACTAGGTGATCTAATAGTATAAAGCAGATGATGTACAATGGGATCAATCACTAAAAAAATATGCGTAGTATATGATCTCTTGTTGAAAACATGTGACAGAATTATTTAAGTAACTTCCCAAACATTTATTTGTGTAGTAGATGGCATCAGTTGTTTGGGTTTTTTTTTCAATTTATTATGAATAATCACGTGTTTATGGCATATAACATGTTTCATTATTTGATAAACAGTAGCTGCCCAGTAGAGAAGCCAGGGTGGAACACTTAGGAAATGAGGAGACGTTTGCTTAGAGAGGATAACTTTCTAGAATGTAAAGGACAAATAGTTTCCATGGGAATGATGGTGGCCAAGGAAAAAGCCCAACGTATAGCAGAGACCAGTTGTCTACTGAGAACAGCAGGAACCCCGGCTTCAGAGGAACTTTTCCTAGAGATCCAAAGAGGACTGTGCAGACTTCTCTGCAAGTCACTGATGTTCTGGACTGAGAGCAAGCCTAAGCAAAGATTGATTTACCAGGATGCAGTAGGCAAGGTGGAGATATGGTTATATATAATTTTGTTTTTATTTTCCTTATTTTGACTTTCCTCCCAAAAAAATCACCTGTTCTAGCATCTGTTCTAATAGAACCTGGCTTTCCTATTTAGAAGCCATTTTCGAGTGTTCACTGTGGGGAAAAAAGGTTTGAGCAGTCTGACCTCACAGCTCTGGCCAGGACAGAGCCCCACTGCAGTGCAGCATTCAGTCAGAACAAACCTACATCAGTGGGAAGACTGTAGGACCAAATTCCCATTTACTGCAAATTGGCAGATCACCAATTTATCCAACTGTTTAGAATCTTCCCTGTGGTGTTTCTCATTTTTACAGCATACCTGTCTGCATATTTATTTGTATGATTAGCTTAACACAGTGCACTTGGTCATTAAGAAATTACTTACATTAATGTTTTCAACTATTCTTTAAAACATTATTAATTTAGAATGTGATTAATAAAAATAAGCTGAACACAGACCCTACAACACCCCTGTTTTTATAAAGCTGCTTAGAAACTATGTAATTAAATTTAATTCAAATCAGAGTTAAGATCCAAAGATAAATGGATAAATGAAATAGTTTAAACTAAAATTCTTGGAAGGTTTGCATTCTTACAGACTTTCCTTTTCCAAAGTGTTTTAAAATAGTTTTTACTGAAAGAACCATGTAATAAATTGTAGTTGTGGCAGCTCTTTCATATGTGCGGTTAAATGTGATTGGTTATTGGATGCTGTGTAAGAGGAAATGTTGTGAAATACTGCAAGAATTGAATTGAGGTATATTTAAATATTTGATAACTGATAAATTGGTGCTGGGTTTTGTTGTTGAGTATCTTCATTTTGCTGTGTCAGTCAGTGTCTGTGTACTTTTAGATAGCTCTTTTGTACAAAAGCTTGTACTTCTGGTTCAGATCTGTGCTTTGGTACTGCTTTTTCACAGGGAAAAACTAGATATCAGTTTTCCATTAAGTTGCTTATCATTTAATAGTTTGTGGTCCTGTAGTCTAAATAACCTCTTACACTTTACGCTATTTTAGCTGGTATATTTGGAAAGAACATTTTAAATGCTGTACAGGATTTTAAGTTTTTGTTATCATTTCTGTGGTTATTCTGAGTAAAGGGGGAGCTTTGCATTCTTTAAACTAAGCATTGGTTAAAAACCAGGGGAAGACTTTAAAGAAAACTCTGAATGTGTATTTGCATCCTGCAAAGTTAAAAGAAAGAACAAATTCTTTAAATGCAAATCTGACATCAAATATGTAAAATGTTTCCAGTTTTTTAATATAAATGTTACAAATCTTCCCCTCCAATTTAGGGATGCGTTCTGTTCAAATACAAAGGTGTAATCTTACTAGCCAAAGACTAAGAAGATTTCTGTATTTAGTAGCAATTAGTCTTCACAGCTGCTAAACTGGAGGAACTCCATAGGCAGCTTTAGGATCCTTAAGCATTTCTGATTTAGTAGCCTTCAAAACAGTTGCTGATTGTCATTGAATCTCTGTTCTTCTTTCATGTCAGTGAATATGCTCAGCTCCATGATTTTGTTTTCTTTTCCTTACTGAGTCAACATTCTCAGTGGTTTTTGGGAAGCACCACTGAGCCCATTTAGGAAGTGCTGCATGATGGCTCTATACAATGGTGACTGATGCAGATTGTTTGTACATCACCCCAAGAAAGCCAAAATGAATGAAGACAGTGAGCTTGAAATTTAAATAATAATAATAATGAGAAAGATCAATGAAAGGTCAAAATATTTGCTTTAATTTAAAAATTAAGTCATTGAAGGGTACAGAATTTGTATCAGAAAAGTTGTTATTTAAGAAAACCTGGGGGCTTCATAAAGCATAGCTTTTTGCATAAAGTTATAGGAGGCCTGAAACATTATTGTCAAAATTAATTTATTCATAGGAGTAGTTTCAAGCATCTCCTGGATGCCTTAGATCAATGTGTGTGTGGACTGAGTGCGTATATCAAAAAGCAAAGCAAGCTTAGAGTCTCTTTCATCATGGGTCTGGCTAGGACTGTGAATACTCATTGCTGTATGCTGAAAGGTCAGAGAAGCAGCAGAGAGAGCAGTAATGGGATCTTCAGTTTCTCCCTGTTCAGATGACTTGACTGTTGTATCAGGATGTTGTGAAAAGTCTCCGTTTTTAGACATGGTCAATAACCAAGGCAGTGGTTGGTGGGACTTTGTCCTGGGTGGAGTTTAGTTCACAAGAGGCACTTTGCAACAGCAACCGTTCAGTTCAACATCCTACTGAAACAGCAACAACAAACAAACAAACAAACAAACCCACAAAAAACCAAACCAAACCAAAAACCACAACAAAAAAATCCACAACAGTTATCCACTTCAAGAAGGGACACTACACAAAAATAAAGATACTTACTAAAAAGAACCTATAAAAAGGTCAGCTAAGAGCAGCAAGTTGTACCATGTGGTGTGGAAGCTACTTAAGGATACCATATGTGATATCCAAGGCCAGTGCCCACCAGCTCTCGTGCAAGGCTTGAGGAAAAGCGAGAGCAAGACAGTAGAGCTAGACAACAGAGTAAAGGAAGATGTTAGAAAGAAATAGGTGTCTTTTAAAAAGCTGAATTAACACCCAAATGATGTTTTAAACAGATTCAAATGTGAAAACATGATAAGATAGGTTAAGGAATATTTGAACAACTGGTACAAAGAATTAAAACCAATAATAGGTCTTACTTCTGATGCATCAGGAGTGATGCACCTGCAAGTCTTTTGAGCCAATGATTATGGTGTAGAAGGAATACTTGAGAGGCCTGTTTCAGAGAAGTTAAATAAATTCTTTGCATTGATGTTACTGTGGAAAAAACTAGGGAGAATCCCGTCCTGGAACACTCCTTCTTGAGCTTTCTCAAATGACAGCTGAAATTGAAGTGATTTAATGGTCATGCAACAAAATAAATGATAAAATAAAGTGACCAGTACCAGCTTTTATTCACCTAAAATTTCTGAAATAATTCAAGGAGAAAAATTGCCCACATCACTGACAGTGATGCATAACCACTTGTTTTTTCAAATTGCCTTGTTATCAGAGACTTTGAGGCAGGATAGTGTGATGCCAGTTTTTTAAAACAGTTCTTAAATCATCCAGAGAACTGCAACCCTGTAATCCTGGTGTTTGCCTTAGGCAGTTCAGCACAAATTATAATGCAAAATAAGATATGTGGATGCCCACAAACGTGTGTTCTGCATGGGAGAGGTCTTTGTGAGGTTTGCAAAGAGGATATCTACACATATCTTGGAATTCTTTGAAGAGACAGGAAATACGTGGATAAGGGTGCTGGAGCTGATGTGGTTTCCTTGAATTTCCACAAAGTTTTTGATAAAGCCCCTCACCAAAGGGGGCACGTAGACATAGCATGAAAGGCAAAGTCCCAGAATAGGTAAATAGATTAAGAGAATGGAGCAGTTCTCAAAACAGGGAAGTCACAACTGGACGCTTGTGTTCGATAGAAGGTCAAGGAAAAAGAGCAAACAGTGAAGTCAGAAGGTTTCCTGAAGGCTACACAGATACTGACTGCACTAAAACAGCACAAGAGCTGTGTGCAATATAATCTCAGATTGAGTGATTTATCAAAAATGGCAGATAAAACACATTTTAGATAGTTGTCAAGTGATGCACTTAGGAAGAAATAAGCATTCAAAATTCACCTGCAAAATGGTGGGCTCAGAGCTGGCTGTTACCAAGCAGGAGTAAGATTTTATAGTATGATAAATAACTCTGTGAAAGCAACAATTCAGCACTCAGCAGCAGTCAAAAAGTATTAAAATGATGACAACTGTTAGGGTAAAAAGTACAAAAGAAGGAACATTGTTAGACCACTGTATAAATCCAAAGTGCACCTTATCTTGAATGTGGTGTACATCTACTATTTGATACAGGTTATAATGCTAGGTAGATGTTTGTTGTAACCAAGCATGGTTCCTCTTGTGGCAGGAGTTTGTCATAGCTTATGAGTAGGAGAAATTAATCTATATACAATCAGGTAAACAGTAGGATTGAAGACTGTTGCAGACAGTGATATCTGCCTTTACTTATCATTATCATTACCATTAATTGGATTTATTTTTAATCTAAGAGGTAGTACTCTCTTGTGGTAGGCAGTGTATATGCAATATTTGCCGGTTTTATATGAATTCTTCATTTGTGAGTGAGTATACAAACATGGTATGAATGAACAAATAAAAGATAGTCCCACTCCTAAACAGCTTCCAGTGTTCTGCAATTTTCTCCAACATTGAAAGTGTTGTAGATTACTGTCATGGTTTAACCCCAGCCAGCAACTAAACAGCACACAGCTGCTCACTCACTCCCCCCTCCTCCCCCCAGTGGGATGGGAGAGAAAATCGGGAAAAAGAAGTAAAACTTGCGGGTTGAGATAAGAACAGTTTAATAGAACAGAAAAGAAGAAACTAACAATGATAATGATAACACTAATAAAATGACAACAGTAATAATAAAAG
>JANZLQ010000017.1:8139407-8158804 GCA_026212715.1 Elanus axillaris
CCAGCTTCTTGTGCCCCTCCAGCCTTCTCGCTGGCTGGGCAGGAGAAGCTGAAAAATCCTTGACTTTAGACTAAACATTTGTTAACAACAACTGAAAACATCAGAGTGTTATCAACATTCTTCTCATACTGAACCCAAAACACAGCACTGCACCAGCTACTAGGAAGTCAATTAACTCTATCCCAGCTGAAACCAGGACAATTACTAAAACCTTTGAAGTGGGTTTTTTCCTGATTTCAAATGATGATTTGAAACAATTTCCAAAAAAAAAAGAGTGTAAAAATATTAACGTTGTCTTCTGCTTCTGAGATCTTTTCAGTTTTGCTTTTATTCTAAGGAACCATTACATTTTATTGCATTTGTTAACCACAGCTTTTCACTCTTGGCTAAATTGTGGCCGCTGATATTTTAATTGGCACTAAAAATCACATTATAATTTTCCTTTGCAAGATCCTAAATCAAAATTAAATTCCTCTGCATTGACTGCTTGGTACACCATGGAAAATCCAACCAGTATATCAGGGAGAAGAAAAGAGTTTAAACTGGATGAAAAATCAGGAGAGGCATGTGTCCTCTTTTAATAGAGCAAAAGAACAAAATTACCATGAACAACATCCAGAAAGCCTACTGGTCCCTGAGCAGAAGAGCCAGCTACCATACTCGAGTTATGATGAGCACATTATAGAGCAGCTTTCAGTCTGATTTATCTCTCTTTTATTTTTAATTTTTTTAATGTGCTATTCTGAATGTTTGTTCTAATAATATTTAGGGACCTGATTTTTTAAAATCCCTGGTATCATTAGCTTATTATCAGATACTCGAAGCCAAACTTCAGTTTGGCATGCTGTGGAATGTTGTATACCTTAGGCTTGCAGACACCTAAGTAAATAGTCTCCTATTTTTCATTATCTTATATGATGCTTTCCCTGAATGTTTCCATCCACCATTGTCTGAAGGAACTGAAATAATGCAGATAAACTTGAGGAAGCTCATCTTTTCAGTCACAGAGTTGCCAGCAATGTGTTTATGCTGATGGTTAGTCTGGATGGGAGGAACAGTCATCTGTTGCTGTTAGCCTATCCGAAGCTTTGTATTTAATCTCTTTGTGTCTCTAGCTGCCCTGACAATGAATACAAAATAACTTGCTAATATAACAGAAGTTAATAAATAAAAGTCAGCTTATTCAGAGTCTTGATGTAAATCATTATTTTTATTATTTTCTTTTTTTCCTTGAAGATACAAACTGGATGTGCTGACTTTTCATTACCAAAATTCAATAAGCAGTATCTATAAAATGAGTCCTCTATTTCATTTTAAGTCTGTTTTTTTGACATATTTCTGCCTCTGTTCTGTTAAGGAGACATGCAGTTTGCATGGAGAAGACTTTTTAATGTTTCAGGCCAGATGAGATAGGCTGTTAGAAGATTACTTTCTTTTGGTGCTGACTTTCCTTTTCAGGCTACTCATTCCCACTTCCATATCATTCTGTCAGTCAGGCTAGTGTGACTGTGCAGCTGCCTGGTAAACTGCATCAGGAAAGTAATCTAGACTAAAAATTATCCAGGGGGGAGAAAAACAAACCAAAACCGGTTGGTTTTAACTCCAAACAGTTTCTGAGCGGGATGTTCTTATTAAGGCTGAAAGAAATGCTTATGAAATTATGACCATGGCTGGAAAATGTATATGGGCATTGTGTTTGAAAGCCACTTTGCTCAGTCTAAGAGGGCACCAAGTCCAGACTAAACAGGTTAAAGACAATTGCTTCTGGATAATTGGATTATGTGATATATTAAGCTACTTGTGGAGCAGCGATAGGTCTTAGGAGGTAGAGAGGTAACAGGCCATTATGGAACAGAAGGAGAAGAATCATCAGCTCTTGTGAAATGAGGACAAGCTGTAACTGCAGTTGTGGCTATAGTTAGTGTGGTCCAAAAGCTGATATTCCTATTGACGTCGCTTAAGTATGTATTCAACACATTACTAAGATTGCTTATGTAGTATATATTCCCTGCATTTCTTATAATTATGCTGCTTTAACATAACAAACCTCTTTCATCAGTGGGAAGAATTACTGGAACCAAATCCATATCTATCGTAATTTTATAAGGCCTCCCTACTGGTTTGAAATGTAAAGGATGAGTCAAAAGTGTTTTTTTCATAAAGCAGTGGATTTTGTTAATTAATAAAAATCAGTCTGATGAGCAGACTCATGTAGAGGAGCAGTTTCCTCCATACTGTTAATTCTTGTAAAAGAGACTAATTCTTCTCAGTTGTTGCAAGCATCTAGTTCAAATTCATTGTCTAAATTTCCTTTGTAGTTAATAGAAGGGGAGAGAGAGATTAAGACCTTCAGGGTGCATTTCCATCCCAGCTGGTTTAGGATGAGGTAAATTGCTTTCTGAAGATGCTAGCTAGAGTCTCTTGGTTTATCAGAGGGAGCATAGGTCTAAGTATGCACTAAGTACTTTCAGACAGCTGAAGTTGTGGGAGGTGAATCCCACTGAACATGTCATTTGTTAAGATCTTTGTGTGGGCTGTGACCTAAACATTATGGTTTATATTTCTTGTACAACTCTTATTTATATTTTAGCATAGCCATTATATAGCCAGCACGGCTACCTGATTATAAACAACCAGTTCTTGAATCCCATTAAGTTCTTGGTTCCTGTGCATACCACACACATGTGAATTCAGTATGCTAACTGTGCTGTTTGTAAAACAAGTATTTGCTTTCTTCTATTTGTTTGTGAAACTGCTCAGATTAATTAGATGTCACCTTGTTCTTGCATGAGGAGGCACGCAAGAGCCCATTTTATTACTCTTCATTTCTAGTCAAATCATACAAATCTTTTGGAGTTTCTTTCTCTGGTAACTTGTGTGAGAGTCCTCCTCTTGTCTGCCAGTCTTACTGTGCTGGGATTATGCTAAGAAACATAACGTTATAAGCTTGAAGAGTACAACAGATTCATATAATAGCTTGGGAATATCTTTCCTATTATTTTCCATTGTCTTTCTTATGTATGCAAACAAGGGGATTGCTGTTTTGATCACTGATACCCACAAAGCAAATGTTTTCATTGAGCTTTCCATACTGATGCATAGGTCTGGCTTTTGTTTTGTTTTTCCTGAGGTGGTAACAGTTCACTCTAACCCTAGCAGCGAGTCGTTCAAATTAATCCCTTTTGTGTGCATTGCTTTGCATTTGTCAACATCTAATTTCATCTGTCTCTGATGTTGAATCACCAGTAGCTCCCACACATGGAGCAGTAGATACTAAAGAGGTGTTACAATATGGGGCAAAGAATGACAAAGACTGCTAGAGGACTGCCAGTTTAACTTCTCAGGAGAACTAGCTAAAGTCTTGTGTTTGATTTCTATTCTGTGTTGAAGGATGCTCAGCACAGTTCTGATTTCCTTTCAGTTGAGTATTTATCTTAATAACATACACATGGGAAGACTACATTCATTCTGCCTTTTGACAGCTTCACCCTGGTCTCTTCAGACCAGACCTTCAGCTGTCCTGAGCTACCAAGGATAAGCAAATTTTTGGATTTGACTCAAAACATCAATTATCTTAAGCCGTGTTCTGCCTTCTGCACCATTTTTTTCAAGTGGCTTCAAACCAATTGAGGGTGCTTGGCTGCACAACATGCTGTAGTTTTGCTGAGATTTAGTGATTCTTGGATGCTTAAAGAGCATGTTGGGCCACTTTGCTGAGAGCACAGATTAGAGTAGCTTTATTAGCAAACAGTGTGGTTCAGGTTAACAGAGGGCTGAGAAATTTTATGGAACAATGTGTCTATGTTTACAGTGAAATTCACCTATTATAACACAAATACTCCCATGAAAATCCAAATTAGATCTTAAGATGAAACACTGATGATTTGTTTATAGCATCTTTCGCCATTCATATCTGCCTTCAGTTCTGATATTTTATTCGTATGGGATGACACAGACGTTATTTTTCCCACATCCCATATGTCCAAATCATGTATAAAGATATTTAACTCAAATATCATGCATACAAAACATTCCACGCTGTGGGTATGAGGTGATGTTTGGTGTGTCTTTAACATGCTGTGGTGTTCAGTTACAATACAGCAAATTTATTTTTATGCAGCCTTCTTCATAGAAAGTATGGAAAATTGCTTTGCAGTGAGTCATCTGTCAGCTAAAGAACTAAAAGTCTTGTAGTGATATTTAAAGAGAGAAAGTGGCTCAGAGCTGACAGAGTTCAAGACAGAAAAAGAAACAGAAATGAAAGAGAGGGCCTCCAACCATGGAGAAAATAAAGTCAAAGACTGGTAGGTGGAGGAGTGATGAGAAAGGCAAAGAAGCTGAGAATGTCAGAGGCAGTTCAGGAGACTATGCGGACCATTTGGAAACAAGCACTGGGCTTCAGGTCTCTCGCCTGCATTACACCAGCATTAGCCAAGCAAAGATTCTTTGACCCTAAGAAGTGGTGTAAAACCAAGTAAGCAAGAGAATGACGTAAAACCAGATAAGTGAGAGCACTGGGCTCAGTGCACTGTGAGGAATTCAGAAACAGGCAGGTGGAGGTTGAGGGAAGGGTAAATGGCTTAACTTTCTAGAGCAAGGCATTAGAAGAACACTGGCATTCTGCACTCCATGATGTTTAAACATGGGGGGATTTTGTTAGACCATGAAAGAGGGAATTTAAGTTAATTAGGCAGGAATTATTATTGGCATGAATATAGACTTCAGCAGCAGTGCAGTCAAAGGAAAGATGGATTCTGGCAGTCTTCCCTTGCTAGTGCCAGGAAGGCTTACACTTAGAAGTGAGTGTGTGGGAGAGGCAGTTCAGGGTCAGAGATGACTTCAGAACTCAGGCTTTGTGTACAGGGATAAGATCTGAGTAAGGAAGCATGAAAGCTGTCTTGGAGAGCAAGAGGGACTTCTTTCCCTTGACATTTGAGCCTTTTGAAGAGTTAGCTAGTAAGGAAATTATAATGTAGCAAGGGAAGGATAGAACCAAGACAGGCTATTAAAGATATCGGAGATTACTTGCCAAGGTCACTGATGCCTTGCATGCTTTCCCTATAAAGTTGATGTCCAAAACTGAGCTAGCAGTAAGATATCCCAAAGAAGGAGGATGTTTAAGGAGGAGAAAGTAGAAGAATCGGAAATGGATGCCTGTGTTTTTTTAAGGCACAGCACTGTCGTGGAAGGGTATTGTCGATATAAGCGCTATCATCTTTTATTGTGAATTACATGCATTCTTCTTGCATTCTTGGTCAAGTCTACCAACTGATGGTATGGGGTTCTCAGGGAAGCTCTCTCATCCCGTGTCCCCCAGTCTGCCCATACTGGTTTTTGCCCTGGCAATTCTTTTGACCTCACTCTGTGTATAGAACCATATTATCAACCTTGAGAAAGTAAACGAGATGTAAAGTATGTAGCATGAAGGAGAGTACGGTCTTTATTGAAAGCAGAAGGGAAAAGAGCTTGTCTTCTTAGTGCATTCAGAAAATTTGGCTTTGATATTGTAGTACTGAAAGACATTCTAAGCATAAAAGTAGAGTTATAGCTACTTAGACATCCCAGAATTTGAAGGGAGTAATATTTCATTGTATGCAGTTCCAAAATGCTTATTACACATCTTCTTATTTGCAACTATCATGTCTCTTTTGAATCTGCAGCGGAGGAATATCAAGGACAAACCAAGAGAAAGCGCCTTCGAAGGAAGAAACAAAAGAGCAGTTTGCAAAACTCTAATAATTTACATGGAGAACAAACAGAATCTGGAATGCAAGAGACTAATGTTCAAGATAATTTACAGCTGCAGCAGATAGACAGTCCCAAAATAAGCAAAAACAAAAAGAGGAAAATGAAAAAGAAGCGACAGAAAGAAAAAATGAGAGCAGCTGGCTTGATAACAAAAACTACCGGTGTCGATTTTACATATCAGCCTGACAAGAACAATAGAGAAGAAGCAGCAGGCTTAAAAGACATAGATGAAAAAGCAGATAGCATTCTGGACTTCCTGCAGGCAACACAACAAATTTATTTTGCTGACAGTATGTACCACTCTCTCTTTTTCCCATCTTTTCATGAGTTTTACCATGTAAGGAAAAATAGATGTGCACTTATTACTACTATATAATGGGCCAAATCTACTAGACAATTGGTTCTTTTGAACTTAGTAAGACATGTGAGTACTTAGTATTTGTCCCATTTTCTGGTGTGTACATGAATATGTAAGAATGCACATCAGTGTAAAAAGCCGTGGTCCTAATCCCTTTGCTTCTCTGTCTTCGAAAATACACATAATATTCCTTGCTCTTTTTTAAAACATTTTAATGTACTTGGGGTAAATGTAGTGGTCAAAATGGACCAAATTCTTCTTTCCTCTGCAAGCAAACATGCAGAGGGTTACTTGCTTTCAGACAGCTTCAGATGAGGGCAATAATTGCCATCCTAAACTACTTTCATGCTTACTATCTCTGAACCAACCTACTTTTCAGGAAGTTCTCCTTCCCAGGAGGAGATTTATTTGTAATATATAGGGAAATCTAGACAGACAGCATCCAAGAGGAAAGGGGAAGATATTGTTGGCACTGAGAAAGTGTATTGGCATAAAGCACTTGTGAACAAGATGAATGTGAACTGATGCTCAATGCATGTTCCATAGCACTTTAGAAAGGACTGCATCGATGTTATCCCTAATAGCCTGTTGAATGTTCGTCTGACCACTAAAATCAGAGAAATTCTTTTGTTGCCTTCCTAAAAAGCTGCTTGTATGGTACTTGTGTCATAAATGCCTTTCAGAGATAATACATTTTTAAGGCAAGTACTATAGTACTTATCTGTACATACACCAGATTATGTTGGTATCATCTAGAATGAAATATGTTTCCTTAAGGGCAAGCTGGTGTCTTCTTTGGTTGCTCAGCTCAGAACATAGCTTTAAAATTATAATTGTCTTGTAAAACTGGAAAAAAGCAGTGAAAAAATTTTGAAAGTGCATGGCCTTGACTGTCTTTGTGGAGCTGAATGAAGAATATTAAACAGTTTACCTACCTGTATGAGTCCATCTTAAGTCAGAGCTGTCAGCTCTTAGTCCCATAAAATTCATCTTTAGACTACAGAATTACTTTAAAAACTTTGTTAAGATGACATCTGGGATTTTGTGTTCATTTTTTTCTCAAGATCTATACATAGAATTTTCTTTGCTTACTGTTAAAATTTTTCTGCTATGTCAGGTCTTCATACTAAGCCTAGCATTGGAAATCCATCCTACTTTCTGGCTAATGTATTTCCATCACCAACAATAAGAATTTTACTACTTCACTCTATGGCTAAGTAAATGTAGGCTAAACTACATGCATTTGCTTTAGGGGAACTCCAGAGTAACTGAGCAAGATTGCAAACTGGGTTAACAGTTCTGCTGTTAATACATGACCCAGAACAGAAAGTGGTCGATTTTCCACAGCTCTGTTGCATGTTGAATTTTAAGAAAAAGTGTGGAGCTTCCAGCTTTCCTGGAAGTAAAGTTCAGGTTTTAGCAGTAGTTGACAGACTGACTGGGCCTGTTGTCAAAACAGCAGATCGGAGGGTTGAGCCAGTGAGGACCTTGGAATCCACAGAGAGAAATTCTCCAGTAAAAGAAAGTTCATCTGCAGATAAGATGTCACATCCATAAATCAGAGTGCGACTAACTTTCTTGTTAGGCAAATCACAGTTTATATATAGATCTGACATTATGCTGTTTGCCTTTTCTAGTTGAGTGACTTTAACACTCCCTATTTTTTTAGATAAAATTGAAAGACATTGCTTTTAGCAGCATTTTCAAATGGTCACATTGGATTTTACTTCTTATACTTATGTCAGAAAGCTGAATCGGGAGAAATCTGTTCTTAGTTGGCTTGCTGGTAAAAGCCAGAAGAATTAAAGACAGTCTGGTTAAAGGGATAGACTATACATTGTTACTAGAAAGGAAGAATGAATTTATTCTTCAGTACTGTAGAAACAATGTATGTCCTTCTCTGTTGTCTTGCATGCAGTAATACCTGCTTTTAAAATAAAAATGTAAAAGTGCAATAACAAGATAATTGGATGCCTCCAGAAGTGCTTTGCAGTAGTTCCACAGAGTTATTCCCTGTCTCCACGTGTGTGCATTTTTATAATATATCATGTGTAGAAAGCAAAAACACACTGCTTTGCCACAGTACAGTTTCTTCATCACACCTTCTTCCTGTGCTAATCTTGAAATTTTAGATTCCTCTTGTATTCCTGTCACTATGAATCCTATTGTCCTCTTTACTTTCTGAATTTGATACTTAACCCCTCTTACCATTGTTTTAATATTTAACAAAAAATGGGAGGAGCAAGCTGCTCTTTAGTACCTGATACTTGGTTGTAAGTTGTACTAAAAAGGAAGATGCTGTCTTTGAAAAGAAGGTATCATTAGGAAAATTCTCTGTGCTCATTGAATATTTTTGATGTGGTTTTCCAATTGTTTTTCCAGATAAATCAGGATGCACGGATTCTGCTGTAAATCCAGCAACTGCCCAAGAGCTTTTACAATACCTTGAATCTCGCACCATGTCTTCCTCAGATGTGACTCTTCTACATCAGTTGAAATCCCTTGTATTGCTCCAGGATATTGAGAGATTGAAGGATGCTTTGAAACAATTCCAAGAACAATCCATGATGCCTCCTGGTAGGTACCATTCACTCATGTTCATTCACTCATGTTCTTTTTAGTGTGTATTAAAATTCAGATTTGTCACAGGTTTTATTACTAGGAAGCTGCAACTAATTATATAGTGGTATATACATGCTTATACAAGATTTGAAAGCATAGTTCCCACTGAAAATACAGTGATTTTCCCTGTTTCTTGTTTGGTTACGATCAATACAGAAACTTTGCTTAGTTTGCAGCAACTAAAGAGTACAAGATGATTCAGGATCTTAAAACAATATTTTTTAAATCTTAACTGGTTTAAGATTTAATCATGTTTAAAGCATAATTTTAATACATTGTAGATTTCTTAAATAGCGGGAATTAACTTGTTTATCTTGGAGATTTTATTTATCCAGTTAAGGATTAACTTTATGTGCATAAGAATCAATAAAGTCCATTATTTCATTTCTTCTCAGTCACCTACATGTCTTCTTTAACACATAGATCTTGCATACCAAAGTTTGATTTACAGCTTTGTTTTTGTTTAAACCTCTGGTTTAAGTTTCTAAAAAAACCTGTTGATTATGTAAAAACATGAGGTCACTCTTTATAATAAATTATATTATAAAGTCATTCATAAAAAGAAAAATTACTCTGTTACTAAATCTTTTCATCCCTGAGGCAGAAGTCTGATTTCATTCATGCTCCTTTTGTTCTCTATTATAATCCCTATAATTTTAGTACAGTTTCTTCTTGGAGAGTTAATAGTTCCTCAAGTGAATGTGGGATCAGCATGTAGTCCATAGGCGGTATAATAATTCATTTTCCAAGTAGTCTTCATTTAAACAGTCATTGTTACTTGTCATTAGTACATGAGTTGCAGCATCAGCCAAATCTGTAAGATGTGCTGAATTTTCTTGCCTCCCAAATAATTTTATCAGAGTTGAGAGCACTTGCTATGCCACGATAGAATCTCAACCATTTTAGATTGTGCTGTCTCTCAAAGAGTAATGACTGAGCTGGTAGCTGTGTGGTAACAAGAGTAAATGATCATATCCATCAGTGGCCTAGCAGTAACATTCAAAGGAGACTGCTGCTTGTGACATCATTAAATAATTTACAGCATGATAGTGGCTAAAGATTCCAGTCAAGACTGGAGCCTACTGCATGCTGTGCATTGGAAAAACACAGAAAAGAGAGAATTCCTGCCTGTAGAGTTGATAGCTGATACATTTTGAAAAGGACACTCTTTAAAAAGTACATATGTATTCTTTAAAGTGTAGATATGGCGTATGACAACCATTAAGGTTCTTACAGATCTGAAGTATCCACATAAACATGGAACAAAATCTTTCTGTGCATTCAATAATTAATTTCAAGCCTAGATTCTATGATCTTAATTATAATCAGATAGTCTCATTGGATGTAATACACATTTGCAAACTAAGCAGGACTCAGCTGGAATTGTGGTAATGGTATTAGCCCTTTATTAAATGACCTAATTCAGCTTCTGTTGATTAAATCAAAATGGAGCTGCTGAAATGACCACATTCAGGATGTTCCTTACAGGCTTTATCCAAATTCTACTTAATACAGTAAGAATTCTCTTGAGTTTTACAGCCTTGGGGCAAGCTGCTCTGTTTAATTTTACGAAGCAGAAATGTCAAACTGAAGAGAGAAAAGAAAACAGAAGCAAATTAGAAACAAATCCATGCAGCTACCCTCATTTTCTGATGTATGTATTTGTCACTTGAAAAAGCAGAAGACAATTTTCTGAGAGATTTTTAAAATTCGTTTATGTTTCTGCTGTTACAGCCTGAAATTGTTTACTCTTCCAGTTGATTTTTTTTTTCCCCTAGTAACTGTTTTCACTTCGGGCTCCTTCCAAGTTCACAGTGGTGTAACCATAGAGTTGATTTGATATTTATGAGGTACAACAACATAAGAAAGAGGAAAATACATTGTTATAAATTATTAAAAGATAATTAAACACCTGCTAGACATTAATTTGCCTCAGCAGAGTTTAATAATACATTCCATTTGTGATTCAGGAATTTCTGTGAGTGAGAATATAGTGTTCGGAAATTTTACCTTGAATTAGGCTTTTAATTATACTTTTTTTCCTACTTTTGGCTCAAAAATAGGTCATCTTGCCCAGTTTTTTAAACTTTAGATTTCATTCCCAACAAACAGGTGATAAGAGTTATTACAAAAACTTGTTGTCTCAGCAAATTCAAGTTTATGAAGATAAAAATGTACAGTACATCATAGTATTCTCAATTTTTTTTACAAATTTGTCTTTTTTCTGTTTTGTTTATTTTTAGCGGGGCATGATGGACTAGAATAAAAGGTCATTCCTTATTAACATTGTGAAAATAAAATAATTTTTCTTAATTTTAGCAATGTGTATTATTCTTACAAAATAAACCTATTTTATTCCCTGTAGTTCAAGAAGCAGTATATTAACCCTTTTCCCGTGGTTGTGATTCTACTTAAGATGCCAGCATCAAAGGAATAATAATGGGTGCTGTGTTTAGTTGAGTTTTATCTTTAATTCAAGGCTGGAAAGAGTAGGAAAAAAATGAGAAGTAATCCATCTCTTTCATATAAGTGCATATTCTCCATTAGTAAACTTTACAAAGTAAATATACCATTATATATCTTTCATTTCCTCAGATATATATATGTTATGGTTTAATCTAGTTTTCCACTGGGGCTACCAAGTCCCACTTGGGAAGTTCATGCCTACTGATGATAAATTTGCTTTTCTAAGTAATATTTTACAGACCCTTTAGAGTAAAGCTATGGGCTGTCCCAGGTCTGCAGACCACAAATTGAAAACCACTGGCTCAAGACCATGTTTTGGTATTTCCTTCACACCTCTTAGCGTGTTATTCATGCTAAGGGACTCATGGTTCAAGCAAAAGGAAAAAGAAAGGATGAAGAAAAAAGTTTCTGGTTTATCTTAAGCTCTTAGATCCCACTGTTTGCAGTCATATGAAAGAAAGGTCTAACAAGGTTAGCAGTAGGGTCTGAAAAGTTTTGCAGGAAGAGGAGGTTGCTAAGTAGATGGAGACAGAAAAGTTATCAACATTAAGGTATTATTTTTAACCCTTCATTTAAATGAGAAAACATACTTGAACAAGAAAATCTCTATGGTTAAGAGATACTGGTGGTTCTGTCTAGTTGTCATCCTCCATCAACTTACCTTGTACTTTGTGCTTCAAGTTACTCCATCAAGTTACCTTCGACCTTGTACTTCAGCAATCGTACAAAGTTGAGGTTGGTCAAGAGTTTTTGTTTGAACATGGCTATTAAAAGTGTCATTGTTCTCAAAGTGTAAAAAAGAACAAAATGTCCAATTACTATTTCCACTTATTTGGTAGTCTTTAACAAAAAGTACTTACCTCTACCTAAAGTCTTCTGTAAGTGCAGGGAAGAGAATGTTTAGAAGTCAAATAGACACACCTTTGTCACGGTGGGGGCTTGGCTGATCTCTGTCAGAAAGTCAGTGGCTGTTTGCAGAAGGAAGCCAGACACCTTCCTGATCCTGCACAGTGTAGTGGGCAAAGGAGAAGAGATGTGACTGGAAGTAATGCTCCATTTGCTGGTTGGAAACTAGCTTTTGAAATGAGGGCTACTTAGTTCCCATTTCACATCAATTATTAAAGCATAGGTGATCGCCTAATTAAAAAAAAAGTTGTTATCTCCTAATTTATGAACTCATTCAGCTTCTACTCATCTCATCAACCTAATTCCATTATCTATTAACATTTTCCCTTTGTTGGTGAGTATCAAGTCTCAAATATATTCTTCCCTTGTTGCCTAGGAAATTATCACTCACAGAAGAGCTAGAAGCTTCTTTTAACTGCCTTTTTTTGGAGAGATGTCATTTATATATGTCTCCATTACAGGGGTTTGGGGAGGTACATATTGCAGACCAGAAGTAATACAGTTACTGTGTGTCAAAAACACACAGGCTGGATTCACAGACGCCCTAAAATGATTGAATGAAACCTTTTTTTTTTGAATGAATGAACATTTGAAGTAAAGGAAATGAAATGTGAAAGCTATATTAGCATAACATTATAGAATCATCTTAAATGTGATATTATGTGATAAGTAGTGTAGAAAGTCCTATTGTTAAAAATAAATAAAGCCACATAGATAATCTCTGAATTAAGATAGAAGCCATGGCACTTTGTGGCTTTAATGCAGCTGTCTGTACAAAATTACTCATTCTCAACTGGGGCTTCCATGTGCTATTGTAAGTTAAATAATAATGTGCGAAATTACTCTCCAGACAGAAAGAAGTGGAGAAGATTATATTCTTTTAGCCCTACCCATATGATCATGTCATTTCAATCTCCTTTTTTTCTGAATTACTGAGTCATAACAAACAGGACATTCCAAAATACAGAACCTCAGTTGTTTCTCATACGAATCACTGACCTCCTAAAGAAAAATGCACTTGTTTATCTAAAAATTCATATGTACTAGTCTTCACGTTCCAATATCTGCATTGGTTTTACTGACATGCTAATACTGAATGGAAACAGATGTTTGCACAAGTGTTTTTCTTTAATGTTCAGAAATGTCATAGAGGTATTTCAGAAGGAATGTGTTTTCTTTGTTTCAGATCATACCAAGATAGTCACGTCTCTGTTTCACTACTGGATTACAGATATTCTTCCTGTGAAGAACAGGAAATAAAGCCTTGCTTGTGTCCATATGCCCAGGGTTAAAATTTAATATACAAAGTCTTACCCAAGTAGCAATTGTTCAAGAAGAGCAGTGTCAATACACATTCTACACCTTCAGGTAAATGAATTATTTTTCTGTGTTATGAACTCCAGAAGACAATAAACAGGGTATAACTACATGTGATTTTTATGTTTGGTTGGTCAAGAATATGCATATGCTTGTGGCCTGAGTCTCCAGCTGGGTCAGTATGTACATATTGCTTTGGGATAAGGGACTTACCTGGAATCATAAAGTCTGTATCAAGTATTTTATTTAAGAAGTATAGTACCTTTTTGTTGTTGTTTATAAATTGATTGTCCCTTTCTGGAATTTTTATTTCTTGACTTTTCTTGTTTATCTGATATATAGCTTTACCTGAAAGACATAAATACATTTTTATATTTAAAACTAAGCGTATGTCTGAGGAATGTATTTTTGCTGAATAAACTGCTAAACTATGGAAACAGATAAATTTCTGAATGTGGGTTGTATAGGTACTGCTTAGAGTTATGCAGAAACTTGGATGGCATTTCAGAACTCTTCCACTGCCCAGGCTGTTACAATCTGATGGGCTTCACTGACGGCAGAATTATGGGACTGGGTTCTCTCACTGATTACTGTACAGTCTTTCTGCAACTGAATTTATCCATGTGTAGATGATACAGTGGATAATATCTATGGTTGTAAAATATTTTGGAGTTCTGAAGAAAAAAATGCTTTGTAAGTGAGAGGCTCTTAGCTGAGTCATTCACCTGATAGGTGATACAGAGCAAACCATTTCTCGTATCTTAGTGTGTTAGCTTCCTCGTCAGTAGGAAAAGGGCAACATATTTATCTCCTCCAAAATGTGCTTGTAGATATATTACTGAGGAGACTGTATAAACATTGCATGGTTTTTTTGTTTTGTTTTTTTTTTATTATATTGCCTGATACATCCTATTGCAAGGCATTGCTTTTAGTGATGCTCAAAAATGTATAATAAAAATACAATCATACCTATTTCTCGTTAATTGAAGAAGTTAAAAGGGGTTCTGTATCATGCTAAAGGATTTCAGGTGCGGAAAAAATGGTCTTATGGCTAATGCAGCTGTGTGCAGCTCTGGAGAACTTGAGTGAGGTCTGCATCTCCGAGGAAAGATATTTAAACCAGACTTTGCAGAGGGGAAAATAATAGTGTGTTCCCTGTTTTAATGCTCTTGCCTTGATAACACATAGGTACTGATCTGTAGCTGTGACTTTTCACTGAGATGTTGTGTGCCTCAGTCCCACATCTGGAGAATGAGGAAAATATCACTTGAATGTGAAGCACCTAGATACTTTATTGACACACCCCACAGGAAATTAATCACTTCATCCTCAGATTAAGGTTTGAATGTCATACAGTAAATGAGGCCTAGGAACTGCACAAAAAGGATATGCAGCAACTCATCATCTGTCCTATACACTGAATATGAAAATGTAAATGAGATCATGTAATTAAAGACAGTGTTTTGAAACACAAGTACAAACCAAGTCAAATTAGAACCCTACAAACGTAGTGCCTGCATTTCCTCTTACTGGAGTGGCTGCGCTGACGGATGTGACAAGGCTGCTGCCTTGGGTGTACCCCAGGACCTGGGGATTCCTCCCTCTTGTCTTCAGTGTGGCTGACTGCACTGGCTGCCACAGACAGGGCACTGCCTTGAACAACACCCGTGAATAACCCTGCCAGGACTCACATAAAACATGAGCACAGTCATCTTCTCTGACTGATTGGAATTCAAGTTCACAAGTGAAAATGCTCACGCCTACACTTCCTAGATTCACGAGCTTTACCCCCATTCACAGATCCCTCGAATACCAGCACAAGCCCCCAGCCTCTCTCATATCCCTACCTGGATCCTGGACATATCCTAGAGATATTTATCCTATATGTAGGATATATTTCCTGGATCCCAGCCTGACACACACTATCACATGTTCACACACTCATCTCACAAGCATTCAGACACTCATGTCAAAGTTTTGTTTATTGCTTTAACTTCCTCTTGGTTGGCCGTTTCTCATAATATTAAAGTGATTTTTAAAATTATGCTGATTTTTAAATAGCTGCCTACAGAGGAGCAGATTTGGGTATCTTTGCCAAACAGAGTATTTTGTACTAGCAATAGTCTAATCCCAGAATGTGAGTAAAATTTCTCAAAAATGTGCTTTCCTTGAATTGGGTAATAATGGAGAACAGATTGCTTTCAAGTCTCTCTTTTTTCCCTTCACTTTAACCACTGTAACAGCCTTATATTCTGTGCAGAAATCAGCTGCTTCT
Source organism: Elanus axillaris (assembly GCA_026212715.1). NCBI lineage: Eukaryota > Metazoa > Chordata > Aves > Accipitriformes > Accipitridae > Elanus > Elanus axillaris. The sequence continues at coordinate 8,155,100 of JANZLQ010000017.1, forward strand.
AACAAAGCAAGCCTGGGAACAGTTTCAGAGTGTAGCTAGTTAGTCAGTGATATCTGATGTCTTTGTAAATGACCTGTGATAGGAGCTGAATATTACACTTATAAAACCTGCCACTGTTACACTAAAAGGGATTATAAAGAGGAGAGGATAAAGTAAAATCTGAGATGTTGGAGAGTTTAGAAAATTGGACCAAATTCAAGCAGATAAATAGTAGATTGTCATTGTATATAAATGTAATCGCATAAGAGTGTATTTATTTCTGAACAACTGTGCCAAACAATGGTGTGCTGAACTGCAACGTGCATAAGGACACTTAAGAGCAATACACGAAAGAACACAGCAGATAGATATAGTTTAAAAGCAAAAGAAATAGACATTACTTATCCTATAACAATATCAATTAGGCAATGTACTAAAAATGGCAGGGGGGGATTGTTTGGTTCCATGTTTAATATCCTATTTGCAGTCAAAAAGCTTTCTTACATGAGAATTCTAATACCTTGTCACTCATCTGTGCTGCTTCTCTTAAAAAAATGGCAGTGAATCTCCCTACACCTTTTATGGTTTATTTGAGCAGTGGTATAACCAACACAGCTGGGATATGAAAGCTGAAAAATTTAAATTAATATCCACCAGTGAACACAGTATGTTTTACATTTTACTATACATGGCTCCTTCAACATAGCAATGAAACATTTATTGCTTTGGATTTTCATGCTAAACTCATAGATGGCAAAGGAGATGGCCTTGAATTTTTGCTTCTTCCACATCATTCAGTCTAATGAGTGTGCAGTATTGTGGAATTTCTGAGGCATGGAAGAGTTTTTTTAATGGACTTTGCATCAGAGAACTCCAGACTGAACTGTACACACACTCTTATCAGCATATTTCAAACTTCTGGGAAGACAGAACTTTAAAATTCTGCTTTTAAAACCTACGCAGACTCCCAACAGTAGGAAGAATTTAAGGATCAACTACAAAGTAGCCTGCATGTGGCTTCAAGACTTAACTTTCTAGTTTACGTAATTAAACATTACACATTAAGGAAGGAACAGCAGCACAGTGGGAGAGAAATCAGGCTTAGGTGGTGGTCCCTTCCCTGGGTTCTGTGTACAAGGAACACCACAGAAGCTGGAGTAGTTTTGGGCATCGGTAGTAGTGAATAGCCGTTCACTACACTTGTATGCAAGGGTATGAGTTCAAAGCCATTATCTCTATATATAGGTATATGTTTTAGTCTCAAAATTGCCCATAAGACCCTAATTCTTTCTTTTGTGGATATGTAATGTGGGAATCAGTCTCTAATGTTACACATTTTTACTGCTTCATAAATGGTACAATATTTTATATAGCACTTTACAATCATGTAGAGTTATAAATTCCTTAATGGGTTTTCCATGACAGGTGGCTTTTCTCCCTACTACTCAGTATGCTGAATCTCTGAAATGACATGGGGGAAAAAAAGACTTTAAAAAAAAAAGATAAGGAAGGAAACAAGTGGTGAGTGATAGCATGAAGGCAGAAAATTGTTAAGCTGTCTTTGACCAAAGAAAACATACTTCATTCAGTAATATCTGGTATATCATAAAACCAGTCCACAGCTGTGGAGTAGAAAGTGGTGTGTTATGCTTGTACAGTATGCTACACATGAATTATAATAATAAAGAGTCTTAGTAAAAAAAACAGCAAACTGTAAGATTGGAAAAATGCATTGTATTTAATATTTAGGCCAACCTTAGGTTGTAGCTAAGTAGATTTTGTGATTAATTGCTTCAGCCCTAGATTGCACCTAAGGAGGGCTGCATTGCACATGTTTATGCAGCTAATTTAGCTTCACTGTTAACTACTTTATCCTCTGCATTGCATCTAAGTAAATCTTGTTGAATAGGCTAATTATAATGTCTGAGTATCTCACAGTTTTTAATATATGTTTTTCTTAGATGAAAAAAAATGTCAATTTTTAAGCTGCTAGATATATGCTAAACTAAGCCATGGGAGAAAAACACTACATAAGTATAAAGGAGAAGCAGAAATTTACAGATGCGGTATATGTTTCCTATGTCTCACGATCTAGGAAAAAAACTATATATTCTATGATTATTTGAAAACACTGTTTATGTACTGAAGTCAGTCAAGGTCAAATACATAGTTTTAATAAGGACATTCTCCAAGTTGAGTGCTTAACTTCGTAGAACTAATAGTCTGTAGTCATTTTAATGATCTGTATACATTTGTAAAACGTGTAAGCAAGCTGTAGTTCTACGTTATTACTGCAATGCTACATCCTGTTTTAGGATACATAACAAAAAAGTGTTATGTAAGATTCAAGAGGACTACACAAAAATAGAGAAGGAATGAATCTGTGGTTTAATACCTTCTTTTCTTTTGCATCAACCCTAGGCTTCTTTAGGTTGCATCAGCTAGAGGCTGCTTTTCTTCAACATCTTTGCCAGTCTTCTCAGTCCCTCAGTCAGTGCACAGATGATTCCTCCATCCTCTCAGCCTCTGGTATTAGCTTCCATCACCCATCTGCTATATTTTCAGATTAACATATTTGTGCTTTTTCCCACAATGCCTTCCACAACTCTCTACAAAGCAGTCTTTCTATCATATTCCTTTCCTTCTTTAAAACTCTCTTTTGCCATGATGCTGCCCAAAAGCTTGTCAACAGCAGGGTCAGTAGTGTGCTAAGACAACTGTTTAATCTGCTAACTAATGTTGCCTTATTGTATCTGTGTACAGATACAGATACAATCCTACATCAGTCTGCCTGTTTTCTCATCTGTTTTCTCCTTTCTTAAACTAGTAGCAATTTGATGCAGGGTTTGGGTTGCTGCACAGCAACCAGCACAGCGAATTTCTATTACATCTGAGGTGCCAACATGCTAGGGGAATGTAATAGACTTAACTACAATCAAGAATAGCCTAGAACATGTAGGCAAGGCTGCTGATAGTTAAAAATGGCATAATAATTTTACAGTGCGCACATGATCAATCTAGTAAAACAGGGACCTGGTTCTCCCTAGTAGACACTTTGGAGGCAGTGTTCATCTGCAGCTTGCTAAGGAGAGCTTGGAGGGCATGCAGGGGGGGATTAATTTCTCCCAACTTCAGATGTCTACAGAGTAGACATTTCCATCTGAGCTGCGTATCCTAAAGAACTTTATAATCACTGGGACAAAGTAGATACTTGTACAGCCCACTATAACTGATTACTTCTAGACATCTGTTTTAGGATAAGAACAATGGTACAAATAACAGAACTTATGTCTTTATGTTGACTGTTATGGGAGAATAAACAGGTAGGTCAGATGGAAATATCTGCATTGCAAGCATCTGGATCTTGTAAAAAAAATTCCTTTACTGCATCTGAGAAAGGAACAGGAATGTACATGTTGCATGACTGTCCTGGGTTCAGCTGGGATAGAGTTAATTTTCACAGGAACCTCGGAGCAGGCATAGCTGGGACAGCTGACCTGAACTAGCCAAGGAGCTATTCCATACCATGTGCCATCATGCCCAGTATATAACTGGGGAGCAGGCTGTGGGGTGTCTCTCAGCTTGAAATCAATTCGCTTAGTGAGAGATGAAAGTGAATAAGGGTCATCATGAGAACAGGAGGAAGAGGCAGAACCTGAAATAATCACCCGATCTCTATCCCTGAGTGAGCTACGTGACATGCGAAAAGACTTTGGCCACCACCCA
>JANZLQ010000017.1:8161107-8180693 GCA_026212715.1 Elanus axillaris
TGTGCCCCTCCAGCCTTCTCGCTGGCTGGGCATGAGAAGCTGAAAAATCCTTGACTTAGTGTAAACATTACTTAGCATCAGCTGAAAACATCAGTGTGTTACCAACATTCTTCTCATACTGAATCCAAGACATAACACTATAACAGCTACTAGAAAGAAAATTCACTTTATCCCAGCCAAAAACAGGACAATAGGGAGTCTATGTTGAATTATTTGTTGTAGTAGAGAAGAATTTATTGCTCTCCAGGATTTAGGCCTTGGTTCCATACATCTTGTTCTTAGATGTCTGACTTTCTGTTTGGCCGTATTAACATTAATTTTCTTTGACTATGTCTAGATTAGTAAATGATGGATTGTTTTGTGTGCCTGTACTGCTTTCATTAGTATCTACTATCTGCTGATCTTGGTGTCATCTGCAAATTTTACCAGCAATGATTCTATGTTTATTTACAGATCATTAATAAAAATGCTGAATTGTTTCAAGTACTACTACTAATCTTTATGGAATCCAAAGAGAAATAACATCATTCTGTCATGATTCCCTACTTACACCTTCTTTTTGTAAAAACTCAGATCATTTAGTGGATTTCTAATGTATTTGACATATACTTTATTGTATTATATGCTTTTTTTTGTTTTGATCAGAAAGCTGTGGCACTAGGTAACTTCACAGGATTCTAAATAGCACAAGGTGTAATAGTTGTCTGCTGCTATCAACAAACATTTCTTCAGTTTTCTACAAGAACAAGGTTTAATTTTTTTATCTAAGGATATGAGTCCAAACTAAAGACACTGTACACAAAAATACAGAATTGTGGTTTAGAGTATGTTTAAAGGGAAGCAGAATAATCAAAAAGTATTCAAGTAAATAGCCTCTCAGATTTGTCTTATGCATTTTCAATTTGTTGCTCTGCAGGGAATGATTTGCATTAGTTAAGAATGATTGTTGTGAAAGATTCCTTATTTTTAAATATCAAAGGAAAATTTATATTTCTTTCTTTTCCTGTGAGATGTGATCCATAACTTTAGTTATGAAGGTGTCTAGTGTGTGCATTATCTGTTGTGTTGCATTTCTTCCAGCTGGTAATAGAAAGATCCTTGCAATAAGTTCATTAACTACTGATGAAAAAAAACATGTTTGAGACTTAGAATGCTTAGGAAGTTGCATTCACAGTTTTATAAGGGATATGCAAATTTTCAATTTCTTACAGAAGCAATTCTCTGAGCAGATTTCCAGGCTACAGCCACAGGCATGTTAACTGTCAGTATCAGCATTAACTGTCTAAACCCTAAGCTACTGTTGGAGACCAGTGTACGGATTCATCAGAGATACTAATCAAACTTCAGCTTAGTCTCCAAACTTCTGCTGCTCATGGAGTGCCAAGCTGCAGTTGGTATCATGAATCAAAATGCAGGCAGCGTGAACTTTTTCTGTTACTGCTAGACATGGCAGAGAGAAGTCCCAGTTACTCTCTGCCCAGAGCTGTCAGAGTCTGGAGGGAAGGAGGAACAGATTCTCAGGAGGATCTTTGTATGAGACAGGAAGGCCATTGGGTTTCTTACTTCATTGCAGTGGTTCATCACCCTCATAGTTCCCTTTAGTTGAGGCCGTGTCACAGGCTGGCCCCAAAGCTACACAGTGGAAAAACAAAGGAGGAATAACAGCATAGCAGCACAGTAACCAGCAAAGTCACAGTAGGGCCGGATAATAGAGGAGCTTAAACATGAAAGAAAAAGGATTTTAAAACAATTTGCAACTGGAAGTACCACTCCTGCACCAGCTGCAGGAGCCCACAGTTCAAAGGCGGAAGAGAAAACTGAAATGTTTTGTACCAGAAATTGCAAAAGGAAAAGAGCCAAAGATAAGAGGTATTCAGAACAATATATTGATTTGGTTTTGCAACGTGAATAAAGCTGGTGAACGCAGTTCTGCTGCTTTATTTGAGGAAAGTCTAATTGCCCTAGCCAGAATCTGAGCTGTGGATGTATAAACCCCTGGCATACAAACAGTGTAGAGCCTCCAACTCCCAGGTTCTGGCTCTCCGCTAACACAGAACATGCCGTGTAGGATTCCAGAAGTTCCTTAACTCTCCCTTACACTGGAAGCCTTAAGGAAAAAAAGCAGCGTTTCTGTTCAAAATGCCCTGGCAGCATCCTTTCTTTCAGTCTGATTCCCTTATGCATAAGCAAAAAAAAATCAAAGTTCACTATCAAGCCAAAAACATTTCAGGTGTCTTTGGCAGGGTACCTGAGACACAAAGACTTAGCTGACTGTTGTGTTTCTAGAAGTCCCATGCCCATCCACTTTCTCCATAATTTGCAAGGCTTTGCCTTAATTCACAGAGTGAAAAGCTGTCTCAAACCACCTTGCACGTACCATAGGATGGGAATCTGAACACAGGCAGATCCTGGGAAGCAACCGGCAACAGTGACTTACCAAGGTGATGTGACCAAGAGGGAAGGAGAGATGTGGCTAGGTGAGTGTAGCTTTTCCCTTGTAGGTTACGATGGTGATTCACAGACCTGTTCTGCTCTGTGCTTAGCAAAATTCTCATGGATAACCTGAGACTTGCACTTTCAAATGAGAGTGTGGGAAACTTAAGGGGTAAAAATTACAAAGATGAGATGGCATTGAGCAAGTATCTCTAAGAGGATAATCAGTCTTTTGAACAATAACTAAGGGTCCTCTATCAGCCTTGATGCAAGTCCACTTGAACAAGGCTGATCCAAGTCATAGGAATTACTGGTATCCAGAAATCATAGATACTTTGTACAGCAGTCTCTTGCATGGTATTTTGTTTGAAACCAACCAAAGAAGTCTGAAAAGAACCCTATAATACTACAAAAACACCAAAAACCTATCTGTTAGAAATCCATACTAGGCCAGGCTTTGCCACTTTTTTTTTCCTGAGCCCCTAAATTGGTGTTATTCTATGAGAATATCCAGGATAAGCAATTCACCTGAAAACCTACCCAATAAAAGCGTTCTACCCACCATTTCTGTTCCTTCTCTTCTCTGGGTTCAGATCTGAGTCCATAGACCTGAATATCATCTCAGTGCATGGAATGCTATGCTCGCATTATGCCCTGCAGGCGTATTCATTCCCTTTCCCAATCTGGCAGCCTGTGCTTGTATGCAAGTCATTACAACTGAGCATGCTGTTCTATAGTATGCCCTAAGGCAGTGGAAATGACTGCATCCCAACTCTCAGCTCAAGATCGTTGTGCACCAGGATATTAACTATTAAACTGGCAATATTGTTTTGGTGCGGAGTCTTCCTCCAGGCACCCACAAGACAGATGGGTTTGTCAGTACACAGCCATTCACCTCTGCATTGCAACTGGGAAGAATTACAAACAAATTTCCAACTATCTTTACTAAGCAATTTTACAGCTGTCTCTCTGAAATTAAAGCACCCTCCCTTGGTTGTGCTTTGCATTTTTATAGTGACTGGCAATTTTTTTTCCGTGATGCTACACTCAGGCTTCCACAGAGTTCTTAATGCTCACAAAAATATGTGACACTAAGTTAACAAAGCTGAGTGCTTCAGACTGTAGTGAACCAAGCAAAGGAGGATTCTGCATAATCCATATAATTGGACACTTCCTACAGACCAGTGTAAAAATGCAAATTGTCTCTGGTGGGGAGAGATATTTGTATAAAAGATCATGGGGATGAATTGATATGCACCTCATGGAAAGCAGAGCCTATACAAAGGGCAGCTTTCAGCCCGCAACCCGTCAGTCCTGTTCCTCCTGAACTGAACTGTGCACCCATCTTTGAAGTGGTATGAGCCAAGGATTGAAGCAGCACGTTTCTCAGTAACTGAATATCTGTCTTTGGCTCAAATGAGTAGAAATCATGAACATGTCTCTCAAGTTGGAGTGAGTATTCCATCAGAGTCAAAAGCTGGTCAAAGCTAAATTTTAAGATGAAGCAGCCAGGGCATTTGCCCCCCCTGGCTATTGTAGTACCTGTGCTCCAGTTTGCAAATAAAGTTGACACAAACTTCCCACTTCACAGTGAGAGGTAAGGCTGAACCACACTTAACTAGCAGCACCACCTCACCATCAGGGAAAAGCAGTTAGTTGAGATGCCTATATGCTGTGAAATGGGAAGAGTTTGCAGTGGGCTCTGAAAGTAACTTGCAAGATGGGACAATCTGTCATAGCAGCTCCTAATTTATAGAGAAGCCGAGCAGTGAAAGCAGTCTCTTTGCCTCCAAACTGGAGAAGTCAATGTCTGACAATCACCAGAAATTTTGTTGACAAGGCTATGATGCAGGAAGGAGGTAAAGAACTCAAAGAAGTTTTTTTTCCTTTTGTATGTTGGGGCAAGGGGCAGTGAATACTTAGCATTTCCTGCTTTGGAGAAGGAGTGTAGGAAGACCAGAGGAAGCCCTCCCTCTAACTCTGAGTGAGGAAAGAAAGTCCCAACAGCTTTTATTTCAAACCCTCCATTTGTCTGCAGGTCTGAGAAGACGATGGAAGTGTTGGTAAGAATGCAGTAACATGAGAGGGAGAGGAAGACATATAGAGGAAGTAAGGAAGCAGGGAAGAAGAAAAGGACACATCTGACTTGAAGATTCATCTTTACTGGATCTTCATAAAGAAACTTTTCCTTCTTTTCATTATACCCTTTTTGCCCTTTCCTGTATCTTTTTCAAGTCTACTTCATCCTTGCAGAGATGGGAGGACCAAAACTGCCCCTGTTATTAAAAATGCAGGTTCATGCATTTTTTGAAGTTTGCTTTGATTTGTTCTCTAGTCCTTTCCAAATAATTTGGTTGCTTTATTGACCCCTTACTGGGTACTGAGCTGACATCATCACAGAATTCTTACTTCATTCCTGAACAGTCCTTATGAGTGTATGTAATTATGTGCACCACTTTGCAATACCCTACATGGAATTTCATCTGCCATTTTATTACAAGTTGTTCATGTTCATAGTGCTCTTCTGCGGCTCTGTGCAGTCAGCTTTCAATTTTAGTCCCTGCGATAACTGTAGTGGAATCAGCAGTCTCTGTTCCCCCATTATTCATCACCTTTTCCAGGTCATTTAGGACTTTGCTGAGCAGTACAGATCCTGGCATAAAGTCCCATAGGATTTCATTGGTGATTTCCTTCTAGTGGGAAAATTCTGCATTCCTACTTTTTCTTTTGTGTCTTTTAATTGCTTATTTATTCAAATGAGGATCTTCTTAGCCCATAAGACTTTCTTTTTAAGAACCTTTTCCCCCCCAATTAATTTTTAAAATGTATTTCAGTACACCTTGTCCACTTATTTTTTGATTCCTCAAAAAAAAATGCCAATAGGCTTGTGAAGTATGTCTTCCCTTTACAGAAGCTTAATGAAGTGTTGCCCAGTATATTTTTCCACCCATCTGCTCATTGTAATGGTACCTACTGATTTGCTGAATGAGGACATCAGGTTTGCTGGTCTGTAGTTCCTCAGATCACCCCGGAATCCTTTGTAAAAATTAGCCATTTCACCACCCAGCCCCTGACACTGAGACAGTTCCCAGTGAGAGGTTATGCACCATGGCTCACTGTTGTGTTATTTCATCCTTCAGTTTGTTTAGAGCTGTTAGGTGAATACTATCTGGTCCTAGTGAGCTCTTAGTGTTGTGCCATGGGAAATACGATCTCTGAAGAGAGAACTCCGTGCTGAGTCCAGTGCATCATGCTTAAGTGCAAATGTTGACTGCTCTACCTGTCTTCTTTTGTTTTCCACTCCTAGGTAATTTGAATTCTGTTTTAATCATTTCTGTTTGGCCTCACTGTCAGGCAGCCACAACACTTAATCAGAATAAACACTACTTAATGAAAAAATAAACGTTACAGAAATGCTGCTCTCTAATGTATTTTTCATGCTTTATTTCCTGCATAGTTTTACCCTATTCTTAAGTTGATGAAGGAATCTTCCATGTTCAGCTAGAGTTCATAACATAAGACATGCACCTTTACACTGGATTATGCCTCAAAATAGATTACCAGTCGTGGTAAATAGCCACAACTGTGCTGGCACAATGCCATGCCAGAAATAATAGGTGTCTCTTTAAGGGATTAGAACATTCAAATAGGAATACAGATAGTAAGGGATGGGAACCATGTGTAATCAGCAGTGTGAAAGCAATTACAAGGAAACAAAACAAGGGGACATGTCAGAAAGTGTGCAAGAACAGAAATTCAACTCGCAAGGTTCCCACTAATGCTATGTAATTTAATTTAAAGCTTTGAAGCATTTTCTGTCATACTTGGAAGGCTCCAGTAATTTGTATCTTCTTATATTGCCATTTAAAGTCTTACAAGATAATTTACAGTGTTTGGGGTGGACTAATTCATTAGCCTGTTGCATTGGAAACAGGCAGCATACAGCAATATATGTTCAGGCCCTTACATCTGTGAGGATGGATTAAAGCATTTACAGTTTCTAAATTAGAAACCATTTTTTGATGTTACAGATCTAGATATCCATTACCGCTAAATGTAAGTAACTTTCCTAGCAGACCACTAAGGAAGACTGCAGAACCTCTTGGTGTTTAGATACATTTGCTTATGCAGGAATGGTAAATGTCAATAAGATTCTACATTTTGGTAATAGTTACAGATTCATTTTAGCCACAATGACATGTAGAACAAGTTCCAACCCTTACAAAAAGAAGATTCTACAGGTTTGTTTAGAAGGTGGATCAAGTGGCTTTGTGGGATTCATGACTCACAATTTATAAGGCCATATGGAATATCGTAACCCACACATTTTGACTATCTGAAAATTTTGTTTGAAAAGAACAGGGAGGTACCAGTGAAATGATTGACTGAAGTTGTCTACTTCTGTTGTAAATCAGCACTTCAGAATTGGAACCAAAAATGTGGTCATGCTTTGAATGTATCTATCTTCTTAGAATGAATCCTTTTCCATTCCAGTGTCCTGGTACCCCAAACATCCCTACAGCAGCTATTTTTTCACATGGTGGCTGTGCTCTGAAACCAATTAAAAATGTCCCTAGCTACAGAAAAGCACAGGATACTGTATGTTAGGGTCTTTCTTGTACATAAAATATGTCAGTACTTTGCAAGCCTCCCAGTCATTCGCAGGCATCGCAGGAGATCTCATGGCCACCTATCCTCAGCTGCCATCTCCAGATACCTGCAATTCTGGAATTACATGTCAGAAGGCTGCTTCTTAAAGTCTCTCTCATTTGTGTGACTTGCGGTGAAGATTTGGCATGTGTGTAACAAGGTTGCAATGTGGGACATAGAGGAGGAGGAGGAAGAACCTTGCTCAGTAGTTACTTGCTTGTGCACCTGCTCATGTGCACAGCTTTACTGCTGAGATTTCCCAGCAGCAATACAGAACTGCTGGGAATGATCTGTCCAGCTTTTTACAAACAAGTGGTTCAAATTCAAAAGGCTCTGGGCTGTGTGTATACGTGCATTGGACAGGTTACAACCCTACACGCGTCAGTATAGGTATACACTGTGTATCAAGCTGCATAAAGTATCTGGGACCTTCTGCAGATGGAGTGAGGGATGTCCATGAGGACATGGAGTCTGATGGTCCAGCTTTTTGTCTCATCAACCACAGAAGCAGCAAAGGACACAACATGAAGAGTTCTCATCACAGAGTGTAATACAGTTTCTCAGATCAACTCTCACATTGAAAAACACCCACTGAAGACTGGCTAGCCAGGAACACATGTTCAGCATGGCACAGGAGCCAATATCTGGTGGGTGTCTTGATGTAGATGCCGGTTTTAGTGGACTTTGTGGAGCAGAGCAGAGTGAGAGGACATGCCTTGCTCCTTAACAACCTCACCTCTCTTCTAAGTGGAAAGGAAATTGCAGGCTGTTCACAGGAAAGACCCTAATGCCTTGTTTCTTTGCAAAATAGCAGCCATTGTATGTCACTCCTTTAGAGCAACAAATAATATACTGTCTTGGATTAATAGCAGCTAATTGGCACACACAATCACAGGAGTAGATGTGTTCTTGAGTAATGATGTGTCCTGTGAGTCTTGCATATCCAGGTATGTCCATAGGTGTGCCATAGGCTTCCCTACACAATTCAGCAGTGCCTTGGTAGCTGAAAAACAGCATTATGATAATGATGATGCCCACTTCCTTTAACAAACTGTCAGGATTGCATTGTGTGTCCTTCTGGTGCACTACCTTGCTGAAGTAGTTGGTACATGCTCTGAATACTGGGATCATTGCAAGACAGTGCATTATACTTGTGAGAAAAAGGGAACTCTATTACCAACTGTTCTCAGGGTTAACTAGGACTCTGGACCTCTACTGGAATTCTGTCCACTGCCTGCCAGATGTGAACCTTCCCAGAATAAAGGCTATATATAAATCTTTCCAGCAATATGCACCCAGATAATTCTCAGGCCCATGAGCACAGCCCATAGTGTTCCAGCTTCTCTAGTAGTGTGTTGTGCTGGTTGATTTCTGAGCCCGCCTCAGAAGCAGCAAAGCATAAAGCTGTTGCTCAAAAAAGACAGCTATTATTCTGCTATGCATTTTAAACACTCAACCCACTTTCCAGGAGTGGGTATTAAGCAAAAGGCAGAACAGAGAAGTGCTTGTGATGCAAAATCACTTACACAGCAGAGGTGGACAAGCTTGTCCCTGCCCACATCTGCTAGACCAGTTTTCATTTGCAGTCCAACTTACAGATTCTGCAAAGTTGCACAAATCATTAAGGTGGACATAAGCATCGGAGTCGCCAGTGGTTGGTGTGAGTGTAGCAGCACCTTTTGGAAAGGTGTTAGCTTTCATTAAGGTCTTCAGACCTTCAAGACCCCAAGTCTCTATTAATGCCCATTGTTTATATTCTTGGCTTGGCGTTGGGTTTTTTTTTTTCATTTTGGTGGGGTCTTTTTGGTTTTCAGTTGTAAAATGTATAAATACATCTGTACTGGTACTCAGCTACAGAAAAACTGACAGTGAGTTTGTTCACCCAACTGATGGCTCACAGATCAGTAGCAGTCAGGACTGGCAATGTTCTGTAGGGCAATGACTGTCTACTGGAATGTTGGAGATGGTTCCCCCAAAGATGCTGTACTTGCACATCAGGTTAGATAGTACCTGTTTATGCAGAGCCTGAAATGCAGTCCTTCTCATGTGTTGGCTTTCCCTTGTGTAGTGAGCCACTTAATTTTACCAGTGTTGCTTTCCCTCTGTGAAGACCTCCCTTGAGCGAGGGGAGATGAAGCTAGGCTATTGACCACATCCAGTCATTGGGTAATGAGGCAAAAATCAGTGTTCAAGGACATCATCACTGCTCATCAGTATCTAAGAGGAAAGGAAGGCTTTGCCGATCCTCCTTTTGTGAGGTTGAACATAGCTTCTTGTAATACATACTTTTCATTTGCTTTGGTCATCTTAGTAGCCATTCTTCAAACCAGCTTAACTTGGAATTCTGATGGTCAAATCAGCGGGGTGCAGTTCACGTGACTGGCTCTATTGACACTGTTGATGTCAATGTCTGCACTAGCTGTGTTAACTCACTGGACTATCAAGCATCACTTCTTTCCCTGATCTTAACATAAACATCTAAAATACGTAAATGACAGTAGAAGTTTAGAGCAGCTAGTTCAGAGGCAGGCACCTGCGCTAGCCATGCCTGGAGTTAGGAAAGAGGGATCCAGCCCTGCTTGACCAGAAACTGGGTTCCAGACAAGCTGTGCTAGTGCCTTTGCGCTACACCTGTACTGCTGCCAGTGACAGTGCTTACCTACCTTTGCTTTGGAAATACTTCAAAAAAGCATTCCAAGATGATTTCCCCCCCCCCCCCACTTTCTAACAGATACAAACTGCAGCAATTTCTAACAAAATTTTCTTTCATGGCAGAAGTTCTCCTTTCTCCATAGCAGAAATTAACTTGATTTTCTGCTATTCTTTTGCTGTTACATTTTTGTCGGTTTCTATTATTTTGTTCCTCAATGGCATCAGAGCACTGCTGGTAGGCAGGCTGCAAATACAGAAGTAACCGCTTGGCAATGGAGCTGTGGGAAGTGAACAAGTCAATTCTCAGCAGGAATTAAATTAGTAGTTTAAGCTACTTCAATGATAACTCCATAAGCCTCAGCAACACAACCTTTTGCTACTGTCTATCTGTAACAGATGACTTTGAGGACTGAACTATCTGCAATTGTCTGTCTATGCCTCAGCTCAGCTACACAGTATTGCAGTCTTCTTTTATTGACAGTATTTCCTACTTCTGTCATGAACATATTCCAATACATCTCCTAATTCTGTGCTTCACAGAGATATTACTGTGTAATGCAACAATATGACTAACATTGTTCCTGTGCCTTGCCTGCTTCGTCCTCTTAAAATTCATTAACCACCTTCATATCCCTCCTTAACACTGCGCTTTGCTGCAACGCCTACAAACATTTGGAAACAGTCTGACTGTGAGTGAGCTGAGAACATTGCCTCGCATACCAAGTGATATATTCTCTTTGTTTCCCTGGGCTCCTCCATCTGGTGGCATCCGTCTGCCTCCCCATGGATTGTAGGCTCTTTGGGGCAGGAGCATCTCTTTCTTCTATGAGCTGACAGTGCCCGGTCCTGTTACCCCTACAGAGCTGGTGGTTTAGTTACCTTTGTTTTAGGCAAATTTCCTTTTAGCTTAGCTTTAATTTTTAAGTAATGCACAGAATGATTTGCGAGGACATCCTCTCAGATCTAATAACTGTTGAAGTCAAAAAGCCCAGGACTAGTCTTACGGTTGTGTGTAGAGGAAGATGTGCTGGTTGTTTTCTTTCTATGGTTTGTTTTATTTACTTGCCTACAGTGACAGCACTTTAGTTACTTCTATACTGCACAAAGAGCCGCAGTAGAAGCCATGGGTAGGTTCAGAATCCTGCCCATATTCCTCCACCCTGGCCTCTTTAAGGATGATGAATTTTGGAAAGTACTTCCTTAGTTAAATATCTGAATTATTGACAAAGTTACAACTTCAGAATAATACATTTTGCTATTGTGATCCAGGTGTAGAATGAAAATTGTGTGTGCTTTACAGGGAGTCTTCTTTTAAAACGCTGCCCCTGTGTCATTGTGGAAGGCCTGGAGTAAATCAAGCTTAATGACCCTCGTAGCCAGTGGAGAGCCTTGCTTTAAACCAGTTTATTGTTCTGAAATGCAACTGCACATAGGCAATGTCCTCCAGCGTTCTGCCTGCAATCTTCATCCGTCAGGTAGGAGCAACTGTTGGGAGACAACAGCTCCAACCACTTGGGTGTGTAGTGGCTCACAAGTGACTGATGCCTGTAAGCACACACACTTGCTGCTGCATTGCCTTAGGTGCCTTCGCCTTCTTGCTGTGAGATCCTCCTGCCTGCAGGCAGGCAGCCTGCCTTCCCCTGGCAGTGGGGTGGTACCCATCACCCCAGCCGCCTGTGGGGCAGGATTTTCTTCTCCTCGGTCTCATGTTCTTGCTCTTGCGCTGTCACTCGTGTCCTTACTCCAGCAAAGCCGATAATGTGGCTGTGGTGGGTTCTCATAGGAAGTGACTGCAGCAGTGGGAGAATCACCTGCCTTTTCCCCAATTCTCCCACTGCTGCTTGGGACCCAATAGCACACGTGCATGGAGCGTAGAAGTTAGTCAGCACACACCAGCCCTAGCCAGCACGCAGCAGTCGGTGAAGACAGCATGGCAAGCGGGAACCACCGACAGCAGTTTGAGCAGGTCCCAATGAGACTTGTGTACTTTCTGCAAGGGACTTTCTGGGGTGACTGCACTGCACTGGAGGGGAGTCCTGCCTGGGGAGGCTGCTCACCTGGGCACCCCCATCACCTCTCTTCCCGCTGGCCACCGAGTTTCCCTTTTTTCCCCTTTTTTATTCTGTCTCTCACACATCCCCTCACCTCTCCATTCCTCTGTTGTTTCTATTTTTCAGCAAAAGCAACTCCATGTGTGCCATCAGCTGCAGACCCCACTGATGGATCTCTGTGCATGTGAACCTCTCTGAGCACCCTTTGCGTAACAGCCCTGTGTTGGCTGCAGCTCCCTGGTCTGGGCTTCCATGCAGGTGGAAGAGAAGCTGCTCTCCCCAGCTGCCATTGCCTGTGGTTTAACTCATGCGCCCTACCAGCTTGCCTCGCTCCTCCCTCTCTCTGCTTCAGGATGGCTAAAAATTCTTTAGAAATATTTTTTTTTAAGAAATAAAGCAGAGAGGGAAAAAAGTATAGGTAAATGTAGGCAATTGGCTGCTGTATGGGTGAGAGTCAGGGCCTGCTAGCGTCCAGAATCTCTTGAGTGCCGTAGACCATTGCTATTCCAGCTCCCACAAGGGTCTGTGACAGCAAGAACTGACCAGCAGAAGAAAACAGTATGGGTCCCTGTTCTGAAGAGAAATTTTTGGTGTTAAAGCTGAAGTATTGGTGTAGGGGGAAATGCTGATGTAGCTGCCGTCTCATCAGGATAAAAGCAAATATACTGGAATGTAGCTGGGAAAATGAGCTGGAAAAGGGGAATCACTGTATGGAGAACAGGCAGCAAGGAAAACTGGGAAGTTGAGCCCAGTTTTAGGAGATATGTATTTAAGGATCTGAAAGTGAATTCAGGATGATGGGAGAAGCAGCTATCTGAAAGAGAAGCTAACAAAATGCGGGGCACATAGAGAAAGCAACAAATCCAGGAATGATTACAGTGTCCTACAGTGTTGTTTCAGCCTAAATATTTGAGGCATCTATCTGGGAGTGGTCAACAGCACGGGCTTAGGGTGGGCTGCAAAACTTACCAAAAGAGCCAGGGCCTGAGCCCCATGCTGCTATGCTTGTCCTGCAGCTCACTACTGAGCTGTGTTGGGTGATGCTGACACAGGTGTCCCTGCACCATGCTCCAGAGAGGCAGGGACACACTTGCAGCAGCACGAAGAGCTTTTTGGGGAGTGCCAGTCAAGAAGGGGCTTCTAACGGTGTGAAAAGAAGTTGTTCCTGTTGGTTGATTCCTGCTGCATTTGGGGAAGCAGCCTTTGCTGGTCCCATAGGCACGGGATTACAGTGAAGAAACTTTAAATTTCATTATTGATTTCTCTTCTTAATGGAAGTAGAGCATGAGGTGGTGAATATTGACAGCTGGGTTCAAAGTGTCCCTCGCCTTTAATTTTGGGATGAGGAGGATCAGCATATCATTTGCTTTCTTACCTGCTTGACACCTGTTAGAAACCAGTGCCTCCCTCAAGCAGTGAAGGCATTAGTAGATGAATGAGGTGAGCAGTCTGCACTGTGTGTGGGATCCCTGTGTACTTGCTCGGAGAGCCCTTTGCTCTTTGTGCTTTTCCTCCGCCGTTACCCGGTCCCCTGCCCCAGAGGGGCATGCTCATCTCTGCATCGTGGCAGTCAGGACTCAGTTTTCAGAGGCTTGAACTTCAAAAGGAATGGAGGCATCCCCTTGTTTGTTCAAAGTTCTCCTGAAACAGCCTGGCAGGGTTATTCTTTCAGAGCCCTCAGGAAAGTACTACAGATTTTGGTAACACCTGCAATTACAGAAAACATTCTACAATTCAGTTGTGTTACGCATGGCCAAGAAATAATTTTTAAAGACAGCTGTGGCATTCAAGGCATACTTTTTCCCTTCCCTTTTATTTTCTGCACAAAGAAACATGGTTGGAAAGCTCTCCCTTTCTGAATACCATGCCACAGGAATCTCATTGCTGTTCTCCAAATGGAAAGAATTAAACACAGAATGACAGAAATTGTTAGTAAAGCATGTTTTGCAGCTCCTGAAACTCTGATAGTGCAGTAAGTAGGTTTTTCTTTGAATGCAGGCAAGGCTGGAAATTTAAAGGAAAATCTCCACATTCTCTATTTCCAGAAGAACACGGGTTCTGCAGCGTTAGCCTTGTCCTGCTCTGGGCAGCGAGCCCAGGCGCTCTCCTGTTTGTGCAGGAAAGTTAGCATGGGACATATGGTGAGAAACAAGAACAAGAAAAAAGCCTTTGCCTTTTTTTTAGTATAGATTTTCATCCCAAATGTGTTTAGGCAGGTATGGTGACTTGTGTTTACTGATACGCTTTCCATTAACTTCAGTCAGCTCCCAATTTTATGTCAATTGTTGCCCGTTAATAGAGTATTTCCTATAGCTAAGCTATACAGCACTTAAGGTGTAGCATGGGCTCACTGTGCAAGTTGCATATTTTAAAAAAAACAGCAACAGATTGGCAGGTTCCCAGTTGCTTGCTTTTAATATTTAGATTGATGCTATAGGACTAGTTTGACTCAAGCTACCTTTTTTGTGAATGAGATATAGCTGCACTGGTGCCAACAGGGTTCACGTGGTATGAACGTGGTGCAGCAAAACGAAAATGAGATCTGCCTGCTGCATGCTATGTAAGCCAGAGCCTCAGAAGAAAACAGCATCATTCCTTTATATAACATTAATTAAGCATCTGCTGACGAGTAAATGAGTTATGAGAATTCTTGATAAGTGATATCATTGTGGAATAGCTAATGTAAAATATTTCTCCAGGTAGAAACATTTCATGTTTCTGCTCTTTTACAGCAGGAATATTTCTCAGAGAGCTTTAGGCTGCCGTAGCAGAGATGAAAGGGGTATAAATCAATGCTGTTCTATGGCTCACTTGGGATGAAAACCAATGTGGGCTCACTGTGCGCACTGGTGCTATACTGACTTATGCCACCTGAAGATTTTACCTTGTGTGTTTAGAAGTATGACTGCAACTGGAGCCAAATTCTGCCTTATTGTCCTTATCCAAGGTTGCATGTATTGATAATGGGAAAAGGGAGCTTTCTCAGCACAGTTTATCCATGGAAGCTCCTAAAAGAAATAGAAATTAATTTTGTAAATTAGATTTTACCACCGTCTCTCACATTGTGAACTATATGACCCCAAGAGCAGAACTGAATCCAAGCTCACTACACTGAAAAGAAATCACTGTTAACAGAAAATAGTATTAGGTTAAGTATTTTTTAGTGGTAAAGCTTCAGCAGTAGAAAAAGGGGCAAGAACATGCATAATGCTAAGTAAAAGAGAGCACTATCAGAAGAGAAAGAATTTATTTTTAAATGTGCCTCCAAATAACTATTCTATTAGCACCTTCTTTCAACTCGGGTCATGGCTGCATTAAGCTTCCTACCCAGTCAGGTTGCCCTATGGGCATAAATATATGCTCTAAGTTACATAAAAGCCATCCAATCCTATTTGCATTGTCACTCTGTGATACAAAATGCTATAATGACCTCTTTTTTTAACTCCAGTGCTATCTATAAAGCAGGCTTAGGCCCCTTTGTTCTTAAGGAGGTCAGCTGTCGCTTTGCTCTCTTAATGAGCTTCAGGCATTCCCAGAGAGTTTCCCAATATTGCAAGACATACCTGGCCCCTGGCAGGACAGTTAGGGCTCTACCAACACCTAAGTGGTGCAGACAGATCCCATGTGACAGGTTATACAACTGAGCTGGGCTTTAAATACCTCTAGGACCTTAAGCATGTAAAGGGCTCCAGGGAAGAGAGCATCAGGTGAGGAGAAAATGTTTGCATGCATTGCTTCTTGGAGTGCTTTGGCATTGTAGCAAACCATATTAGACTTCATCTTATGTTTCATTAAGAGGTCAACTTGTAAAAAATCCCTAGGATTTAATAATGGTTTGTGTGTTCTAAAATTGTAGGGGCTGAAATTCTGCAAAGACTCAGAAATCATGCTTATTCCTCTCCGGAGAATGACACCTGGGTATATAAGGTTGTTGCAGGTATGAAAATTCTGTCTTTTTTTCTGCTTTTAATGAGATCTTTGAAATACTAATATTTCTCTTGCTTAGAGTGATCTTATTTCAAATTATTGCATGACCAACCCAGGGGAACATTGGTTTCTGGTGGGTTAACTTGCATAACAACTCAAAGATGTCTTAATTAAGCCTCTGCTGAAAAGTAAATGAATTCTGAGAATTCTTGATAATTGGTATCATGCTGGAATACTGAATGCAGAATACTTGGAAGGATTTTATGTTTCTGCAGTGCTTAAACAGAAACTACCTCTCCATCATTTTCTCTTGCAATGGTTTTGTGTGTTTGGGGCAATAGGAAAATGTTAATGGGAAGAAGGATGCTGGGTTCCTAAGCAACTCAAATGAGCTGTCAGTGAAACACTTCCGTCAGCTTCTACAGTTATGATAAGGAAACCTCAATCAGTATTGACCTCTGGAACACTGGGGGACCAGAGTGTCAATAGTTATATGAAGAAAAAAATAAAAGCATGCATAGAAAAGCATGCATGTTTTAAATCAGCTAAACAATTGAGAATAAAACAGCCCAAAAATATATATACCAAAATAAAGCATCTTCCATATTGTACTCCATAGTTTGATATTTAGAGAGTATATATACTTTTGCTGGAAAATCTCGCAGCTCCTAGCAATGTGATCTGCATCCACAGTCATAGACTGTAGTAGCTGAGAGGTGATAGTTGAGTAGTTGAGAGGCTGAGCTAAGGATACTGTGTTTCAGTTCTAGCAGTGACTTTCTTTCACGCCTCCCTGCATATCTTTTGATATCACCTTACGTAGTGATTTTCTTTGGAATTTCTTTTTTCTTTATTTATGCTGCTGCTGAAGTAGCCACACTGTCAGCCACATTTATCAAGATCAGAGCACTCAGCTCTGATTATTTAAGCTCACATAAAAAAACTAGAATCTTGACATGAAAATCAGGCTCCTTGGAATCTGTCACTTCTGTCAGTGGTACCATGCTTTCTGTCCATGGACTGCAAGGGAAGGCATAAAAAGAATCATTATTGGAGGCCTAGTCATCATTTCATATAAGAAATGCTGCAACTAGAAAGACACGTGTTATGTTTTAACTCACAACACCAATGCATATAGGAATTTGTGTTTTGCTTTCTAGGGAGTCCATGCAACTGCGTTTCTGCTTCTTGGACAGTGTATCATACATACTAGGCCAGCAAGAGTAAATTACTTTCTTTTCTGATTGTTATTCAGACAATCAGTAAGTAATTAATTTTTTATCTTCACTATGATTGGCATTTCTTGCATCTTTGTTGGACTTGACAAAGAGACTGTGTTAAAACTTGTCTGCTTGGTCTAGTCCTACCTGTGGAGCTAATAAAAGATGTTACTGATCGCTTTTAGCCTTGATTTCTGAACTAATAACTAACATCCAAAGGAGCATCACTGTGCTAGTAGCTAATCTGTGGGAAGGAAGAGATCTTTGTACTTCACAGAAGAAGAAAGTCCCTTCTCCTCTATGCCTAAGCCTCCACGCTGGATTCAGCTCTCCCTTTCAGCCAAGTAGCCAGAGGGAACCCCATTAAAGTCCCTGAAATCAGTGAGTTACAGAGAAAAATCCTATCAGTAAACGTGTCCCTTCCTTCACAAAGTGATAAAAAGAGGGGCCTTCCAAAATGTGCAATAGTTTCTGCTGAATACTCTGCAGCAGGAAGCACAGTCATACTGTATTAAATGCCATGCAGAAGAAAAATGTGCTTTGTAGGTTCCAAAGACCTGTTTTGTGTTGCACTCAGCTGAATCAGCATGTAACTTGCCCTGTTTCTCCCATAGACTCAAGCTGCAGGAAAAATCATTGTCAACTCATCAGACACACTGCTGCAACGGGCAGCATTGCTGCTGGGAATGTTTGGGATCAGTATATCCAGCTACAGCACACACCAACTAACTCAAAAGAAGAGATTTCCCTTGACCCTTTAAGCTGCTGTGGGATGTGACCCAATAGGTAAAGGCTTATGTCAGTAGTGCTGATGAGTGGCTTTTATGCCTCAGTTACCGATGTGGAGGTAATGAGACACTTTGCAGCCATAACTTGAACATGCAAAGTTAAAAAGGTGGAAGAATTACAGACTTCTTCAAGAAAGAAAAAAGAATAATGACTGGCAGAAGCATCAGATTTCCAAATAAGATGAACTGTCTGTAAATACAATGGACTTTTTTTGTTCTCCAGTGTATACATAGAGAGAGATCTAAAGGAATACAGTTAAAATCGGCATAGGTGTAAACAAATCGATAGGGGTACCGTGCTTCATTAGTGTCACCTTGTTGCAGCTTTTGCATATTGACTCCTATGCGAAGACTGGTTTTGAAAATGAAAAGTTAGAAGTAATATATTCCTCATGACAATAGTTAGACCAAATAAAAATAATCTCTCATAGACTCTTGGTACTGTTAGATCTAGCTAGTTATGTAGATTTGTGTGTATTACAGAACTGGTGTACTCTAACCTTTCCTATTGAATCTTAAGCATTGTTTGATGCCTTTGGTGTAGAAATGTTTGTGTATTGTAACACAAGCAGGTAGCCTTCTGCAACAGCAGGGATGGCCACAAGCTACATCATCCATATGATGTTGGGAAGGAACCATGGCACCAGACCAGATAACTTTGTAATGCCATACAGAAACTCTCTGCTCTAGAAAGCATCAGTAGAAATATTGGGTTGGGTTTCATTGCAGAGTTCAATATCTGATCTTATTCCTCTGCAAAGCTCACTCATCCCGTAATATACATTCTGATTAAAATAAAAATAGAGATTGACCTTTTTTCCCCTCCTTTTCCCTTGTTTTCTTGTTCTTCTCTCTTGATGCAATAGCGTATTCAGGAATGTTCTCTTACTATTGGTTTGCATTTTTCCAACTGTTTCTGATGTTTTATGTAAACATGGCTTTGTAGGCTCTTCTGTGCATATGTTAGCATTTAAAATCCTTTGTTCTTGGTTACTAGATACAAATATTATTTTGGCGTTTTCTTCTGTGTTTTAAATTATTTCTTCTGTCAACAGTGTTTATATTCAACCACTAAGGGGCATCCTACACAGCTGAATATTTTTAATTCTTCAGATTGCTCATTGCAACATTACAAACCCAAAATTGAACCAGGTTGAAATTTTTACCTTTTTTTAATTTGTAAATTGTTCTTGCCCTGTTTCCCTTTCTCACTTCCTCTAAGGAATGTCTCTCGTCCCCCCAGAAAAGCAGCGTTTATGAGGTCATTTTTTACAATGTATCAGGTTGCAAATTATCTCCATCTTGTCTAGCCTTCTGTTTATATTTCAAATAAAAAGTCATATAATGGAATATTTGATCTTCTGCCTTCACCTACAAGAAATGAGATAAAATATTTGATCCCTTTGATAAAAGTAAGAATGATATCTCTGGAAAGCATTTAATCACATTGATTGAAGATATGCAGTGTGACCCCCACCACCACCTTCAATATGCCATTTTCCTGGCTTTTTAATCAATGCATATAATTTGGGGCAGCTTTTTTGTTAACTGATTTTCTGCCCCCATGCAACATGGATATAAGATCATTAGCTGTTTCCAGTGCCATTATTATGCTACTATGAACTTGTCGTGGTTTAACGCCAGTGAGCAACTAACACCACGCAGCCGCTCCCCTCCCCCCCCCCCAAGTGGGATGGGGGAGAAAATCAGGGGAAAAAAAAGCAAAACTCGTGGGTTGAGACAAGAATGGTTCAATAGTACAGAAAAGAAGAAAGTAATTATAATGATAACACTAATAAAATGACAACAGCAATAGTAAAAGGATTGGAATGTACAAATGGTGCACAGAGTAATTGCTCACCACC
>JANZLQ010000017.1:8180793-8230624 GCA_026212715.1 Elanus axillaris
TACTGAACTCAAAACACAGCACTGTACCAGCTACTAGGAAGACACTTAACTCTATCCCAGCTGAAACCAGGACAGAACTCTACTGTTAGATAGAAGCTAAGTGTAATAAAAATATAATTTTAAGAAGATATACTAGAGTAAATTAAATTATAACTTGACCACTGAGATGTTCCTGTTTTACTGTATCATGGAAATCAGACATTGGAACATGCTGCCCAGGGAAGTGGTTGAGTCACCATCCCTGGAGGTGTTGAAAAAACGCATAGACAAGGCGCTCCAGAACATGGTTTAGTGGGCATGGTTGATGGTTGGACTTGATCTTAAAGGTCTTTTCCAACCTAAATGATTCTATGATTCTAAATGACGCTCATGAGGAATGTGTGCTTTTTCCCTAAGAATTCCTTTAGATAATTTTAGAAAGTTTTATCTGGTACCACTAAAAATGACAGGAAGACAACACAGGCAATAGGCAGTCTGAGTGTGGAGAGACTTAGTAAAGGTACGGCCCTTAGGAGCCTCAGGAACATACAGTGAAGCACCAAGAAGATGTAATAGCAATTAATTACAAAATGGGTACCTTTAAACTTGCTGCTGTGGATTTGGGCCTGGGCTGAAAATCACCAGCAGGTGAAAGGTTGGGACTGCATCCAGCAGAAGGTGTAGGCATCTGCAGCTGACCTATCTGCTCCTGTAACAAGCTAAATCCAAACTTTGAGTTTTCTGAAGTACAGCTGCCACCTCATGCTGGGCACAACAGATGGCCACATGCCAGTCCCTTTCACTGGAAGATCCACTTTCAGGTTTCCCCTCAGCCGGGTGAGGCTGGGACGTGCTGAGCACCAAGACATCTAGCCCTTGCGGGGGTGTGCAGCAACATGCCCATCTTCTCATCGTCCCTGTGGCTGGAAGTGCAGAGGTGGCCTGGGGGCTGCCCAGAAGGTGATTGGAAGCTTATACCCCCAGCCACTTTTGTCCTGCCGTTTGTTAGAGCACACGCTCTTTGGCAGAGGAAGGCAAGGGACCTGCACAGCCACCCTCTCCAAGGAGCCCATCCAAGGTGCTTTGCTTCCCTTGGCATGTTCTTCTGAAGGACCGGCATGGTCCCATGGGGCCCTGACTCCTGAAGGAGGCCAGCCGCCTGAACCCGTCCCAGCTCTGCATTCACCACAGCAAGGGCCCCAAACTCACAATTAGGCCAAGCTAAAGACTTTTTCCTCCTGATTGCCTGTTAGCTGAGTTTGCCCCCCTCCCTGCACTCTGTGTGCCACGTGCTTGGACCCTACCTGAGTTTGCCATGTTTATAGATATCTAACTCCAGCCTCCAGCCCCAGTACGTGGCTGGGCTCCCAAAATCTGGGCAGGGTACCGCTCCGTGCTGCAATCGCCAAACCTGCTTGTGAATTTAGTCTTCAAAGCTCTGAGCGTGCCAAACTTCAAGCATATGTTTATGTCCTATTGAAGTCAAAGGCGGGGGGGGGTTAAGGAACATCCTTATATCCTTTGCCAGACTGAGGTATTTAATCTCTTCCTTGATCTCCCCCAAAAAGCATTTACATTTTAAACATATTTGTACTTTTGTTTATATGGCTTTTACTTCAAAAATGTTGGCAATTCATCAGCAATTGAATGCTGATGAAAGTCAGGAGCCTGGTGAGCTTGAGGAGGTTAATGCTGCATTACTTAGTTTTGCAAAGCTTTTAAGAATCACCAGCAATGGATTTAATTTGGCACATAAATTGTTATGTTTGAGGAATTATGCTCCAGGAATTACTTTTTACATTTCCTAGCCTGCAAAAACATTTAAATAGCAGTACTGTTTAAGCTAGTAAATACTCAGCCTTCTTTACAAACACAGTTTAAAAGCTATTTCATAAAATTTATCGGATTGGTTTTACCTCTAATTTCAGGCAAATATATGTTAATATCTCCTGACGCCAAACAATTTTAACTAAACTAATCCACTCCTAACAGCTGTAAGTTCTCTAGTTTGAATCATGTCTTGATAGATCAAGTTAATTATTTTATTCTTTGGGAAGGAATCCCAAGACATTCTGTAGCTGTTTGGTTTGTATACCTGAGTCCACCTCCTAAAGGCAAGTGAAATAAAAGTATTAAATAATCTGAAAATCAAACACGGTTGGTATTCTCTTCAAATAGGTGTAGCGTAGACTGGACGGTTGTTTGAGATAAATGGTATTGCTAGTGAGTATCAGTGAGCATTCAAGCTTGATCTCTTGTGTCAAATAGAGTTGATTAAATTCACTTGAATGTTTTATGAAAGACTCTTTCACATATATATATATATATACACAGTTGTCTAAAGCAGAATTTCCATCTTCTTCCATCAGGACAGACAGCCTAGGACAATGACTCAAGGTAACACTCATCTACTAATAAGAGAAGTATAAAACGAAGGCAACATCTCTGACATCTTTTCATGCATCTTCTATAAATTATGTTTCTGCATCAAAATACTGCTCTAGACCATTATTCATCTCTAAAGCTGGAGGTTATAGAGTTGCAGATTGTGCATCTCCAAATATGCCATAGACGAAGAAGGCAAACTTGAGTAGCTACCAACCAGTGGATGCTCCATCACTTACTAGGTAGTGGTAGTGTCATCATGATGCTGAGCCTTTAATTCATATATCAAACTAAGAACAGAACACAAGCAAGAAAATAAATTATGTGCATGCCTTTTTATACAGCAGATGTGCTGCAGGCTGAGGAGTCGGATCACTTGAGTGGGCTCTCTTCTGTCCTTCAGGTACCCTGAGGTTTCATGTCATGAAGAACTGCTATCTAGTTTATAAAGTATATGCCACGGCCCTCTGTGGAAGTACCACACGGCTTGGGGGTTGTTCTGACAGTGTAACCTTCATGCCACCAGTGCCTTGCTGAGAAGCCCCTCATTTTAGACCAGGCATTTTTACTAATGCCAAATGCATGTAAGTCTGGCCTCAGCTAAGGTTTTGGGTGCTGCTGTAGTGATAATTAATACCACCAAAAAAACTGATGCTGCATGGGAGCTTCCTTCTTAAAATATTTTGTGTCTGCATTGCCTTTTCAATTGCAAGTTGTATACTGGGTTTATCAGTGGCAGAGCTATGCGTTAGTGGTAATTCACCTCCCTGGCTTCAGTCGAACATGGCCACAGGGATTTAAGTGAGGAATGGTTTTACCTGTGGAGTGCAATGGCACTTTCCCATGAATATATTAGTGATAAAACAAACAAAAAAAAATATTAATGCCTGTCATGTCTTTTCCTGCCTTGAATAAAATGCCTTTTCCCCTTAGTTATGATAGTCAGTGACAACACAAAATAACCCCCTAAATCAGTCTTGTCTTTCATATGACTTTCTTGTTACTCTTCTACAACTATCACAATTTAATAATGTAGCTGAAAGGTAGTTTAATCAAACAGTAGATTAATACAGTTCCTGGAGCTATGTTCACTTCATTTTTTAACTAAGCGTGTAAGCATGAGCTACAATGTGTCACTGACTTTTAATCAGAGTGCCCCTGTCTCTGTAATGAGTGTGTTTGTACGCATAAAAGCAGCCCAAAAGGGCCCAGAAAGAGATATTTCTTCACCTCCGTAGCAACATTTTTGCAAGTGACCTTTTTTAAGAGTGCCAAGTGCTTTAAAACCAGTAATTCACACCTTTGCAAAAGCTTATTGGAACTTCATGTAACCCATAGCACCCCACCAACAAAGTCCATCCTGCAAAGGAGACATTGGAGGCAGGGTGATCAAAGGAGGTGTCTGATGCCAAGCGGAGTGAGGCCTTGAATTAACGCTCAGTGGGTGCTCCCGTGCGTTTCCACTCGGAAACGACAGGTGAGATTCAGCTCGGCTGACAGGAGCAATGGAAAGGTTGGCCAGTGCCCTTAGCTCCCTCTGCAGACAGCAGAGATGGGTCCTGAAGGTGCCTTAAGATGAGCTGAAGGAATGTGGGTCGTTTCCTTACATGTGAAAGCACTTAATGTTTGGGGTTTTTTTTATTTTTCTGTAATATTCCTCACTGGGGGAAGAGGCTGTATCTTGTTGCTGTTATTTAAACCAGAGTAAGGAAGAAATACCAAGGCAGAGTGACCCTGCTGCTGAGAGAGGTTTTTAATCTTTAAAAAAAAAAAAAAGCAAATAACAAATTGGTTTGTCCTTCACTCTGTTTTTCAGTAATGAATTACAGGAACTTGAAACTCTCAGCCCAACAGAACTGGTGGCACATAAAGCCAAAATGCATGAAAGCTTGAACAGAATCATCACTGCCCAGGAATAACTCAAACACCACGTGCCTTCACTGTCATAGCTGAGCCATATTTCCTTTTAAAAAGCAAGCTTTGCCCTACAGAAAAAGAAAGTGCATAGGACTATGCTCTGCTCCCCCAGGTGCTCTTCATCTGCACCATGGTAGTTCCTCATGGTAGGCAAGGAGAGGAAGGGTGGAGGGATGGCACTGAAACCTTCCCTTCACCGTGACCCTCTGATGGCACAAGAGCCCCTCGGCTGCTGCTGTGGGCCAATGCACCCAGTGTATTGCTGAGTCTTGGGTGAGGCTTCACATCTCTGCCCCGAATGCTGTCTCCTGCTCTCAGAACTGCTTTCTGACTCCTCTGAAGCATGTGGGGCTGTGACCGACCCTCTGTGTGTGTCTGTCTGTCTGTGCATTTAAGGGAGAGAGGGTGAGAGCAGCTTCTGGCCCTCAGGCTGCAGGAGGTGGTGAATACCGAAGAGTCGAAGAGTCGTGAGGAGGGATGCCATCGCAGCATCAATGATTTGTGCAAATCCCTGGCTCTCCCCTGAGTAATGTGCAATCTTCTGCTGGGTCTTAGTTTTCATCTGTAGCACAGCTCTGGCAAGAGCTCTTTCATCAGGTAACTTGGAGTCCCCTTTTCACTCGCCAGTTACAGCCTATTCGTTAGTCCTGGAGCTCACCTAAGGGATTATTTGTAATGTTTCATCCCCAACTGAATTTGACTGTTAATTTGACAGCATAATATCAAGAAGAGAAACTAAGGAAACGCTGGGAGTGTTTGCCATGAAAAGATACCTGCAGCCGTTTTGCCACTTTCCTTCTTATTGTCAATTTTTCAATAACAACTCTGCTCTTGTATGGGTGTCGCTGCATCTCCCTGCTTTTCCCTTGCCAAGCAGAAAGGCCCCAAGGCCTCAGCTGACCCCATCTTGCAGAACAGCATGCGGTGGGAGGAGAGGCATCACTCAGCAAAGAACAAGAGAAGCAGAACAAGCATCCCTCCCACAGGGTGAGAGGAGCTGTAAATCTCAACTCCCAGCCACGCAGTGAGCCCGGGATCACACTGAGCCCAGGGTAGTGTCAGGGTCTAACCCCAGCTGGCAACGAAGCCTCACGCAGCCGCTAGTTCACTCCTCACATCCCCAGTGGGATGGGGGAGAGAATCAGAAGAGTAGAAGTGAGAAAAAGTTAAATAGGTAAAGCAAAAGCTGTGTACACAAGCAAAACGAAACCAGAAATTCATTCACCACTTCCCATGGGCAGGCTGGTGTTCAGCCATCTCCAGGAAAGCAGGGCTCCATCACGCCTAACGGTGACTTGGGAAGACAAATGCCGTCACTCTGAATATCCCCCCCTTTCTTCTTCCTCTGGCTTTATATGCTGAGCATGATGTCATATGTTCTGGGATATCCCATGGGTCAGTTGGAGTCAGCTGTCCTGGCTGTGTCCCCTCCCAGCTTCTTGTGCCCCCCCCCAGCCTCCTCACTGGTGGGGTGGGCTGAGAAATACAAGAAGCCTTGACACTGTGCAAGCACGGCTCAGCAATAACTAAACCATCCCTGTGTTATCAACACTGTTTCCAGCACATATCCAAACCATAGTCTTGACACTAGCTACTATGAAGAAAATTAACTCTACCCCAGCAAAACCCAGCACATTCTCTTCTCCACCCCTTATTTCATACCATTTATGTCATGCTCAGGTCCCACACTATCCAGTACAACCTCATTAATCACCATCACCCCTCCCATCCTTGATATAATACATAGATATCACTGTCTTAGTCTATGGACTCCCCCCATAAAATGTCAATAAAATGACTACAAATATCCACAGAGTTCATTTAGCCCATGACTTTGGGCTCCATCTCTTATGACAGTCCCTCAGGGCAGGACAAGTGGTGTGTTGCATGGAGTTACTGGGCACCAAAGCCACCTCAGGTTGGGTCACTGCTGCTGCACTTGCACTGCTCCGTGTAAGGCTTGTCCTCCACTGGTTTGGGTGGTTCCTGCTAGAGTAATTCCTATAACATGCAACTGAAATCACAGGTTACAACAACTTAAAGGTATTTCCATTACAGTCTCCACCCCTGGTCCCTTTGGGCCAGGTTATAGGGTTTAACGTTACAATGAACTCCTCCCCTTGCCCCTGCTCTGGCTCCAGCGTGGACTTACCCACAGACTGCAGTCCCTTAGGGTTGTACCTGCTCCGAGTGGAGCCTTATCAATGAGCCACAGTCTCCCCAGGGGTATACCTGCTGTGGCAGAGACTTAGCCACAGCCACAGTCGCTTTGAGGTACACCTGGTCCTGGACTTAGTATAAACACGACTTTGCAACAACTAAAACATCAGTGTGTTATCAACATTATTCTCACCCTAAATCCAAAACAGAGCACTATACCAGCTACTAGGAAGAAAATTAACTCTATTCCAGCCAAAACCATCACAGGTGGCTTTAATGAGCTAATGATCCTGCAACCATTTAGCAAAGCTGG
Source organism: Elanus axillaris (assembly GCA_026212715.1). Lineage (NCBI taxonomy): Eukaryota > Metazoa > Chordata > Aves > Accipitriformes > Accipitridae > Elanus > Elanus axillaris. The sequence goes on from JANZLQ010000017.1 coordinate 8,187,548, forward strand.
GGACTCACTCAAGCTCTGGGTAGTTCTAGCTGTGGTCTCACTCAAGCTCTGGGTAGTTCTAGCTGTGGTTTAGCTATGCAACTGCCTCAATATGAGTTTGTGCCAAAGCAACAGGAAGATGAATGTAAATCAACCAGTTACTAATACTGGGTTACTAATGGGTTTTTTGTTTTCTTTTTTAAACCATAGAGTCTGAATTCCGCTTCATAATTGCTCTCCCACAGTAAAGCAAAATTAGTTCCTCGCTGAGCAGCACATTAAAAAGCCCAGCGTTTGCTCAAGGATATCAACACTAGAGTATGATGCAACACCTTTATCTCACTAAACCTTAGCCACTGCACCTGAAATCTTCAGCCTGAGCTATTTCCATAGGTTCTCTCCATAGTCAGTGCAAAAAAAATGACCACCTCCAGAGAGCAATTCATCCCCTTCAGGAGGTGTCTAGATGAGGTGGGCCAACTCCTCCTCTGAATGTGTGTCACTTCTAGAAAGCTCAAGGTAGCACAGACAAATCAGTCCTATCTCTGCAAAAACGTCCCATTCCAATAATAGCAATTTCCCATTGAGGACAGACATTGAGATAAGCAGTTAGCAAATTCAGAGGCACGATTGCCAGGCTCTGGGCAGCTTTCAGAGGGAGCCACTGAGCTCCAGGACGCTGTCTCTGGCTCCAAGAAAGCGGAGTCTGGGCACCAGCCAGCACAGGCAGCCCTGCTGCAGCTCACCTCCTGTACGGAGGCACTTGGAAACCTCAGGGAGCTGAAGCAGCACTGGGTAAGAGCTTGCTTGCACCAGAGAGGTGAATGCAGTGGTGCTTATCATGGTGGCAGGGCTAACGAGCATTAAGAAAGGCTGCAATGAAGATTCACAGGTCCAGGCATCTACAGGGGAAGCAAAAGCCCACAAAGGACATTTCCTATTTCCTCAGGAGCTGAAGCCCTTGCAACCACATGTATGCTGTCACTGCGCTACAACGGGAGCCACTAGCTGGATGGTTAGCATGCATCTACTGACCAGCCTTCCTGGAAGTGGCAGGATGCCCTCTGCAGAAGGAACCACTTTCAGGCATCCAGAAAACTACAACAGCACTGAAGGATCCACCACATAGCACATTCACAACCCCACCAGCTCCTGCCCTCCATCTGCCCACCATGGGAAGAGTGACCCCCAGTCTGGGCGCTCTCCTCCCTTCCAGTACCACATCTCTTGGTGGGCCTTCCAGGGAAACAACCCTCATCAGCAATGAGGTCATGAGAGCCAGCTCGCCTCCTGCCTTCCCTGAAGCAGAGGCAAGGCCATTGCCTGCAGGCTGGAGGTGGACTGAGGGCCAGGGTGAAGCCCGGTGGCCACCAGAGCCTTCTGCTGGCCCCAGGGCATGAGGCACAAACAAAGCAGGAGGTGCCTATATGCTGCAGCAGCCCCATGGAGACCACTTAATTGATTAATTTCAGTTGGCATACAAATACAATTTAACAAGTTTCTCACTCTTTTATGTAAGCTATGAGGGAACAGCAGGAAATTAATCATTTCTGTGTGAGAAATATAACCTGCAAACAAAAAACTAAAAGAGGAGGAAAGTGCAGCTCAAAACTCTGCAGCTCTGTGTTAAAATATGCTTCAAGTACTGCCTTGAGTCTTAGTTAGCTCATCATTATTTTGCCATCTGAGGAACTTGTATATAAAGACCCAGATTTGACTGACATAATATATCTGAGGTATTTAAACTAGGAATGCAATTACTTCAGGTTCTTCCCACTGTCACTGGAGAGAAATAAATTCTTCTCAGTTCTTGAGTGAGCCAATCGACCCTGCAGAGACCCGGCACCTATTTCTTTCCACTGATTATGGAGGGAGCCTACTGTGTCTGTGCTTCTAACTTAGGCATCTCATTTAGGTTCCTATAGTTAGCTAGGATGAATCCAAGCCAAAATCAATCCACTTAGTGTCAAATCTCCCATCACCAAAGGCCAAGCTGAACTTGCTGTTACAGCAAACAAAAACCACAGCTCTTCACACTTGGTTATCCCAAGCACCAAAGCCACAGTCATGAACAGCATCACAGAGCAATGTGTGTTGAAAGGGGTATGAAGCAGCACAGCAAATGATCTTTCATGTGTCAGCACTGAACCCCTGACAGCCCTGGGCTGTCTCATGTTGCTCGTGAGCTTCACTGTCATCCTTGAGATTTGATTAAAAAGTGAGTTGTGTTCTACCTCAGTTTTCATAGTTCCTTTAAAACTGGACTTCGTGTACTTACTGTAGTCTACCAGCCCTTTAAATGAAATATTCTTTTGTCAATATCTATACTATAGTATTCTTTCTGTTAACACAATGTTTGGCATAAAATGCTACTGGTTATTATATTCTTTAATCCCAGGGACTGCTGAGAAGTTTTCAATAAATAATAATTTTCATTTATTTTCAACACAGGCATCTATAAGTAATTGCATAATATTGCTGAGGGTGAATTATCTGCAGGTCCGTGCTACACTGTAAATAAAGTGCTGTGTGTGCTTTGTGCTATGTGAGCTGAGGTGGTGCCAAGAACTTGAAATCATCTACCGAGAGTGAGCGAGAAAAAGAGAGGATATGTGGAGAGCACAGCTCAAGTTTTAAATTTCGGTCTGATTAGGGACCCCAGTAGCTGTTTCCGTTCCTCCCTTGCAGCGGGCAGGTAATAGTATTTCCTTTTTCTCACACTTCTGCTCTGCCAGTGGCAGCAGGAGGGGAGCCAGTGGCCGCCTTCCCCGTGCAGGCAGCGTGTGCTCTGGGTGCTTCTCCCCCCAGGCAGAGACCTGCTCTGCACTTAGGCAGCAGTTTGGGCGGCATGAGTTACCCTGGTTGACGGCAGCCCCCTCTGTCACCTGGTACCATCAGACAGTTGTGTTGAAGAGCCTTGGTCATTGTGTGGAAGAATAGGAGCTGCTGCTATAGGTAAGGATACAACAGTAAAAAAACTGGCCTGTGGCTTAAAAGAAAAATCTCTTGAGTAGAAATGATGGCCTCCTGGGTGCTTAAGATCCTCTCCTCCTGAGAAAAAAAATCAAAACCTGGCAAGATCTGAAGTCATCTGGCTCCATATCTATCTGCAACTGACTCAGCGGTCTTCCCTTCCTCCAGCTGCCTAAGTAGCGTGTTAAGTGTCCTAAAGTCAGGGATGGTATCAGTCCTTGATGAACGAACATCTACTACTCCTATTGCAGATGCTCTGAGAGGCCCCAGGATGTCCTTGCTGTGCTATGCTTGTACCAACACTAAACAATTTCCTGCCCTAATTTGCTTTGCATGCAATGAGCAAGATATAAAGTTTGACAGGTCACTCTAGTATCAAAGTCAAAAGGTCAAAGGTCAGCAATAGAATTTTTTTCCTGCCCTTTTTACCAGTGACTTCTAATAGAAGGAGTAGGAAAAATATCAATATACTTGCACGGTGAGAACAAGGAAACAACTGAATCACTCAGACCGTCAACCTCACTGAAAATATCTGTGCTGTATTAGATAATGTTGAAAGGGAGTTATGCTAATGCCTCAGACGCTTTGTACATACCAAGTCTGAAACAGTGATATCTAATAGTTGTGATATCTAATTAATAGAATCAGTATGTGGTTATTTTAAGTAATATTTTAGTATCAGAAACCATTTGCTTCCATTACCTGAGAGGTGCTGCAGCCAGAGAGCAGGCATTCACCTAGTAACTATGCTATTATCAGGGGGACCTAAGGAAATCCACTTTGGAGTACTTTGGGATCTGGCTGAAGGAGTCTCAGAGCTATTAGTGGTTCCAGCTGAGGTTCATGAAGGATGGGGGAGGTCCCAGAAGACTGAAAAAAGGGTAAATATCTTTCAGATAGAAAAGCCTAGTATCAGCTTGCCACTCAACAGTGCTCAACGAACACTCAACAGTACTCAACAAATAACCAGAGCTATCTCCAAAGCCACAAAAAAATAAAGAGGATAAAAAGCAGGTAACGTGTTTACCAGGAATAAATCATGTGCAACCAACTCAGTTACCTTCTTAGACAACATTACAAGCAAGTGAGCAAGCATCATAACACATGACTTCAGTAAGATGATTGCAAACAACATTCTCATAAGCAAGCTGGGGGAAAGCACTCTTAAATAAACCACTGTAATGAGATTACAGGTCTTGTCCAAAAACCTACAAAGAATGAACAGTATTCTTTGAGTGTCTGGAAAAAAAAAGTACAGAATGGCCTGCTGCATGCTGCTGTGAACAGGGGCTGCCTGATATTTTTACTAATGACTCATGTTATGAGAGTGGGTATGCATAAAACATCAACCTCGGAAGGTCTGCAGGCACCAAAAGACAGAAGCAGAATTCACAATGATCTAAAATCTGCAGAGCACTTGCAGATCAGCAGTGGGATTCAAGAAGGACAAGCACAAAAAGTTTGATGCTTTGGCAAAAGCATCAGCTCTGTGAACACAGGGTGAGGAGCCATACAAGATCAATGGAATGAATCACAGCACCAGGCAGCAGCGTCACATTCTTGTGGGGGTGGGAACAAATTTCATGGAGATGTCAAGAATGGGGGTGCAGGCTGGAAGGCATGTGGAGGGGTCCTCCTGCTTTGCCCAGTGCTGGTGAAGGCCCAGTAAGACTGCTGCGTCTCATTTTGGGGGCACCACCCTGCAAGGAAGATGTGGACCAGTTAAGAGAGCTTGGAGGAAAGGGACAAAAATGAGTGCAGAAAATGTGACCTGCACAGAAAGACTGAACAAACTGGTAGCCTGGAGAGGAGAAGGCTGATAAATGCCACAGACCTGACCATCTACCCACCAGCCCTGACCGTGGACACCGTGCCCTCAGCGTGCACCCCTGCTGCCTCAGAGAGCAAGCGTTTTTTTCACTGGCCTACCATACACTTTGTGTTACAGAACTCTTGCAAAGCTAAGGCCGCCCTGCTTGGAAATGCTTTAGTGGATACATAGTACACACCACTATGCTGCAAAGTTAACGCTGGGTAAAACTGGCTCAGACAGGAGGCTCAGGGGTGGTTGGTTATCCTTGAACCAGCCAACATCCTGACCAACACTTGATACTGCAGAATCACAAGGGAAGATGCCACCTAACATGCAAGCAGGGATGAACCATCCCAGACCTTTTCCGTCCTGCAGGTTGGCATCCAGGGACATCAGTGTGCATGGCTGCATTGCCAAGTGCTACCACGGGCTGTCCGGTACAAGGGCAGTACTGGAAATGGGTGTTTTGTTTTCAGTTTTATTTAGTAAAAGAAGTTCCAGCAAAGTCGATCTCTTGCTGTTCTGGCTACTCTGCCGGAAAGGGTCCATAATATTGGAGGGGGGGGGGAAGATTGTCTTAGATTTGTAAAGGCACTGAATCCAAAATCGTGACTTCTTAATTCAGGTGCCTTTCTTTAGATACCACAAAGCTCAACCTCACCAAAATGAGCTGTACCATGCCAGGAGGGTGCCAGGTCTCCCCGTGGGGGGCAAGAGGAAAGAAGAGAGACTGCAGAGCAGTCTGCAGGATGCTAGCCCCTGCTGGGACAGCTACTCCAAAATATATGAGCCTCCATCAGTGCTTGGACACTCCTGGTCACTCAGGACACACCAGCCAGTGGAAAACTCTTACCAGCACACATGGGCAGCTGGTGCCACTGGACACACAGCTGGAGGGGAGCAGATGGTGCCACTCACTCCTCCCCAAGAGCCCAGCAGTCAAAGCGCCCGTCTCAGGATGCCAAAGGCTGGAGGTGGCACCAGGGTCATCGCCAGGATCACTGCATCCCCGGCCCTGGCCACCTCCCAGCCCCACGAGGTGTCCCCAGCAGCAGGCCTGGGGAGGAGGCAGGTACCCACTGTGGAAGAGCCAGGCATGGGGACACTGAAGGAGCAGGAGCAGGAGCATGGCTGTAGCTGAACAGCTAGAGTGGGAAAGGAGGCCAAAAACTTGAAACCACAGATCTCCTAGTGCCTGCCCTGCTCTTCCCATGGCTCCCCAAACAAATGTAATTAAACACTGAGAACAGGCCAGCTGAACTTCAGCATAAGTAATCTATTAAATTTCATTAATTCTCCTTTGCATTATAAATGCTGAGACAGAGGCGTGATCTTGTCTGTGCTCTTCAGAAGGTTGTTTGCAAGTGGTAAACAACCTTAATTATCTTCAGTGCAATACCCAACTGGATGCCGAAACGGATCACACACGGCAAGACTGCTCAGTTCGGCAAGTCTGCCATCACACACATAGGTGGATAGAGGCAACTGTCTCACTTGCCTCCCCCTTGCCCAATGATGTGGGTCATTGGACTCACTGCAAGCCTTCAGCATTGGACAGCTGGTCTCACCAGTCACAGCAGGACATCCACAGGGCAAGCCCTCTCCTGAGGCACTTCAGGTAGATCTCCTCTGTATGAGCCCTGCCTTTGCCGTGTTGACCTGAAGGTGAGGTTGGTGTGCAGCTTCACTGCAGGAGCCCAGTTTCAGGTACGTAGGATATAGGCAAAAATATTTAACAACAGACATATTTAACACGCTGACAGGGAGCAGGAAAGCTATCTGTGATTTGTAACATGACCGTTGTGCTATGAAATGTTATAAACTGTGCACCCAGATGCCCTTTTTTAGGTAACAGCATAATAATTTTATGCAAATGTCTGCTCTTTTCAATACTGCTTTTCTTCCCACGCTGGAGTTTTCTCTTTTTCCACATGTCCATCTTATGCCCAGTTCTAGCATTTGATTTTAAATACATGTGATTTCTTTTGTTATTCTCATTGTCACACATGGTCCAATTTACTAGCCTGGTTGGGTTTTTTTAGCAACTATTCAATATCATGTAACCCAAATAATAGTTTATATGCCTACAGTAAAGTTAATGTGATAGCAGAAATCTCTATTTTTAGGAATGGAGCTTTTATTTCATATGTTATTGATCATTGAGATACAAAATGTTATTGCAGATTTCCTCTGAACTATTCCTATAGCACCAGCATGGGGGAAGTATGAAGATCAAAAGAACAGAGAAATAATCCTTATTTCAGGAATTTAGATGCAAGTAGAACTGGTAAAAAAAAAAAGAGGATAACATATTTAGTGAAAAGTTCCATCTCTGTTAATCGCCTGTTGAAATCTATCTCTTTTGACCAGCTCTAGGACAACTCAAAAGACTTGAGCAAACACCACCAAAACTATTTTTGACAGTGTTCTGAAAATACTGGCCACCTTTTGCAGTTGGACAGGTGAAGGGGTTTAAATCTAAACAGTCGCCATCAAAACTGGCATCGTTTTATCGTAGCTGCAAAAGCCAGTCAATGCCCTTGCCCTGGTGAAGGTGATTACCTCTGTGCAAGCCGTCACCAAAGTGTCAAGTCAGTATAAATGAGGTCTCCAAGTGAGCACGGCTGTCCCACAGCCGGCGGCACACAGGGAAAGAAAGCAGGTCTGGAGCTCAGCGTGCCCTCAGGATCTGTTTTGATTCACTGTACATCATTTTTCCATGTTGCCTACTGAGGCTCTTCTATAAAAATGATGTACATTTTTCATTTTAAGTAATCTCTGGTGCCTTGTAGCCTTGCTTTTTGAAATAACCAGATCTGAATATCCATCACTGAAAGGTATTTGAGGGCAGATTTCCAGACAAGATCCTTTAGCCATCCCTGTAACATGCATGTGTTCACTTATCCACCTTTGCAAATTTCTGCATTTACCAATATTTTTTTCATGCATAATTATTTTTGCCAAATCATAAAACTTTCACAAGGCAGCAACAATTAAGGATTCAGTCAACCCCTTGCACCTTGGCTTAAAAGATAAAGAAAGAATTGGAAGAGGAGAGAGACTTGAAAATGAGAATAAATAAACTCCTAGCCCAGCTGCTTATTATATTAAGTGCCAGGAAAATTGTAATGTTAGCAAATGTAACTTTTCCTCCTTTCTACGCACGATGAGGTATTTTCTTCTTTGGGAGTCTGTCTGGGTGCAACTGCCATTTAGCAGCTGAGCATACAACAAGGTTGAGCGGTTTAGACAAATGAATCATCTTCCTCATCCCTGCCAAAAAACTGCCTCAGCCGTGGATCACCTTATGGGGAATAAGGTAATCTCTGTCACTTTGAAACAGCTCTAGATATCTTTAAAGAAGGCAGAGCTTATAAACTTGATGCAAAAGCTCCTGGGAGAGAGTCTTTCTGGTGTGCTGTGGTCTCCCACTCTGATTTCACATGTAATACATCCTTCCACCTGCTAATGCGCCTGCAGAGAACATGCAGTGAAATACATGGAGTTACTACCACCATAGGAAATGCTGGGGGCCAAATGCAAGAGCTGGGCTTTTTGTAGTGGTTCTGTTTGCTCCTTTGGCAATATATAGAAACAAAAATTACATCAAGGACAGAGGTGTGGTGAGCAGCTTTGTAAATACCATCCATATGCAAGTGCCATAGAGCAAAGCCTACTCTATACAATGGGCATGAGGGGATTTCGGGGTGGATTTGCACTTGAAGTACTTCTGTGTACAAACAGTGGGGGGTTGTTGGCTTTTCCTTCGCTCTGGACCCTCATTCCAATTTTGGACATTTAGATTCAGTACATCTATCTCAGTCCTGATTTAAGTGCATATGCTTATGCCAACAATGTTTCTTTAACTGCTTTAAACATTTCTAACAGTTCAAATACCTCCCTTTGTAAAATCCCTTGTGGAAGCACAAGGCTCACGAAATTCCTCTGTGTTGAAACAACCCACAAACTAGGAAAAGATGAGTTGGGATAACGTACAAAGTCTCAGGTCCTGCAGTGGGGCACCATCTCTCCATTCAAGTTTTTCCAAAGAAGATTAAAAACAATTTCTCCTGTTGTCAGAAATACCCTATACACCATCCATAGGAGTTACGGTCCCCGGTAAGACTCACTGGCACCTCTGTGTGCCAAACTCATGCTGTCACAACAGCAGGTGAGAGGTGTTATTTGCCATGTTATGGCTGAGACTACCTGCAAATGCCACACGTACCCTCCCTGTGCACCCTGGGTGCCAGAGCCCCACCACAGGGTCAGCCGCACACCCACCTGTGCCACTTCTGCCCCGAGAAAAGTGTTCTCATTTCATAGACATCCTACAAAATTGCTGGGAGGTTTCAGTGTATGTTCAGGGAGAAGAGCCAGCATCACACCCACCAGCACCACACAGCTGTAACGACAACACCCCTTCACTGAGATGGTCCCAGAGCAGTGCTGCGAGTCAAGTTCCCCCCTATACAATAAACATATTGCTACAACATCAAACCCACTGGCAAAATACAGATGGGTGATTATTATAAGAAGGATTCAAGATAAAAAAACTTAAACCCATTAACAAGTTTTTCTATATACTTAGTGGCATACTAAGTATATAACTATATATATAACACATTAAGAAGGGCTTTTTTATACTTAGTGGTATACCCCAGGGGACAAGGCAGGAGAATACTCTGGAATTAATCTATGAGCAGATGAAAACTTGCCCTTTAGTAGCATTTTGTCAGGGAGAAATACTAAAGTGAAGTGTGACTCCATGAGACATTGTAATTTTGAGGGGACCGTTAAAAAATAAAATCCCTTTGAAAGGGTAGCTGACTCACATCGCAGAATATAAAGCAGGAGGCAGTTCAGCTTGTGAGACAAATGCTACAAGGCATCTCAAAACACCCCAATCCTAAATAGCCTCAGCTTTGCTCCATCATTTTGGAAAAAAACCCAAATTTTTCTCAAGTTCATTCAATCCCACTGAATTTGGTAGCACCCTGCCATGTTATCAGAAGGAACAATTTGACAAGGCAGTCCTTCAGCAACAAAACTGTTTTTTTTTTTTTCCTCACTTGCACCTCATTTATAGCCCATGCTGCCTGCTCATTCTTGACTTTGCAAGTTTCTGGTGCTCTCTGACTGAATTTATTGGTAATATGCCTTCTGACTAGTAGGTCCTGTGGATGTATGTAAATATGGTAAGAGACAGCAAGTGCTCACTGGTCATAATGCATTGACCCACGGGGACAACACCCCATGGACAGCAGGGAAGGTCTGCTGACCATGATAGTCCTGGTATTGACTTCACTAGGTTTGGATGAGGATCTAAACTCACGCAAATCTGCCATCAAATGAACATCACAAACTCCATAATTTTGTGTTTAGCGCTTGCATTCTCCAGACTGATTTATTCTTATGTTGTAGAATTGTTTCTCAATATCAAGAAAGAAAAAATTAGATACATTATTTAGCAATTCATATTTTACATGCTATTATTGGTTTACCCTTGTAAGAGTATGAACTTGCAAAATATTTTGTCAAAAATAAAAAAGATGACTCCTGCCAATTTAAATGAAGAAACTGGAAGTTCTGTCATAAAATTCAGCTGAAAGCAGGTCTGTGGAAAAGCACGGAGGAAAACACACACACACACACAAAATTTTTTAAAAAAGAGGACTCGTGTGATCAGATGAGTGTCGGTGAGGTTGGAGACTGGGAAATCAATCACTGCTCTTGGCCATCTCTACACATTTCTTCTCATGCCCAGTTGCCCAAAACTATTTCTCTAAATTCCCATATGAAGTCTTGGCCACTACTACCCTGTCCTTCACATCATAAGCATTACTCTTTTTTCCTAGAGAATTCTGAATATTTTGTTCCTGTAAGAGGTATGGTAGATATTATCTTGAAAATATGAAACAGCACATTCTGACTAGAAATACTTTCCAAGTACTTCAGATAATCACCTCTTCAGATCTTTATATGGAGGCAGCTCTGGAGTGTCGTGCATTGTCTTTATCCCAGGACATAAATCTCATCACTCCCAGGGAAATCTCCTACCAGCCACCGCTCTCAGGGAAGGAGCCATCTTCAGAAATCTTTAATCAATATTTAATTTTTGTCTGAGCTATTTCCTGGGAATTAAACACAATCCATAAAAAGAAAATAAGCACTTGGGCAAACGTGTCAGGGCAGGGGTGTCCTGCACTGGTGGGGTAACGTTAAAAGAGCTGCTACATAGCCCTCTTTTCACCACTAATATATTTAGCTTAAAAATGCTATCAGTGGAAAAACAGGACCAAAATGAAAAGAAGCAAGAGCTGGACACCACAGTGCTATTTCTCATTTAGAACTTTTGTAAGAAGGCATGTTAAGGCACTTCTGTTCTCCTTGTGCCTCTTCTTCAGGAGCCAGTGTGCACTCTTTCCAGTCAGTAACAAAAGTATCCATCACTGCAAAGGCACAAGCCAAACCTGACAGACCCACTCATATATTTCAGCTAAGGTTTTTATGTATACATATATCATTATGCATCATAATACATATTATAATATGTACATATAATACATATACTGTGTCTTATATGTGTGCATCATTAGGTATATTATAATGTATAAATATAAAATATAGTAATATAAATCTATTATACTACATATATAAACATTATCTTTATATGTTACATATATTACATAAACATATATTACATATATAGTGAATATTATGTAATATAGCGTGTCTGTATATATCATTATGTATCTATTACTATATAAATGTGTTATATTATTTACATAACACAATGGCTAGATATATGTATCCATTATTATATGCTTTATATAATAGACATGTAAAATTTTATGCATGTATTTGTTATGTATGACTGAATACTTTTAATATTATTAATCAATGTATTTATATAATTTATGAATGTGTAATTATTTAACTACACGCTCTATTATTATTGTCACCACTGTGTATTTACACATTCCCATGAAGGCACGCGCCACGGCATCTCCCCTTGCCCCGTCGTGCCTGGGGAGCGCAGGGAGACCTGCCACCGCCTCGCTGCCTTCTCTGTTGAGCTCTCCCCTGGCTCACCTGTTCCACAGAGCAGCCCCTGGTTTGATCCCCCGCACCTCCACCGCTGCGCTCGGTGGGAGATGGTCGCCCAGCCTGGACCGAGACCCAGGCCCAAGCAGCCTGTCACGACATGGCAGGTGGGACCTGCCACCCCACCGGCCTGCACCACGCCAGAGCACTGGGGATGAGGGAAGCCTTGACAGCCAGCTGGGCCCAGGGCCTCTCCAGGGGCCTGTCACCACAGACTTTGCTCTGTGGTGGACAGAGCCAGAGGCAGCCTGGGTACAGGGCCAAATTTTGAGGCAAAAAGCACACTTTCTTCTTTTTAGGTATTATTGTGTAATAAAAAACATACTCTGTCAATGACTTGCAACTGGTCTTGCCAAAGTGTTCTACTTCAACGTCATGGTCTTCCAGCTCCCATCCTCATGCTGGAGGACTCAGGATCGCCTACCTTTAAAGCTTTGGAGATAGTCTTTCACTAGTGATACTCGTTATGTTTCATACTGTTCACCCCAGGTTAACCTTTGCTTTTGGACATCTAATACCTACTACAAAAAAATAGCAACACAGTTGGTGTAACTCAATGTAGTGAAACCAGTCAGTATTTTTTTCTTCTGACCAACATTAAATGAAAATCCTTTCAAGTGTAACTTCCTCACCGGCTACTTCACCTCATCGCGCTTCTGTATAGCTTCTTATAAATGTAATATATAATTAGAGAGCTTATAGCTTCCTGCAGCACCTATTCCTTCACCTTATAGCGCTGCTTCTTCACCTGATAGCGATTCTGTAAAAAGCAGCTGAAGAGCACATAGCAACTTGCAACTTAATTTTACTCAGGACTTCATGAATATTACATCCTTTCTCAGGGCAAGCCAAGGAAGGAGACACCAAGCTGAGCCAAAAAGGTTAAATGACAGCCAGCCCAAGCACTCTAGGGTTTTTAGATGCCCTTCCTGTGCACTGTCCATGTGCTATTTATCCAGATCCTCAGGACATCAACAACAGCTCCTGGAAGATGTATACACATGCACACACATCCCTATTTGAACATACAGTATTATTTTTTTATATATCTAAATATAACAACTCAAAATAGAAGCCCATTTTCTTGCTAACACTCTCATCAGAAATGCAAGCAAACTGCCATGGGATGGTGGTTTGGAGCTACCAATAAAAACAGAAAACCAAACCCCTCCCAAAATGCAGTGAACCCCCCCAACACCATGATGTGCTAAAGCTGCAGCTCTTTTCTCCTTAAAGTAGTCGTGAGACACAGCAAAGGCATTTTACGGGCTGGCATGGCAGAAACCAGAGCACCCTTGGCATGAGCCCACAGCACCAAGGCACAGGCAGGCCAGGTGCAGGTGGAGGGAGTCTGTGAGCTGCTGCTTTCTGAAAAGAAATGGGGAAAAACACCAGCACACAGAGCCTAGAGAAACCAAAGTCAAAAGAGGAACTAGAGTATGACTTGAGATGAGGAACTAAAAGCAGCTTTTCAGGCACACCCTGGCAGGGAAAGAAGCTGGGAACCCCCAGTGCAGACCCTGCCATCTGCTCTGTAATTCCTGCCCTCATCAGGAATTGAGATGAGCCACCTGGGTCCATCAGCAATTTCTCCATCTATCTAGTGAAAAAGCCTTTCAAGGTATGGCTTTTCTTTTCTTAAATTAACTAGTTCAGGGAAAAGAGCACAACCTCCTCAACTGACACAGCTGCAGAGGTGTTCTAAATATATAAGCAAATGCAAACTTAATTATCCAGGTTACTTAGCATAAGATTATTAGTTGTTTATTTCCTTGTTCCACTCTGGAATCCTAATTAAATTTTACCATTGAATAATATATTCCTATTGTTTCCTCAGGCCTTTGAGCTTGATGCTGCTCTCAGGATTATGGGCCTGTAGGCATCATATCCTCTGAATTTACTATGTGTTAGCTACGGCACAGCAACTGCTTATCTGAGCAATTTAACTCCATGGCAAATACAAGATCATCTAACTCTCTGCCGAAAGCAAGCAACCTATCTAGAGCTACCCTGTATTCTTCATTGGTAAGAGAAATGTATTTAGGCAATTACTGTTAAGCAGTTGAATGAAAGTAGCTTGTTAATCCCCAGTGTATCGATGTCCTCAGTTAGATCATTGTGAATCAGGACTAGTTCCATGACAACAACAGGTGAAATCCATCTTTCAGTGGTGCAGTCTGATCTGAAGGGAAGCACTTGTACCTTGCTGCCTTAAAGAATATTGTTGTGATTGCCTTGGGCTAAAGTATTCAGCCAGGCCTTGCTGTCGCTGTGATGTGAATTGGGAACATCTTTGGTGCTGTCCTTGTTTCCAGCAAACAGGCACAAGAGGAGGGATGTATGCTATCTACATGAGGGGTCTTTCCCTTGACTTCTGCAGTCAAGAAGGAAAAAGTGACTTAGCACAGGAATGTAATTCGGTAGCTAAATTAGGTGCTGTGACCATTACAAATTCTTATTTTTCTGATTATAGTAGAACTAAATAAATTATTTCCAAATACCTCTCCTCTCTTCCTTGTGCTACCCCTTGAGGCTGTACTGTCCATGCTCTCCCAGACTCCTTCATGCCTTTTACTTCTGGCATATGACATTCTGGACATGAATGGCTGCACTACAATTAAATACCCAAACTCCTGCATTTGGGATTAGATCCAAATACTGTTCTACCTAAATTAAATCCTGCTTAAGCCTTCCTATGTGATCCAGTGTTTTGGCTTGCACTCTGCTATTTTAGTTGTTGTACTCCATAAAGAAGTATCATACTGGAGGGTAATATGCTAAAATACCTGCAACTATAGACCTGCATAAACCCCAAGGAAATTCTAAGATCAGAATATAACACAGGGTATTTGACATATGAAACCTCCCCAAGTGAAATGAGGGTTGAATGGCCAAGGCTGAAATTCTCCTCCACTCAGAGAAATGAGTCATAGTTCCCACCTTGCAATAGGTCTCTTTCTGGGGAAGACTTCTGTAGGTGCTCTCCCCTGAGCCAACACTAGGCTGTCTACTGGAAGACCATCAGATCTGGGTGAAGACCCTGCCATCCTTCTGCAGCACTGTTCCTTGAGAGTCCAGGAGTGATGCACAGTTGAAATTAGACGCCTGGAAGAGCTGTGTTAACCAGTGTCACCTCCTCTAACAAGGAGCCATTAAGATCAGATTGGCTACATCTCCCTGATTGCACATATGCCTTTGGGGAGAAAGAAGGTCAGTGGAAAGGCGTAGGCTTCAGCTTCTGGTCCGACAGGATGGGAAAACTACTTTAAGATAACCTGTGCCAGGACCACTTTTTGAACAAAAGGCTTGACATTGTGAAGTGCCCTTGAATAAACTCTGGCTATTTCCTTCTATCAATGCAATAGGTATGCTGAACCAGTGAAATATTGGTTAGAGGATGTAGGGCTCAGGAGAACACTCAAATTCTCTGTCAGTGGGCCTGTCATCGCTGTTGACTTGTGGTGATGGGAAAGCAGACTATATCTATATTTCTGTCCATAACGCGATGGCCTTTTGAACCAGTATCGGGAGACCATGATAAATAGGCATTGCCTTCCTTGACTGCACGGTAGACTGAAGATGTTTTTATCTGAATACATATAAATTCCTCCTATTGTGGAATCTGTATAGCAGCTTGGACTGCCTGGCAATCTAATGTGACATGTGACAAATTAAACTTGTTGCTCAGGGCTCAAGAACTCGGAACAGATGATCATATCCTTCTGAGACCCATTCCTTCAGCTGGAAGTGATTGAGGAGTGTTTACTTATGCCAAAATTTCTGATTGTAGTATGAACTGGTAAGGGCAGAGAAAAGTCTAATGACTTGAATGGATCTGATAAAATGCATATGTTCTTTTTGCATGTTTAATTGACAACACAGCACAGCACATGTAGGTGCAGCCTGGCCAGCTCGTGTGCTTGCTTGCCTGGAAGCCCTGCAGTCTATCTAATGGGCTTGGTTTGATTTCTACAGATGCTAACTGAAGAGAGGTCTGGGTTAGAAAATCAAGTTTCTGTGAGTAAATTCTACCCACAATCAGCTGACAGTGGGGCCAGCTCACAGAAGGAGTGTAGGGTATAATTTGGGGCAAGATCTACCTTTAACCTGCAAGCTATCTAGGTGCAAGTAGGATTGTCTTCCCTGTGGTGCTTGGCACTCTCTGGAGATCCAGTGTGTTGTGCAGAGACACAAAAATACTGTGAGCTTGTGATGAGTGGCAAATGGGGGGGGGGAAGTCATTTAGATCAAAAGCTGCAAAAAATAGCCAGTTTTTCTGAATCCCATCTTTCTTGGAGTAAAAGGAAAAAGAATCCCCAATTTTAATTACAGAAGGGAAATGTCAGGTAATGAAGTTTCTTCTTCCTTATATTGAGGGTGTATCTCCCTTAGAGCTCCCAGGCCATACTGGGGGCAGTAGGAGAGCTCCTCTTGATTCCTATTTCATACACTAATATTTTTTACACTGTTTGATGCTTTGATATTTTTTTCCTCAAATGACAATACACCTTTTTTTTGTGTGTGACTAACTTCACACATTCTCTTTTTCTTTCTTTCTTTCTTTTTTATTGCTTTTTGAGAAATTGTTTCTATTCACCTGAGTGATTGATACTGCTGAGTACTTTATTCAACAATTAGTAACTGTGGGACAGCATGTTCCTCAGATATAGCCTCATTCAATTTTTGATCAGTAAGACTGTTTTCACTTGCAGAAAAACTAGTCAACTAATCATTTGAGGCTTATATTACTGCCTTTTTTTTTTCTTTCCTGACACTAGGAACACAGACATATGTTAACACTGGGTTCTTCTCTATAGATTTTACCTCTATATGGTAAAATGGAATGGAAGCATTGCAGCAGTTCGTTTATATTTCATTGTCAGCAGGGCATCATGAATGCAAGGAATAATCTGTGAAGCTGATTAGAGGGTCTGGGTTTTAGGGAAGCAATAAACATGTGAAAGCAACTTGTAAACTTTTGTAGCTTCACTGCTGAGTTCTCCCCTTTACTATTTGTATTAATTAGGATGTGTGTAAATCAAACAAACATAAATGTCAGTGGCAACAGTAGTTAGCAGAAATTTAAGTGTGCTTTTATTTCCTTCTCTGCTGTATTTTCTCCTGATTTCACTACAAAGAAGCAGTAAAATGAAGGACCACAGGATTTCCTTCCTCTTTGTTGAAAAGAAATGTGCAAAGAAGCAGAAAGTTTTAAGCAGGAATGAGAATGACAGAAAGGAAACAGAGTAGGAATTGGGAAAAAGAAGGGAGGGAAATTAGAAAAATATAATTAGATTTGGGAATATGAAAGAGAAAAGGAAAGCCTCTGTGTGGCAATACTCATTCCAGGAATTACTTCAAGATTTACTGCTTATTTATTCCTCATTAAAATGCATCCTCTGTGTTCATTACATTTCAGCAAAAACAATTCAGCCATCATTACTACTTAATGTTAATGTCATACATTAATAATAATCAGTGGTCACTTGGTCCAGAAAACACTCAGACACCTGTACCATTCTGAAGCTGAGGAATGGTAGCTACCAGTAGCTGTTTAACCCACTGAAACATGTTTATTACTCAGTACACTTAAAACTAGTAATTAATCTCAGGGTAGTCCTGTGGGAAAGAAGTCATTGCAAGGAGAGTTGTTGTTTTATGAGATCAAGACGTCTGTGGATGGGAGCGGCAAGGACACTGGAAGTTTTTGCTAACGAGAATCCTTTGCATACAAGTGCAGCAAAATGTAGTAACTTGTCAGCAGTTTGGTATCTCACACTTATGATTAACACATCTACTACTCCTGGATCAAACAAACCATGGGCTAGGTGTCACTCCTCTTGGTGAGGAGATGGGATCTTGACAGATGGTTCTTCATTTGTCCTTCAGGAGGCAGGGGGGCTGGAGGGGAGGTGGTGGTGCTGCCTTTTCTAGTCAGAGAAGTCCTGTGCTACCTACACTTGAATTCCCATAAGCTTTTATATGCACATGGCTAATGCGTTACAGGTGTTGGCAGGATATCTAGTAAGACAGTGAAGTTGTTCTATTTTCAAGTTACCTCATCCCAGTTTCATATGCAAGTTTTTTGTATGAACTACGGTTTCATTTCAACAAGCAAGAAATACACCTAAAAATCCCATGCCACAGCAAGAAATTCTTCATCCCACTCTTCTCAGCAAAAGCAGAGTTCAAGAGTTTCTGCTGGACACAACTGAGTGAGTATGAAGTCTGCCTTGGCCTGGGCTGCAGCGAGGGCTGTGTCAGTGCCGCCAAGGCGTTGGCAGGGCTATGGACAGTTTCAGCAGAGCTCCTAGCTGGGATATCAAAGTTTTCTGATGTCAAGTTAGTGGGCATCTTTTAAATACCCAAGTAGAGTCCTCAAATGTGACAGATACCATGCTTTCATTCTTTTCATCACAAGCATTTGCCTTGCGTGCAGTGACTTGTGCACCCTTCTCAATAGAAAAAAATGATGACAGTCAGCTATTTCTTGGATACGATTATGTTTATTGGCAAATAACATTCTCACAAGCATGAAGATCACACAGAGCCAATTTCCCTTCGACTAGCATTCTGTCCAGAAAGTGATCTTCTGGTTTACTTTCTGACTTACAAATGTGACTTTCCTGTCTGCACAGCTTTCTGTTGAAATTCTGCCTGTTCCATAAAGCACATACACATACATAAGCCCCAAACTAATTAATTCCTAGTGTTAGTGTTTATGTTCAGTCTAGTCCTTGGCAGCCACTACCGTTGTTTTAGGTCTGACAGAGCAGTGGGATATTTAATTGTTTGCTCATTTAGTCTGAAGAGAGAGCAGCCAGCATAACCGTAAAACCCAGTGAGAATTGTATGTGACCAGCTTGAAAAACAAAGATATATTTGCTGGATTTCACCCAACCTCCTGCAAAATAATGGTTCAGCAGTGCATTCAGAGAAGGGCTGCCATCTTCATGTGTGAAGGGGAAGACTCAGTGCAGAGACTCTTTCATGCGGAGAGCACAGATGCTCTGCACTCCCTCTGCAGCCTGCAGCAGCTGGAGGGGCTTATGCTGTTTCCCAGCCCCTTCGCTGCTGCTGCTGCTGCTTGCTCCTGCCACCATGAATTTCCACCAAGGGAACGGTTTAATTAAAAAAAATAAAAAGGAAAAGCTCTGCAAAGGTAAACTATTTTTTAAAATGTTATTTAATACATTAAAAAAAAAAATTGGGTTAATCTCCTGTGTGGAAGTGGTCCTATGAGCAATTGTCCAGACATATTTGAGGAGCACAGCGAGGTCAGGGGCAATGGATAGCTTAGGCTGGGCTGATGAGCATGGGAACACATTAAGTCACCAGCAGTGAAACCTGTACATGAAACTTCAGAGGAGGAAAACCCTGGATGTTACTTTCTTTGCCAGTTCTGTGCCTCAGATTGCCCATCCCTATATTTCTGAGGACCACCTTAAGATGTTATTTAACATCAGGAAAAACTCTGAGGTTCCTGAAAGGAAGACAATGCCATTTATAACAGAAGTTTGTTTACTTCTAATGCTTACAGTTTATGCATCAAGAGGACCATTTCCGCCACCGCCGTCACTCTGTAAAGATATTGTATAAGTGTTTCCACTAAATAAATGATTGGATGAAGGAATATAATTTGCATAATTATTTCATATCTATAATTTATACATTTTCAACACCCATTAACTTGTAATTCACAACAGCAATTTATTCCTCTGTACTCATCCAGTATTTATCTCTCTGCTACAAATAGCAGAGACCTATTTTTGGCCAGCACTAGTAAAGAAATTAATAGACTGACTTTATGGTTATTTATTACCGATTGGCCTTCTAGCAGTAACTGTAAGAGTCCCAGCAGCATGACATCTGTCTTTTGACAGGTGTAGCATCTTAGCTTTCTGGTCTTGAGTGTAGATTTAGGGAAAGTTCATCCTTCCCGTTGTTGCTGTATGCTATAGTTTTATTACAGACCTAAACGTTTGGAGAGCTTTTAACACCACGTGCTATAAGAGCACCTCTTTGAGAGCTAGGTGATCTTCCTTTACAGGCAGTGCAGAGAAAGTCTCTTCTAGAGAGCACTTCAGAGCACCTCAGCTGTAGAAATTCAGCAAATTGTTCCCAAGCATGGGGTCTAGAGCTGTGCAGTGTGGTTTAAACTGGTTGCATCCATGCTGCCTTGCTGGTGAGTCTGGGTTTAAGCCAATGCCTACCTGCTGCCTGAGTTTCCCCATCTGACAAGCCTGCCAGCTCACACCAGGGTGTTTGAACAATCAAGTCATTTTGGTTTAAATGAGATCTTGAGACCCAAGTACATAGCTTGAGATTACACCTTGAGTACCAGGGTCCAGCACCTGTTGTCAGTATCTGTAAAACCCAATCTGAATAATAATGTCAAAGAAAGAAACTCCTGTATTATTTCAGCATCCTAAATGGTATGTCTCTTCCTTGCCATTTTTTAATTGCCCATGAATCATCTTTAGTTAAGTTTAAGACAATGAGTAACTCAGTGATGCAACAGAAGCTACAACTCAGAATTAATCTCTTCAAGCACTAGAAATAAAGTGTGATTCCTTTGACTGATCTATTGTCAAAATAACCGCAGTTTAAAGCAGCATTTTATTTTAAAGGGTTTTCATTTTTTTTCCCAGGACTTCAGCAAAAGGCTTTTTCTTCATCTGATTGAGGAAAATGCAGGTGGTAAACATGCAGAGCTGACCTCCATTGTGGAGATACACTGGCAGATGTATTCCTGAATAACTGTATCTGATACAGAAATGAGAGCTGTAATTATTATTCCAGAATAATTATTTTTGAATAGCTATTTTGGTTTAAGTCTCCATGCAGCCACACTGTTTCTGAATTAGCTTTAAATATGGATTACAGTCAGTCCAAAGAAGCACTTCTATTCTGAAATAGGAGCATCCAGAGAGGATGTACGCCCAAATAATGTTCTGGAATAGCTATTTCAGAGGCTTTCCAAGTGCTGAGGAGCCCTGAGGGCAGGCAGTCTGAGGTCTTCCAGCAGCATCAGCGTGGCCAAATTTTGCATCACCAATGTGCAAACCGTTGTCAAATCTAGGGTGGAGTGGGGAAAGCTGCCACTACCAGCCCTTCGTAGAGCTCCTGGAGGGGTTCAGTGTGGGGGGTTTCTTGCAGAGAAGCCAATCCTGTCCTTGGACACACAGCTCAATGATCTGAGTACACATGATGCTGGATGGGCCTATGTCCGTTGGTCCTGCCAGGATATTTTAGCTTGACCTCCTCTCTCCCTCATATTTTGGCAGACCTGCAGTTATTTTTATATTTTACATATAAAGAACTTTTCTGCATGCCTTTTTATAAGGCCAAAATTCAGTATGGGATCTTCTCCTCACTATTTGCTCAAGAACTGTTTGTCTTAATGCTTCAGGTTTGGTTGTTCTTTTGTTTTTTTTTAAAGAATAGTAAGGACAGGGCTGTCCCAAACAGATCTGTGAGTCTGGAAAAAGAAGTAAGTTCTCAGACAAAAATTGCTTTTATTTTCCCATTCCTATTCTCTTTTCTCACCTGCCACACAGATCTGAAGAAAAACTGAAATAAAACTTTCAAGTGAAACGTTTGTCCTTGGACTGAACAGTGAGATAATTATCTGAGTTTTATTTACAGTATAATGAATGTATAAATGAAAGTATACAACATTTGCATATTCATTTTCCTATTTTCTTCTACAGAAACACAATTTTTCCCATTTCATTGCAACCTATTTACATATACAATTATAGCTTTCCTTTTTGCTAGTGAGTCAACAGCCATGCCTTGTTTTCAGTGTTTCTATTATTTTCCTATTATTGCAGACATATGTTAGCAAGTACAGTTTATATGTAAGTAACTTTACACTCCTCATAGCTATGAATGCAATACAAAGTGTATTTGTCATAACCCAAAATAAAAATATACTTATTTCTTAAGGGTGTAGAGATGGGTTTTTTATCTAGACAATATCTATCATTTCATTTCATAGCTACAAGATATATGTCACTTCTGAAGAACTTAATAAAGTGTGGTTTTGGTAAGCATGTAGCTACTTCAAATATTTCTAATTTTCCCATATTTCCATTTTTCTGGAAGGTATTTCTGGGAAGTTTTTTATTTCTACACAGTTTCTTCTAGAAATTGTACCTCTCTTGCCTTAGCAGATATCCAGTAGTCCTCTTGCTCCCCTGAATACAGGCAGGCAGAACTGACCCAAGTAAATGGCTGATGGCATATGATGATGCTGGAGTGTTGTTCAGGCAGGCAAGCCAGCACCGGCCCCACGCGAGTGGATGGGTAGCTTCAGTCCGTCTCTGTTCTCTGAGCAGCCTTGTGGCACGTGCTCCCAGCAAGGCCTGACCAGTTCCCAGTCAAACAAAAACATTTCAGGACCTCTTGAGCAAATCTGACCAAAACCTAGCCAAGCAGCTGGAGCTTGAAGTGAAGAAGCTAGGATTGTTTGCTGATGGCATGTAAGGCTGATATCAGTGAAAAGTGGCTGCAAAGCGTGGCGGGAGAAGGTGCTGAGGCTGCAGGTCCCTCATGCAATAGCACTGAGGGCACCACCAGTGTCATACGGGGCTGTCTGTGGGTACCTGCCATATGCCAGACTAGGGCACTAATTAAGAAAACAGGATATTAATACAGGTTGTTCTGCTGTTGTTCTTCAGGTGATTGTTATCATTGTGGGTAATGGTAACAAAATATCAGGCAGAAACACATCAGGGTTTGCTAGGAAATAACCAGAGAACAAATCAGAAAACATTATGCTGTTACAGAAACTCATTGGTGTAGCTGCATCTTGAATACCACATGCTCTTTTCTTTCCCTACCTTATATAGCAAAACAGAACCTGGTACAGGAGATGATGTGTGTCTCTGATGACAACATGTGACCACGGTCGTGATGATGCTATAGAAAACAAGAATGGAAGGCAAAGCATATGAAGCAACTATGGCTTGTTATCTTGAAAAAGGCAAGAATGATACTAGATTTGAGGGAAGTCTTTAGACCACAAATAGCATGGATACAAAATTTAGGGAGTATCCACTGAAATCATCAGGCAAAGCTCTGAAATAAAAAAGAAAACACTTTTTTGTGCACTGGAAGACTGAAATGTAAACACACATTCCTGCAGGATATGAAGGGCTGCATTTTGTCATGGGTTAATATTTTTCACTATCAGGAGATTGCTGGAAGCTAAGGGGAAGGTGTACTTGGAGAAACACCACTCTATATTGTAATACTTTTCCCCTGAGGAACAGCTACCGGCTGTTGTCCGCCAGCAGAAGGATAGACCTTGGGTCTGACTCACTGCTGCTGCTGTTATCTTTGTGATGAAAACCTGCTTTTCATCGTGGCTGCACAAACCTTTCCTGCAGAAAAGTTTCTTTAGATGTTGTCATATTCTGTAATGTAGGATCACTAAAAGGGAAATAGATGTTTCAGAATAATTTTTAAATGAATCATTTTTGTTTGAGGCATCTACAGAAAGCTTAACTATATTAAAGATGGTGGGGAAAAAAAACCTACATTTTTTCTTTAGTAAGTTTACCCAAAGTGACCCCAGGTAAGATTCTGGGGGACATCAGTTGTCCTACTGTTGTTATTGCATGAATTATTATCTGTAAAAAGGGAATCTCAGTGCCTTTGGTAAAACCCATTCATTTCATGTTTAATTTAAAAAAAAAACCAGTAAGAGGTCTTCTTCAAAGTTTTTGCTTATATATCTTATTTCTCTGAGTCCCTCTACGTGATCCTGAGGATGGCAGATATTAGAAATGGGGGGGGGATCATACACCAGCTAACAAAAAGACTTAAACCCTCAAGCACCCTTTGCTGTTTTCTCCTCCATGGTCCCTTGCTTATGCACGTATCTGTCTTTTCAGATGGATTTCACATCATATTTCACATGAGGCATAACTAAGTGCTAATTTTTAAAAACACAAGATGGTAACATCATCGGGGGGGGCAGTGGTTCTCTTGTACTCAGTCCACTTACCAAAGCCATATAGTGATAGTGCAGAGATAAAACTGTACAGAAACAATATGAACCTTGATAAAGTGTGTCTAGTGTGTGTGTATGTGTTGAAATATGGCCCAATTATTGCCTGAAATTGTGAAGAGAACCAGCCATCATGTTTCACGCAATCTGTCTGGGAGATGTGGGATAGAGGAGATTGTGCAGATGATTGCTTTTTTAATCACTGTTTTCAGAAGAATAAAAGGTATCTGTCTGCTCAGTCACAAAAGCACTTTTTTTTTTATATATGGTGGGGGACTGGGAAAGAAAAGAGTCCTTTAAAGTGGATGGGATGATTACTACTTCCTTTCAGATCAGGGTGAAGGCTCTAATCACTGGGGTTTGGAGTCCAGCTCAGTGACCTTGACTATTCAAACCGCATAGAGCTGCCCCATGAGCAGAGGGCCAGCCCTTCCCAGCCAGGCTGGTGGTCAGGCCACCACCTTGGATGGGGATGAAATTGCTCTCTTGGTCTCATCTCCTCAGAGCTGACATCCCAGAGCCCCACAGCTCATGTGGGTATGATTGCCCCTCTCCACTGGAAAAGGTCTCTTCGGTCCTTCAGGGACAGTCTTTGATGGTAGAGGGAAACTTTATAAGATCTGGTAGAACAGAACAAATACAGATTGGATTTTGTTTCCTTTTAAAAAATAAAAAAGTTCTAGTTCTGCTGCTTCCTATCTAGCACTGATTATCAGCATGCTCTGACTGTATCTTTTTCTTTTCCTCTTCCTGCTGTAAAACCACAGTAACTGCTCTGCACATTCCTATAGCTCTGGTTTGGGTTTTCCCTAGAAGATATCCTGTAGATCTTTATGGAAAAAAAAACCCAAAAAACCATTTTACCTTGTAAAAACACCCCTTGTATTTTCTTTTGCTCCTGGATGTAGCCAAACCTTCTGTACTGAAGTAGGGTGCTCTTTCAGGCTTTAATGCAATTTGAATACAAAAT
Source organism: Elanus axillaris (assembly GCA_026212715.1). Lineage (NCBI taxonomy): Eukaryota > Metazoa > Chordata > Aves > Accipitriformes > Accipitridae > Elanus > Elanus axillaris. The sequence continues at coordinate 8,212,409 of JANZLQ010000017.1, forward strand.
ACTTATGTACCTCCACTGAAATTTTTACCAGGTTCACATTATGAAGCAATGAACATGCTGTTTGGTTTGTGTCACCAAACATACTCACTTTGGAGGATTCAATCCCCTTTTCACATACGTTCAAAGACACCAGAACTGCTCTGTTGGCTGGCACTGTGAGAGGAAGGATGTCCTATTCCCACAGGAACACCTGAGGTGAAGCAGCAGAAATGCCAACGTGACCAAAGCTGCTGTTGTTTCCCAGTTGCCTACAAAAGGCTAAACCTGAGCCTAGAAAATGCTGTGCTATGGTAATATTGGCTAGGAGTGCTGGTTTTAAGATTTAAACAATTGTATCAACAAATTATACTGACAAAACCATGATACTTTTTTTCCACCTTTTTGCAATTTGAGAAATGATACTAAGCTCTACCAACAAACTCCACAAAAGCAGGGAAAGGCTAAAACCAAGGGGATCTGATGGCACAAGGAGGAAACGTTGTACTGGTGTTCAGGTTAATTCAGTGATTCATTTGGCTTGGCTTGCTGTGGTATTTTAATCTACAACAAATGCGTATCATTTCCTCATTAAGTCGTCAGGAAATGAATGTGTGTGATGTATTATCACTGCTGTTAATTCAGTCTTCTGTGTACAGAGGTACATACTGCTACCTTAGATGGTGTCATCTACTTCAATCACCAGCTATCAGGCACTAAAGAGACAGTGGTAAGCATTTCACTGGCTCTTTTGTTCTCCATAGACTATTAAGCCTTGAAGGAAAGGACCAAATCTCAGACATACCTGTAAGGCAGAAGGGTATTTTCTGTTTATTGGTATATAAATCTCAGGGAGCATCTATTCTCATCTTTGCACTAGCCAGATGTCTCCTGTACACAAGATTTGCTGAAAGCTAATTTGGGCTCCTCTGCCTGACACAGCATGGATGTGTCGCTAAGCCCAGGCTGTCTCTGTGGTGGTTAAAAGGGTGGTATAGGGTCTCTTTAGGGCAGAAAACACTCTACCTTGCATTCTTAGTCAACGAGCATCCTTGCTCAGCCATACTCTGACAGCACAAACACAGATCTCATTTAATGCCCACCCCACACACTGTGGCTAAAGGTACCTTTTAAATTATTTGGCAGCAAAGCAAATAGAGTCCCCTGCTCTGTTACGCTTCCAGCATTGCTCCACAGCTTCTGACAGTGCTTTGCTTTATGTTCCACTCTTACAACCGTGCAAAAGGGCAGAAAGTGCCTAGAAGGATGCAGAAGGGAGTAAAAGGTTACTCCCACACTGCTTTTCTTTCCACAAGCTTCAATATTTACAGTGTGCTGGGTCTGCTGACTCCAGCCCAACATTTTTACATTGGCAGTTAGTATTTCTGCCAGACTGTTGCCAACTGTTGATCCAAAAGAGTGAGATTTGGGGAGTTATTTCACTACATAGAAAAAAAAGAAACCTGTTTTCCTCATGGTTTTACTACTGTTTACTGAAAGATGTCCCATAGATATTCCAAGGTTTAGAAAAGGCTAATTACTACTAATAGGGGATTTCAGGAGTTTTTTTGGTGTTTCAGATATCCAGAGGTTTCAGACAGCATCTTCAAAACTGAATGTCTGAGGTTACTTTAATCCATAGCTAAGTATCAGGCCAGTTCTTTCCTGGTGCTGAGGGGCTGCAGTATTCCTGGCATCCTTTGAGATGGTGACATCTGGAATTGTTCAGCAACTTTAAATTCCATCCCCTTTAGGTGTCTAAGCATGGATTTAAACAAAAAAATTAGTATCTAGGTCTTAAGATATTCATCATGGTTTTTTCCCCTCCTTGAATATGCTAACACAGTGCTCCCTTGTGCTCACATTTATGGACAAACCCTGCAAATCCTTAAGTCAAAACTCTTCCCACATGAGAAATACAGAATTTGATTGAAGTGGATCACTATCGTTATTTCCATTAATGTCAGGTCCCTAATACATGACCTCACCAAAGCTCACAGTAATAATGACAACAATATTTTATAGTTCTCCTGTGCTTGTTACTCAGGAATCTCAAAAAGTGCTTCTGAAACATTGAGCCTAGTAATGAATGTAACCCACCTATTTATATTTGGAGGGCTTCTGCTGGGTAAATAGTATAGCAGTTCTGCACTTGAATGAACAGAGATTTGGTAAGAGTCACAGAACAAAAAAAAATTTAAACTGAAGAAAAATTACTGCAGTAATAACAAATAAACACTTCATATTCTGTTTTTGTCATCTGAACTTTTCATGCTCTGATGTTTGTTTATTTGATCTGCTTTCTCCCTTCTTCCCAGGACTAAGGCAAGTATTCTTGATTAGATTAAATTTAGATTTGGTTAGATTTAGATCTTTGTCTTGCTCCAGCTTTGTGAGGAAGAACAATGAGGCTCTTTATAATACTGAGGATCTGATGATCTGATTGCGCTGATTTTCTCTAGCTTTGATTTCAATTGCCCTTTTTCTTTCAGCCTCTTTTTCCCTTTCCCACTCATCTCCTGCTTTGTCTCTGGAAGGCTGTGTCTTGATGTGCTGCTAACTGTTCTCAGGGGCACATCGTAAGGAACTTGCCTGGGCTGTGTTGTGACTGCCTTACAGTCCACAGGTTTGTGGTTGTTTTCTGTGGAAAATGAAGCACAGGGAAGTCAAGCCTGGTGCACACTCCAGGATGAGCAGCTCAGGTCCAGTACAAAATTTTGGAGGTCAGGAGCTCTGCAGATCTTTAGAAAAGCCTAGTATTTGCAAGGAGGAAGAAAAACCCAGACTAATGAAGTAGCTGTTATCACCAGAAAAACATATTTTTACTAATTGAGCAATTCCATAGAAAAAAAATATATAGAAAAATGAATCATCTGTGTGGTTCTCTTTAATTATTTATTTTCTCTAGAACACCATGCTATTCCATACTCAGATCAACATTTAAGGAAAAATGGGGCTACACAAAATTCTAGGATTTACATACTTGACATTTCTACCTTGCTCTGATACACTGTATTTGGATATAACAATATTTTTTGCTCAGTGAGTAATGCTGACCACTTTGTATATCATGTTGTAAATCATACACAGCAATTTTGGACTGAATATAAAACTTACCTTTCCACTTTTTTTTGCTTTCTACAGCTTATGTCATAACCTTAGTAACACTTGCACATATTTTTTTCTGTGTTATTATACCATAGGTTAAATTATTATCAGCCAAAATCTTTTCAGCAATGCTAGTTCAACAAGAACTCACTAAGCTTCAATGCAGTTTTCATCCACAATGTAATAGCTTCAAGCCACAACTTGCAAACCTCCCTAAAGGACTCAAATGTTATGTTGCAGCAGCCGGGTAACAGCATAGCCACTGGTAGTGCTAAGTCATAAGCTTTAGATTTCTACACAGTAGTTTAAAATGAAATGTTTAGAGCACAAGTCATATGAGGAGCGGCTGAGGGAACTGGGGTTTAGTCTGGAGAACAGGAGGCTGAGGGGAGACCTTATTGCTCTCTACAACTACCTGAAAGGGGGTTGTGGTGAGGTGGGGGCTGGTCTCTTCTGTCAGGTGGCTGGTGATAGGATGAGAGGTAATGGCCTCAAGTCGCACCAGATGAGGTTTAGATTGGATATTACAAAAAAATTGTTCACCACAAGGGCTATCAAGCACTGGAACAGGCTGCCCAGGGAAGTCACTGAGTCACCATCCCTGGAGGTATTTAAAAGATGTGTAGATGTGGTACTTGGGAACATGGTTTAGTGGTGGACTTGGCACTCCTAGGTTAACAGTTGGACTCAATGATCTCAAAGGTCTTTTCCAACATAAATGATTCTGTGATTCTATGAAATAGCTACCGACCATTTTAATGGGCAAGAAAAATAACTTTACTGTAGGGCCATGTTTCACAGAACACCTCCAACCACACAAGATATTCATTAGCTGAAGAGTAAATGCCACAAAAGGGTTTGTTTTCTGCTTGCACTAAATAATCATGAGGGACTTTTTGCCATTTCTGGTGGTACAGCATAATAGGCTTTTGGTTGAGACATAAGTGCGGTGTTATCTTAAGGTGTTCTTTTCTTACATAATATCTAACAAAGAAGCACTGCTGATCCCATAAAAATCAAGAATATCAGCAAGAAAGTTTTGAATACCAGTGTCTCTCTATGACAAAGAGCATCTTCATTGTCTTAGAAAATGCATTTTTAAGGCATGGTAGATCGTTCTTCCATGCCAAACTTAAAGCACTCACTTCCATTTTCTAGGAGATGAACGCTACAGAAAGATACAGTACAAAACTATTTACTTGGAATATTTATGATTTTATAACATTACTTATTCATAGATATCTTAACCATTCACAGATGGAAAATATAAGATAGCAGATAACAAAAAGGGTGATAGATAGTAATGAGCATGACACATTTTTTATAGATTATTTTAAACTGAACAGCGTACAGATTTATTGCACAATACCACACTAACAATCATTTTGACAGAAGCATAAAAAACAAACGTTTCATTAAATAGAAAATGTGACTTCTTTTCTTTTACTATGGACGGCAGTTTTGTTCATTCTGAGGTTGAAATTACAGATCACTGCAACAACAGCTCTCCTTCATTACCCTGCAGTTGCAGAATTGGGGTAGGAAGCAACACTGAAGTGTGTTACCCTGGTACTGCACGTTGGTGCTACTGAGGGCACTCTGTCCTACTGGCCAATGCACTTGACTAAGTTGCCATGTGTCACTTTGTCAATGTAAGGAAATTTACTGGCAAAGCCACTGTTTTTTACTAGTTAAACTGGTAAAAAATGGACATTTACCCTGCATTTACTGCTGACCTAACTAATGTGGCTTCAGGAGGAATGTCTGCCTGCAGAGAAAGGCCAGTGTACCCATAGAGATGTAATTCTACTGGAATAACAAGGAACTCCCCCATACAGCCAGCACATGGGCTGTGGGACCACAAGGAACCGATACTCATTTAGACTATATTGCATTTCTAGAGTGTAATTCATCATAATTTGCATCTCTTGTAAGCATAGCTAGGAATAACCCATTAGAAATGCAACTGCCCCACCAATATGGGTGGGTAAGGATTATTCACCATCAAAGTCACTCTCCAGCTGTGTTTGTACAATTTAGACATGATGCTTCTCAATCTAAGACTGTGAAACATTATTAATTTCTGCTGCCTTCAGAAAGCAAGAAAAAAAACCCCAAATAAACAAAAAGCCCAAATATCTTTCAGGCATGAGGTCTCTGTGAGCTATTCCCTGCCTCGTGTCACGCATTAGAACCCCTGCTTGTGATTATACTGAAAGGCAAAAGCTAGGCTTTATTAATGTTATATTAATTTTTCCACAGACCCTCAGGAGAAACACCAGTGACTTTTTTCATACTGGGGGGTCAGCACTAGAATGGGTATTTTTATTGACTAGATCTATTGATTCATATGGTAGCGTAATTCACTTGTTCACTAAGGCATTTCCTTGCGGGCTTGTTTAATGGAGAAAATCTCTGCATACACGTCTGCCTAGCAGACTTTCTTTGGACTTTTATGTAATTAAGTTAAGAACTTCTATTTTGTTTGTCTAGTTATCGTTATACTTACTGTCAGAGACAATGTAATGGCCAAGTTTTCAAAAATTACACAATACAATTATGCTTCCAAATCTCTGCAGAACACAAGGCTCAAGTAATTAAAGAAAAATATGTAACATTTTATATATTCAAGTACATGCTCTCTAAAAATTCTCATTCTTTCTTGCAGCGGTGGTGAAGACAGAGGCACCATGACCTCTGCTAGGCAGCAGCCAGAGGCTTACAGAAAAGTCATGGGAGGAATTCCTCATTTTTGTGGGCTCAGGACCTAGCTTTCAGGGGGCTTTCTTCAGTATCATGAGGAATGCTGGCAGTGGGGTAAAATAGGCGCACTGGTCACCAGGAATTGATGTACCACCATTTGGTCTCCATGTTGAGTCACCCATCAGATGGCGTCACCCTTGCTGCATCTGTACACACTGAAAAGAATTCTTGTGGGCCAAACAACCAAAACCTTTTTGAGGGAGTTTAGCAGAAATAAGATGGTTTCCTTCTCAACACCAGGCTGCAAAGGAGGTAAGGCAGGCACCAGCCTCCCATCTCCCCTCAACCAGGTTCTGCTAAACCCAGGGAGGTCACAGTACCGGGAACTTGCAGGCCCTATGCTTAGGGAGTTTGCTGCTTAGTTTAAACAGTGCTGAAAAGCGGTCTTTCTGATTGGAAACTAGGATTAGCTGGACAACAGGTGCCCAGCTCCCAGTTTAGGTTAATGAGATGTGCTGCCTTCCCACTGAAATGACCTCACTGCTGGGTTTTCAGCAGCTTGCACAAGATGTGGTGCAATACTGTATTAAGATGCCAAGCCTTTCTTTGCAAAGAAAACAAAATAGGAGCATTAAAATCTATCATGTATAAATTGATTAATTTGGTAGCTTGATAGCTGAGTTATCCTACACCAGCTGAAACAGTTCAATATTTGCCTTTAAAGGCAATGGCAAACTGATTAACTGCAGGCTCCTATGCTGCTGAACTCATGCAAAAAACTTGCATAGGATGACTAAACCAGATGTTACTTGCTTTGAAATTCAAAGGAAACTTTACTTACTAGGTATTTCTTAAGAGCAAAATGCAGGATGACTGACTTCACACGCACACTTAACGGTTCCTTACCTTCAAGATCAACAGGCCAATTGCCAAATCTAACATGAATATTTAAAAACAGTTTTGCGGAAGCAGTATTATGAGATTACAGCACTATATGACAACACAACAGACAACGGAAAATTATTTGTAATGGCATTTGTAAATCTAAACATTTGCCCTCATAGGAAATGTAAGCTTACTAATTTTGATATTGATCTTCACTTTTCCTGAAGCATATTAATTTCTCGGTCCCAAATAACTGATAGATTTTTCTTTTCTTTTTGTTGCTAGCAATAGATGTAAGTTCCTGACCAAATGTAAAACTACACTAGATAGTAAATTGCCATGATATTAACAGCAAAAGGATTTATGTAAAGTACATACTGAGACTACTAAAGCCAGGAGGAGGATGCAATGGAATTTCAAAGAAGCTACTGATTTTACAGTATAACACATATATATATATGTGAACATGTAAACTCATCAACAGTGGATGAAATAAAGGAAGCAAAAGCTATGAAAAAAATTAAATTGCATTATTTTAAATGTAAATAAAACCTATGCAAATTTAAGTTACAAAATTCTCATGAGAAATAAGTACTGGTATGCAAATTTACCCACAGAAGATAAACTCTTCTAATTGAAGCCTTTGCTAAAATCTCTGAACTCTCTAAATCAAAGTAAGCTTCTTAAAGCATAAGCAAATTCTCAGCCAGTATAAATCTCTCCAGCTTTAGCCTAAACTGAATTCCTAGATTGGAATAAACCCCTTGTAGCTGAAGCAAGCTTTATATTCCCTTACTCGCAAACATAAGGGATGTAGTCTCTGTTACCTGACCTACATTAAGCATAACACACACAAGGCACTATAAGCTTTTAGAAAGTATCTATCTCACTGTATCTGCTTTACAGTAGACCTTTCTGTCAAGTATGACAGTGTATTACAAGTGAACACCTGGGGAAAAATTTATTTGGAGCTAAAATTTTAAGTGCTGTAAAAAAGTGGAAAAATTATTGTAGGTTTATGTTTTACTGGAGATATGCTAAAAAAATTGTAAGGTAGCAAGCTGCCAGTTTCCTTGGTGATCCACACTGGATTTACATGTATTGAGAACAGTGACAAGCAGAAACTGTTGAAAACCTGATGATTTTGGAAGCACTTTGTATTTGAGTTCTGGTTTCAGAATAATTAAATGCTGAGAAAACTATTGTCAATGAAAGTGAGGTTAGAGACAAGCAAAGCTACATAAACTGCTTTCTAGGTTTCCTAAATTTAGATTATCTACACAATTGCATAAAGTATGTAGAAAATTGGTAGAATTGCTTGAATGAGCTGGTCGCCAAGGACTAACTTTAACAAAAATGTCATGATTAGGTGATGCTTCTGCTTTGAACTCTAATCCTGACTAATTTTTATTTCTACAGCACTATACAGAAAACCCAATCCTCTCCAGAAGACTGGACCAGCATTTTAAGAGGACTAGAGCTCCCGTTCTGGAGCTCAGCTTGTCATTAAATGAGAGGTGCCTCAGTGTTTCGACAAACTTCTTTTTCTTTTTTTTTTTTTTTTTTCAGTTGGAGAGTTGTTTGAACTGTTGGGGTCAAAGAAATTCAAATAAATACAAATAATCTGAATTTTACAAAATAGAATTTAAGACCCTGGTCCAACATCCACTAAAATCTACGTCCCTTATTTCAAGCATTCATTCAGAAACATTTTAGGTAACTCTTTGCCAGAAGAAACAGGGCAAACACAAGGTCTCCTTTCATGTTATATATCTGATGTTACTGCTACGATAAAGAGGGAACAGAGAGGAAAAAACATCACTCCTTTTACTAGGTTTTGAACAAAATGAAGTGAATCTTTCCTTTGTGAAATTTAACTGGGTAAAAAAATCTCATTTTTAATATTGATCTCTAAGGCATAAAAAAGAATGAAACTACTTGGGTGGATTATTAGTGGTTTTGTTAACAGATTAGGAAACCTCAAATTACAAACATCTTGATCTATCCATAGAGAAAAGTCTTACCAAGAGCTAATCTGTTCAAATACCTGTTTAGATTGCACTGATATTCCTATACTGTACATACGCAGTTTTTTTCTCTCCCTCTGTATCAAGTTGTTTTGAATTAAAATACAGCTCTGCTAAAGTCAGTGAAAACTTTTATCAACCGTGTCAATGAGGCTAAGATTTCAGCAAGTTTGTCTAAGCATAGAAATAAAAAGCAACTCAGTCTTGCATCATTAGCCTGTGCATGGGAACATATTTTTTCATAGTAAAGAAAATTAATAGGAATGGCAAATACTCTAGGCAAATTTAGGCAAATGCCACTAAGTCCTGAATGCCTTATTAGAAAACTAATTAATAATCAAAACTGAGTAATGGCTGTAGAAATATTTATAGCTCTCTTCCTTACTCTGTCATTATCCAAGGCTACAGCAGAGTTTCCCATATTTGTATGTCATACTTGATTATGTAGGACCATTCAGGAAAATGATCTGAATTAACTATAATTGTGACTTTGAAGTGTATTAATAAAACTCCCTTTAATCCTGTGTGGACACTGGTTTAGAAGTAAAGAACTTTTAATTTAATTTTGCATACTTTACTTCAGAAGCAAAGTAAGCAAAGTGAAATAAAGGTCAGTTCAATAGTAAGACTGTATATATGCGGAGTAAATATAATTTAATCTACTTTTTAAAGACATCCAAAGTATAGTAAGCAAAATTCTTAATTGCAAAATGCTTTATTCTGAGTAAGAGATTCACATGCAGATTTACTGAGGTGACGATAACTTGCTTCAAATTATTTTGACTTTTCAACTTCTGTGAATAACAAGTCTTATGCCACAGAATTTTATGGAAAATACATGGGTATAATTTCATGAGCCATAACTCTGTCACACAATGGGCTCAGTTTTGTTGCTTGGCTAGTATATTGTTACTTTTCCCAATTCTCTTCAAACTTTTAATTTGTCAGTGCATTTGATTGCATTCTTTTATTTAACTAAAATTCTATGCCTCTATAGTATCCTTCTATACTAAGTATAACTCTATACTTCTGTAAATTAGGAACCAAGCACGTTTCTCAATTTCTGGACTCTGTATTGCACTGGCCATCTCATATTCACAGATTATAGATTGCTGAATGTTTAAAAGGGCAAGAGATTATGTGTCTGTATCCTATAATGACAATAAGACTTGAGATGCTTAGTAGTTTGTGCTAGACTTTTATCCTTTGCCAACAATAGTAAGTTTAATTAGTGTAGTAAGTTCCATCACCCTCTGAAAGTCCTTGCTAGAGCAAATGCATACCTGGGTGCTGGGCACCCTGCCTGTGTGCAGAGGTGGGTGGAAACCAGAGGGCTGTTTAGATGGGCATGGGGCTGTTCTGTGGCAATACATAGGGGGACTCTATGGAGCACATGGCGTTGTTCCACCAATAGCACTATAATTAGATGGTTTTGGGTAACTGTGCCCAACATTGGATTGGGACAGTAAACATTATCTTTCCCATTGTGCTATTACCATTCCTAACTTTTCCTCTATTGCTTAAAAGCAAAGTTCTCTGTGTGTTTGTTTGGTTTTTTTTTTCATTAAATTAAATAAAAAAAAAATACTTTCTATCCATCACTGAAAGAAGTTGAATCCGTAGTGAAAACTCATGGAAGAAAAGTCCATCAGGTTTTATTAAAAATAAAGATGCTGATATGGCCTCTAGAATAGGAAGCTGATGCTGGCAGGATATGCCAGGGGAAGTATCACCCTGAACTTGCGCTGTGCCTTGTTTCTTTTCTTAAACACCATTATCAGAGACAGGATGCTGGGGCAAATGGACTTTTGGCCTGATTCAGCCATACTAAAGCGAGTATCCCTTCACTGTTCCAGAAGGATGTTTGTCTTTTAGCAATATTGCTTCTCATTCCTTGGGTTTGGACCTCTTCTGTTCTCCTCATAAATGTGGTTATTCCTACAGTTGCACCATAAATAGCCTTATCCATTCCCTTCTCTCCAGGGTGAGGAGATTCATACTATTTCTTTCTCTCCAGACAGAAGCATGGTATTTAAGTGTCTTCTCAATTTATGTGAGGCAATGTCAGCAATGTCCACCTGCCTGCAATCTGGGCTAGCAGTGGAGAAAATAAAAAGTATTTCTCAAATATGAATGTTTCATATCACATTGATCCTATAGCAATAGAAATCAAAACTGCAACAGGACAATTGCTTTGAGGGAACAGGGCATTGTGGAACTGGAAGATTGTTAGGAAAAACATAAATGAGGCAACATCTATGCTCCTGTTCTGCTGTAGACTGGATAAAAGGTTCTGTGGCATTGGGGAAGTTGTGTCGCTCAGACGAGAACAATTTGAATTTTTGATCTCTTAAAAAAATGTATTTGTAGATATACAATCCGTGACTACTTGTCGACAGTTCTGCAACAATACTTGCTAATGTAGACATGGTTCTGGAAAAGATAGTGGGCTAGCGGATAAACAGCAAGAACGCGAAATCAGGAAATTGCTGCTTGCTTAATAATGGATTTGACAAAGCTTGCTAGAAAAATCTGTGTATTTTGGCTTTCAGCATATACAGCACTTTATAATTAATCATGATTTGTTGTTTGATTCCAGTAATAGCAAACTTTTAAAAAGAGGTAAAAAAGGTAAGGTGCAGTTTCCAGCTATGAAGATGTTATTTGAGAAATATGTTGCCAGTATTAATTAACTAATATATAAGTGAGTACTTTCAGATCATTGCACTGCAGCTGCACTATAAAGGAAGTATGTAATTTGTTTTCTCACATCCAAAGACCATTATTAATAGAGCAAATAAGGAACACTTTAAATGTCAGGACAAAATAGAAGTTACGAATAAACAAAATTCTGTCTTAAATCACACATGACATATAAAAAAAGCATGTTTTCTCACTGCAGAACAGTTTTCCAGCCTTTTCTAGATTAAAGAATATTTATTCTTCCAACACATTTTCATTAATGATCACTTGAGATGTTTGTAACACAATGGGCAGTAAACACAGGACCTATTTATCAGTCTCCTCCTGGTCATGGCCAGAGTGGCCTTTCATGCCACCAGGAGAAGCAAACTCAACGAGGGGAACCCAGCCAACTGCATCATCTTCTTCCAGCCCCTCAACCTCTTATGTCAATGAAGACAGCACTGGTGGGCAGCATCCACTGCTTCCCTGGGCACGCTCCAGGAGCAATTGATGGTGTTGGGGGCTGCCCTCCTTCAGTGCCCCTCAAGCTATTTTTGAGTCTGTGACGCACACACCCTTTGACCTTTCTTGTCCCCTCGATTCACTTGTTCTCCTTGTACTTCTTTCTTCCTCCAGCCCTTTCTCTGCTCAGAGGGTCTGAAGTTTTGGTTACAGCTGGGCTAACACCTGGCTCTAAAAGGGAGAATGACAGCTAACATGGTTTAAACAGGACTTAATTAAAACTTTTTAGCTCCTTCCTGCGTGGTCTAGTGAGAGCTTATGTGCTCACTGTATCACTGAGAAATACTTGCCAAATAATTGGCCCCAGGAGAGTCATATGCTGGTGCCTTCAGATTCTCCCTCCACATTGAGAAGCCTCCTTTGTTACCTTTCCACTGCTGATGTCGATCAGAAGATGTGTTGAACTGGAATGTTTCTGGAGTATTTTTCTTTACCAATCACTTTGTCTGTCTGTCTTTTCAGAGATTTTTTGTGAGAACTGACCTCACAATGCTCTGAGCAAGCACAGACTGTGGAGGTGAGCTTTGCACTCTTCAGAGTCCTCGTGGTGTAAATTTGGACCAAAACTGTAGGTAAGAATTGGGTCTCCAAAGAAAACTGAGGCCATCTCTGCTATAGCCTGGCATCCCCCTTTAGTGCAGAGATGTCATTCACAGCCAGAGCAGCTGCACTAGTAGATAGATAGCTGTGTGTAGGCAAATCAGTCTCCTTTTTTTCCCCCCAATACACTTAGTTTTGCTCAGGTAACGGTGGAACTACAAATCAAAAGGCCCCATCTGCAGTAAAAGTGCTTTGCCTGTTTGGAGCGCTGGTATATACATGAAAATATTTCAGGCTGAGATCACCAGTTCAGCAGGCAGAGAAGGCCTGAATCTGCAACCGAAGTTTTACTGTTGACTTAAATAAAATGCTTGGGAGGTTTCTATAGGTTTAACACTTTACTACTTCTCCTGCAAAGCAGATCACCGAGTAGTCTAGAGGATGATGTATGTTTGATTATGTTTACTATTCCTGTGTGACTCTGAGCAGTCTCTCTCATAAGCACTGTACCCTGTGGTTTCAATATTCAAAAGTAAGTCTTGCAAATTTCATTTTCATTAGCTTTTGGTAATTCAAAATTGCAAATGCACTACATTTCTTGAAAAACTGTTTTTGACTAATATAATACAAAATACAGCATACCTCAAACATTGGAGAACTGCACTCATTTCACATTATGACATTTGTTTCCTGCAGACAATGAAATTTTAGTACTTGCAATCTTCTGAGTGCGCTTCTGTCCAATGTATGTATTGCAGAGAACAGCACTGTTTCAGGTCATTCTATTTTAACTCTTTTGTGCCTAGGAAAAATTTTTGAAAAAGACTTGTAGAAAAGGAGTGTAAGACCAGAGAGGTTAGGTAGTGGTATGCTTTATCTACTATTCTATTTCCAGTATTTCTATTTGTAGTACATTAGAGCAGAAATCCTGCAGTAGAAAATAATGGAATATATTCTCATAAAGCTTTGTTATTAACATATAGCTTGTGAAAGTTAGCATATTCCCTAAATTCTGAGCCTTATACATCATATTAGCTTTTTTTTGGTTTACTTGTGTTACCTGATATTCTTGTTATCCTCATAAACTTCCTGTTTCTTGAATCCTGCTTCAGTGACATTCTTTGGAAATGAGTTCACACAGTGTGCAATTGCACAGTTGAAAAATATCTATTTCCTTTTTCAGTTATAAATGCATTATCTTTTGACTAAATTGATTCCTCCTTGTCTATATCTGATGAGAAGAGGCAATTCTATTAGGTCTACCTACCTATCCAGTCTTTTTCTGCATATGTTTATTCCATTTCCTCTTATTTATTTCTCATTTAAAGCATAGTATTAATCTAGCTTTGTAAGAGTATTTTTCCATGTCTAACAGTCTTTGTCATCATCAGTTCTGGCTTTCTCCTATTTTTGCTATGTCATCCCTGGGGACATAGAATCTCTATAATAAATCGTAATGACAGAGTATAAATTAATTTAGCATGCATTTGCACGCGCTAAATCTGCTTCCTCTAAGACTTGATATTTCTTGAACTGACTTCCAGTTGATTCAACCAGCTGTCAATTAAAAAAAAAAAAAAAAGTATTTTCCAGAAGTATTTTGCTTTTCCCTCACACACATTTTCTTTGGACAAAGGGCCACACTGAATAAGTTATATGCCAAGCCACAAACAGCTTTCCTATACATGTCAGTATTTTAAATCAAATTGGTTTTGTTATCAGTAAGAATGGAGTTTGGCTAGAGATAGAAGATTTCCTTTCCCTTACAGGGTTGGACCCCACTTTTCTATTGGTAAGGCTTAAAATAGTCATATAAGAGTTTAGAAAATAAGGTTAGACAGTTTTGGGCTGTTTTCTGGCTCCTAAAATTGCTATATTTTACAATTTGCTTTAATTGGGAATTAAGTTCCAAAAATGTAAAATGCAACCTTCTTCCAATTTCTCTAGAACAGCTTTTCTGTAATAAATGTGACTGATGCATGTGTATAGAAGGGTGAATTATAAGTATTTTATTTTAATGAGCTTGGACATTGTGATGATTTGCAGAACTCATATACTGTAGTAATCCAGAATTCGTATTCATAAAAATTGCACATAGTTTCACACAATATGTATTGTCTCATACATATTATGTATGTTTTAGCTCAAGTATTGCTAGGGAAGTGTTAGAAAGTATGGGGGGAAACACAAAGCAATCCTTGCTGTCCCTGGACTCTGTTATTGCTAGTTGCTGAACCTTCCTCCCCTTCTGCAGTTCAGAAGATGTAGCCCTGGCATTGCTTATTTTTGTGAACTTTGGTATGGCTATAGCTAGATGCCTACAGTAAACACCTAAGAAATCTAAGATGAAAAATGCAAAACCACACCATATTTCTCTCCACCAATTAGAAAGGGAAAATAACTGAGATTAGACATCTAGGCTTTTAAAATTTCATGAGAGGAATTCCAGCCTAGGATTCTGGCACTATCAGCTTCCAGAAAGTGAAAAACACTTGCTTCTAAACAGGGGTAGGAATCCAGGAAAGGATATAAGGATACTCCAGCGCCTGTGCTATGCTCTGGCATAGGAGGAGAAGGATGTCTCTCTAATGCTTGTGGTGTGTGCCTAACACTGCTGGCAAGTGGTGAATCTCATCTTGCTGGCAATAGTCTCCAACAGCTTGGTTAAACACTCTGAGTGCCAAGTGCAGCTGAGAAGATTGCCGCTGGTGGCAGCAGTGGTGGATGTGTGGTCGCCAACGCAACGTGGCTAACTGGCCCTGGGCTTCTTTTTGCTTCTTGCTTAGAGCAGCAGCACTGCAACTGTGTTCGCTTCTGCACAGCTTGCAAGCTTTTCAGACCAGGCAGCCATGGCAAGGTGAACGGTGATAGACCCCTTGCATGAGATACCGATTGTGGCACAGATGAGTGAGATGCCATGAATAGTATCGGGTATTTGAAAGGCAAACCCTGAGGGATATCAGGATAGATATGGTACCTGAAACCATTGTGTGTGTACCTAAGAGCGTGGCAATATCCAAAGGGCCTGCAGCCTACAGTCACTGAAGTATGCTAAAGCCACTAAGTGTCATGCAGTTACTTGGTATGACACAGGGGATCATATACTTTACTGTTCTTTCCTACCTTTCCCATTTTTGCTTTTGTCTCCTGAGTGCCTGGTTTAGTCTACCAAAAGCACTCCACCCTTTTCACTCCCTGCTTGAGAGCCTGGAGGGAACAAGCAAAGGAGACAGAAGTTTTTCAGTAGTGCAATGTTTTGCCAGATCATGAAGCGGCTGCTAAAACCATGTTGTCTGGCTTTGCTTTCAAAACAGCTCGGCCTTCCATGGGAGTCTGAGACAAAGACTGCATTTTCTGTTACTTCTCTTGCTTTTTTTTTCCCCTGCTCTGTTTGTGCGTGTCCCTTAAGGGAGATGGGATCAGCGTTCAGAAGCAAAATAATTTTTTCCTCATAATGATATTTACAAAGATGTTCATAACGTTTTAAATACCATACAAGAAATTTCTCAAACTGGATTTCACAGCCTTCCCCTGCATACAACTTCGGGGAAAATGACAATGTAGCTGCTTAGGGGAATAAACTTTGTATTTAAGTGTTTTGTATTCTTTTTCGTCCTAGGCAGTTCCACTCTGTGGATGTCAGCCTTATACTCTGGAAAAATCTTTTGATTTGATGTGTATAATTAATTGTAAAAGGAAATAATAAATTTGTAAGCACAAAGTCTGTAGAACATATCAGCAGAAAATAATACTATTTTTTGAAGAACAAGAAATAGTGCTCAACCATGCCTTGGGGTCTTGAAGACAAATAGAAAATCTGGACTGAAATTCTGACCTCTCTGAAGTCAGCTGGATTGATTTTGTGACAGACATTAAGCCAGGATTTCACACCAAAGTCCAAAATCTTAAGAGAAAACCTAAGGAAAAAAAATTTAAAACTTAATAAAACTAAAAAAGACTAAAGGCATGTAGTTAATTTTATTTTTGTGTATTGGGAATGCTGTGTGGATTTCTTCATGAGGCCAAAACTGAACAGAATCATAAGTATTTGCAGGATTTAAGCCTAATGGTAGAGCTGGTGTTTCAGATAGCCATAAGAAAAATAGCTTAAGGAAGGCACTAGATTAAAATAGTAGAGCCATGTGGTGACTAATAACTTATTTGATCTTTTCAAGGGTCTAAATATAGAGCTCAAATAAAATGAAATGGCTGTTGACTACTTAAAGTCACCTGAACATGCACCAATGTAAATTAGAAACACTAAGCTCTGCCTACTGAATATTTCTGTTTATAAATTTAAAGAAGGAGTGAGAGGTTAAAGAACTGGTTATAAATTGACCTGGCCTTCTAGAGGAAAACCCTGCTAAACCTGATCTTTAATAGCTGAGAACGTGTTTTGTCTCATTCCCTCTTGAGATTTGGTTAATATTAATGCAAGAGGTGAAAGAGAATTCTGTGCTTCACTCTTTAGTAGTTTTTAGTCTTGTAAGAGAAGGGACAGAAAATGAGATAAAGAAGATTTTGTGTGGAAACTTATTGTAAAACTAAAGTCTTTTCCAGTCCTTCAAACACTTGTGCACTTGCATTATGCACATCAATGTCATTTTGTGAAGTGCATTTTAAAGACAGAGGGCTAAAACTGCACTGGTGTAAATTTGATTTCAGGTTCAAGTGAAGTGCATGTGTCTTTTGTGTAGGTAGGTAATAAATTATAGTTAGCTACAGGGCATTCCTAAGTCGTTACAGAAATCCTTAACCGGTATGAAAGTGAGATCATAGTTAAAACTGTGGTGCCTCCAAAGTCAGCTGTTATGGATGTTTTATGTCAGAAAAAGTAGTGTTTTTTCATTGATTTGTAATCCTTGACTCTGTGGGTGTTCATATGCCACTGATGGGGGAGTTAAAGCAACTCACCTGAGGCACGGGCAGCTCACAGAACAACTGGCCAGCGGGAGCTGGCGTTTCAGCCCCGAGGTGAGCCCTTTTCCAGCTAAGCAGGTAGGAGCACATCGCAGCCAAAAACACCCTCAGCAAAGCATTGCTGCTGCCTCATTGCTGCTGCTCAGGCCCTGAAGAGATCAGGCAGTCAAAGCAAGACTTGCAAGTTTTCCATGAGGGATCCTTGGGGGTTATGGCCTTTCGCTAGAGAAAATCACAGTGAAGTTAAGCAAGCAGAACAAACAAAACCGGCTTTTTTAGAACACTTTTGCGGTTCTTTGGACACCTGGCCCTAACTCGCAGTTCAAAATAACGTCTGAGAGCTTGGGCGGGGATTTTTAGGGAAAAGTATGCTACCACGTCTGTCTGAAAAAAAGAACCTTCGAAAATACCAGCTGGCACGTAGGGTGTAGTACCTGGATCATTCGGCCATCGAGCTGGGAGTTACTGGGAGTGAGCAGACTCCAGCCGAGACGGGCCTGCAGGACTCGGGGGAAGGGGAGCGGTGCCTGGCTTGGCTCAGGCCGCGGGGCGCGGCCGGGGAGCCCGCCCTTCCCGCAGTTGATCGCGGGGCGGGGCGTCGGGGCCGGTGGGTGCCCCGGCGGGCACACGCGTGGGCGCGCCACGGACAGGTCCGGCTCCACCTCCGGTGCCCCGCGTCCTCAGACCGACATTTTGCTGTCACCGCTGCCGGAGCAGCGCCATCCCCACCCTCCACAGCACCCGCCGGCCCCTCTCCTGAGGGACCCGGGTGGGCCCTCGGCGGGGCCGGGTCCCTGGGGCCCCCTCCTGTGCCAGCGAAAGGCCGCGGGGCGGGGCGAGGCCGGGCCGG
>JANZLQ010000017.1:8231353-8264108 GCA_026212715.1 Elanus axillaris
CGCCGCCTTCGCGGCCCCCCAGGTAGGAGCGCGGAGCCCCGCGGCGGCGGGGGAGCCCCGCGGGGCCCGGGGAGGGGTCGCGGGGCTCGGCCTCGCGCCCCGCTCCCGCAGCCCTCCGCTCCGGCGGCATGAGTAATCACTTTTGCCGCCCCTGGATGTGCCGGCACGCCGGCCGTGGCCGGAGAAGGGGCCGTTTGCGCGGGGCGTGCGGCTGTCACCCGGTTTTTGGGGTGCGGACCGGTCTGTCCTCCCCTGTTTTCTTCCGGCAGTCGGCCTCCGGCATTGCTGGGACCCGCTGTCCTTCGTTCCAGTGGCCTCATACCGCACGGTACTCTCTCCCAGCCCTAGGCAGGGGCACTGCAACCCATCTGTTAAGCACAATACATCGAGCCGTGATTTGTAAGAACATCATCTTCATTTGCAGATGTGTGCGCGTTTGTGTAGTGCGCTGACGTTTTGGCAGGACTGCTTTTTCTATAGTTTCAGTAATAGTAGTTGGCTGTCTTTAAATAGCTGCAATCTTACTTGAAAGCTTTCATTGTTAAATGGTAAGTTAAATACCAGCAGTGACCTTTCTCAGAGTACTGGTTGCCTAACAAATACAACCTGACAGGAAGGGCATCGGTTGAGTATCAGGCAAAACAACTAAAAGAATGTTTGTTGACTTGTTTTCAAAAACTTGATAACAATTAGGCGTCGATCCAGCTCAGAAGCCTGTTATGCTGGCTGATACTGCTTTGTTGCTGAACTGATCTTCTGTTGGCACAGAGTATCTTTAGATGTTGTATGAGAGGTTGCAGGAGACCTGCATATCAAAAGCAAGCAGTTGCCCAGGGCTGCAAACTGGTGGGGTTTGTATTCAAAAGAAGGTACAAAAACACACTCCAGCTCTTCCAGCAAGGTAGGCAAGACAGTCATTGGGTGGATCTGGATAATCTGCTTTCTGCTCGAGTTAATGGTTGACAACTGCTATGGGTTGTCAACATGTGTGGCTACTGCTGAAGAGCAGCTGCTCCTAATTGCAACAGTTATTCCCTCCATCTTCCAGTAGATAAAATCACCACTTTGCTCCCCAGTTCAGCCTCGTCTTGTCCTTTCTCCTGCACAGTGAACAGAAGACTACTTGTTTGGCAGCAGCTGTGAAGATTCATGTGGATGAATAGGATCTCCTCCTGTGGGAGAGAAAGAACAAATACACATTTTGGAGACCCCCTTCAGGGTGTGGAAGGGGGACTGTGGGGTTGGAGGCAACCTGTAGTATCTCTCACAACCTCTCATGCAACATCTAACCTCTCCCTCCTACAGTTCGTATCCTCAGGTGCCTGGAAACTTCCACTGTTTTTCCTAAACTTCTGGCTTGTGCTATCCACAGCCTTCCTAGACTTGCTTACCTCCTGAAACCCTCCTTGAACACCAAAGGTGACCAAAAACTTCCAGTAAATCCCACTGACTAGTCACTGCTGCTATTTTCTACCACAAATGCTCCAAACCCCCTCTGAGGCTCCTGACCTTAGCCTCCCAGTCAGAAGATGATTCTTCAGACTTCTGTCCTGACAGTTCTCCCAGTCCTCTACTTCAGCAACAGAGGTTGGGGTTTTGTTTTTTGTTTATTTGGTGGGGTTTTTTTGTCCTGTCTGATTGTCTTTACTGTCATGGGCTTCTTTTCCATTACTGGTAGTCTCAAGTTGATTAATGGTGATGACAGTGATTTCTGGTGCAAATTGTTTGCCATTTTGATAAATTTTAAGAAAATTCCTTTCCAACTCCCACAGTATCTGTTACCAATGGCACTGGAATAAAAGTTTCTTTTTTGTTATTGGAGGTGGTAGGGGAGAAAAATTATTCTAAGGCACTAAATGAAATATTCTTGAAGATAAAGGATTCAGAAAAGTTAGCAAGGCTGTAGCGTAGCTTGAAACTGGAGTGAAGACCATAAGCTATTAGTTGTTTTGCCTGTTAAAATCAAGAAGATTTGACAACTGGGGAAAAAACCCCCAACCTTCCCCCCCCAACATTTAAATGTAGTTATTTTAGAGTTTATATACACTTTAAGGAAGGATAGACTATATGGAAAACTCTGACCACCCGAATAACATTGTAATTCTCATCTTCTATCAAAGGCAGTTTCTAGGTCAGCCATAGGTACAGTATGTCTAAAACATGGTTTAGAGAGGTGTCAAGGAGAAGTTGTGAGGTAACTGAATGCGGTTGTTCAGCTTGTTACAGCTGATTTGGTTCAAGGGCCTTGCTTTTTGTCTCTGATGTTTCATCAGAACCTGTTTTTGCTCCCAGTAATATGATTGCAAGGGAGTGAAATCTAGTAAAGTGTAGTGTAGGGGGATTTGGTAACGATCTGCACTTTGCTACTGCTGTGCCCTGACCGGCATCACCCAAACCCCTGACTTTGGAAGACAGTAGCACCACCAGAGCTTGGAGGAGTTATGGGGGCAGTTCTCTTGGTACCTTAGCTGTGCAAGAGAAAGTCTGAGTCTTCCTCAGCCTCTGCTCTGTTTATGTTGTCACGGTACAGCCTGCTTAAGCTGTGAATGAAGGACTACATCAAGAAGAAGAGAATCCAGGACTTCCCTAATTTTCTTTCTTGAGGGACAAAATCCAGATAATTTTTTGTATGCTTTTTAGTAAAGTAAGAAAGCCCACTGTTAAATTTCGTGCAGAAGTTTACTGTTAGATTTCATTTCCTCTATGCTTTTTTCTGATATGTCATTTGTCAAAAGAGATGATGAACCGTAGTCATCACATTTTGACTTTGATTTATGAGATGTTGTTTTCCCCAACAACCATCTTTTGTCCTTATGTTCACTTTTAATGGGCAAGCAGGAAGAAAATCCTTAAGCTTCTACCATTCATGCTATAAATAATGCTGAAACTTTTTACTTCAAAGAAAAGAAACTGGTAGTCACATCTGTGTCATTAAAACAGACCAGGCTGAAAGTGTTCCAGTGTAATGAAATGTTAGTGCTATATGCTGTTTCTTCAAAGCTGAGAAAGAGTAAAGAAGTTCTCGCTGTGCAACCTAATAATTAGGACATTGCAGTAGCAGATAGCAAGAAAGAATTAGGCTACTATAAGTTTAAAAACAACAACAAAACCTTTGTTACTCTAGAGAATTTTAATCATCCTAGATATGGAAGCCTGATCTGGGCTTACTCAAGCAGACATTCAAATTTGTAGAAGTTCTTAAATAGAAAAGCTTAGTTTGATCTAAAAAAAGAAGTTTGGGCAGTTCTGGTTTTGTGGAATACAGAATGGTTTGATTTTGTTCCAGGGGAGAACAAAAACGAAGTTTAGAACATGAAAATTGCAATGGGAGGGAATTGTCAGCTTCTGGCCACTTTTTAGCAAACATTTCTGCATACATTCAAGTCCCTTGAATTGTTAGCACTTATTTAAAATAGTAAGGTGTTTCCTAAGATAAGAAAGACAAGTAAATTTTGAAACAGTACTTGTGTAAATAAATGTGTGGATTATTGTATATGTTTTTTAGACCAGACAGTTTTAGACTGAATCTTAGAAGTTAGTTTTAATTTATGCTTTGAAGCATATATATTTTTAATTTATGCAACACAGGTGCTTTATTGGCTAAAGTTACAATTAATACACGAAGGCAACTTAACACGCATAAATAGTACACATGTATAAAATGAAATTAATATGCTCTCCCAAAATATGCTAGAAACGTACAGTGATGCATGCCAAACTTGCATTCAGTTTGTAATCTAGGCATTATGCTTCAAACTGTAGTTACATTTTTGGAAAGGGAAAAATGTTGGATTATGACTTCTGGAAGGCAGTGTTTTTGCAGACAGGCTAAGTTCTCCTTGATCCAATCCTGCTATCATCTAATCAGTCCTCAGAGATGTCAGTGCTGTGTCAATATCGCATGTAACTCTGACGTAAAATGGCACTCAACTTTAAAATACGTCTATATATTAGGGTAGTGGATGGGTGTCTGGCTGACCTATATTATCTTCTGCAACTCTATCTTTCATGTAAAAATATTTCAGATCCTCAGCCTTGATCTGTTCTCCCCGACTGTATTTTTTTTTATGTTCAAAGAGAATATGTGCAAAAACATGTTTTATGCTGAATTTTGTTTAGACTTGCTCACTGGATGTTGTAAAGTTGGCTATACAGAATTTTAGTTATCTATTTTAATGAAGATGTTTAGGTCTCTGGTACAATTTTAATACTGCCTTTTATCTTGGAATGAGTTGAACTCAGACAAGGCCCTGCAGGAATGGGTGGGAGCTAAGCAGCATTTCTTATGTTGTACTAATACATTGAATAAGTGTATTTTTTAATTAAAAAATAAAGCAGTCAATGTTAATCCAGTTAATGCCTTTCCTTCACTTGCTAACCATTCCGGTGTGTCTCAGGCTTTGCCTGCAGTACTCTCCTAATTCCTTCATACCTTCCCCTCTGCTAGCCTGTTTTTTCCTTTCATCAGAGTTGGTTTTGTGACATTTCAGTGATATTTTCCTGGCTAAAATCCATCACCTATTCTGTCATCATCCTTGAACATTAGATCGTGGGACTGACAGTGAAGACTTTCCTGAGCTCTTCCTTGGCCTGCCTTTCTTGCTCTTCCTCCTTCTTGTCATATTTATCTTTCAGCAGCTTCTTGAGTGGGTCCTGCTTCTTTCTCACAGTCTCCTGGAGCTCTACAGAGCTGATGGTGTCTTGTGGGGCTTTAGGCTTTCTTTTTTCAATCCCTTTCATTTCTGAGGTGCTTCACTTCCCGATTTATACTGTCGGCTTTTCACAGTTGACCCAGATCAGATCTGCTTCTCACCTCTTTACCCTCTCTGTTGGTTTATTCTGACTCTTAGAAGCCCTACAAAGCATGTATTGTCTATTTGCTCTCCTGCTATGGACAACATCAGTACCTATCTTTCAGTCAAGCCTGTAAACTGAAGGTTGTCAGTGGTTTTTATCTATTGTACAAAAGAGAATTTGTGTCCAATACTTTGCTGCTGTTTCCTCTATATAGACCAGGTCTGCTTTTTTTTTTTAATTATTATTATTTTTCTTTCTGTCTAGACAGCTGACATTCTTGTGCAGACCCTCACTTCCCATCCTGATAGCTATTACTTCCTCTGCAGCTTCTAATACCTACACTGTGTTTCCTCATCCCCTAGTCCCTGCAAATTCCATTGCTGATATTAATGTTGCTTACGGCATAAAGTTTAAGTCCTCCTCATCTTCAGTTTCCATTTCTTCAGCTGGCCTCCCTTTGTTTCAGGACATTTACATTTAAATCTCTGTCGTTGCTTTCAAGGTTTTTCTTAGTACATCCCCTTCCCCTCCCCCATTTGTCATTTTTATCACTTGTATCTTTCCTCGAGCCAGTTCTGCTTTACTGGCTCTGATCACCTCAGTTTGCCAACTGTCCTGTCTGTTTTCCTCCACTCCAGCCTAATACAGAATTAGCCCCTTTCACTGGTCCACAAAACCACTATCTTTTCCTTCACATCATTGCTTGAGATCTACTTTCCCTAAACTATTTGTTGTATCTTCATGGGGTTTTGCAAGGTTTCTGGAGCCATACTCTCCTAGCAGTGCTGGACTTGCTACCATTAATATATAAACTAAAATATATTGGTCTTTGAGAAAGAATTAATCATTTTAATCCATTTAATTTTTTACTGGTAAAATAGGCTTATAATGTTTTTCCTTGCTTTTATAGAAACTATTTGCCAGATTGCATGAGGACATCCGTAACATAAGTAGAGTTATTAGAAGTTACTGAGTGCTTTACCAGGTAGACTTATCTTTCAGTTCTGTCATCATCAGAGGTACATTTCCAGCAGGTTTCACTGCTGGTCCTTTGTGAGGAGGTCCAGGACAGGTCTGTGTGAACACTACAAGTGCTGATAAAAGCCACCGGTCAAAAGGAAGTAGTGCATGTACTGGTGAACACTATAACCAAAAAGAATGCATTCAGCCTGTTTTGCAGAAACTATACTATGAAAAGTATTGCCATTAGACCTGCAAGAGCTTTTTTAAAGATAGGCAATTTAATTGCAAATGCCATGACTGAATAAAAATTGCATGTCCGCTACTGTCTTTTGAATTAGCATCTGTTAGTTTTTCTAGGTCAAAAAAAAAAAAGCAAATATGAACTTCCAGTATGGATGAATTGTTGAAAATAATTGACAGATTTTTAGTCAGAAATTTCATCAAAATCGAAAAGTTCACTGGAATATTTGAATTGTCACAGGAATTGAAGACAAATTGATTATTTGCCCTTCTTACATTGGTTCAGCTTAGTGGTAGTATTTTGATCTTAATACAGCTGTTTCCATTTCTTGAAGCATACTTGAAATATTATAAATTGGACAAAACTAAATTCATAATCCTCAGAGCTTTGAAAAATATTTTTAAGGTACTTAATCTTTAATAACATTCTTCCAAAAATACTTCAGAGAAGCAAAGTCTGAGTGAGATGTATTATAACCACTTACTACGGAGATGCACAATAATGTGAATGATTAATAGAATAACCTTGTGTATTGATGTAAAAACACAGAGCATAGGAGTCTAGTGTTCTGATGTTTCTCTTTGTAATGCCAATAAAATGCAGAACTACAGAAGTATTCTTATGTAAATACTTACATTCTGAAATTAATCTTCTCCAGTACGTTTGGCCATTTATATCAGTTGACAGTAAAAATATGGAAATAATTTAGATATTCTATTTTAAAGTAATAGAATGTGAAGCAATAACTGAAGTGGTTGAGTGAAACAGAATTTGTGAAAATGCTAAACAAGTTCTTGACAGCTGTGGACGCTAAAGGAAAGAGCATCATCTTAGTTTTAAGTTATTTGTATAATAATCATTTGAAAGGTGAAAACACAGGAAAACTGTTTTTCATCTTCTAGTTGGTCTGGTGAATAATAGATAGTTACGAAAGACTGGGGCCTAGAAGATGGAAGTGTTTTTAAATACATTGGATGATTTGTCTGCTGTATCTGAAATAGTCACCTGGACTTTGTAAAGTCAGTGGAGTGAAATAAGTTCTTCTAGAAATGGTCTGATGAGTTATATTTTAGAAGCATGTTTCAAGATTAGTGTTGTCTACTAAATATATCCCAAGATGAAAGTATAATTCTTTAACAGACTTAGATTTTTACATTTTCCTTTTCTTTATGGACAAAGTATCTTCAGTTTTGTCAAAGACTGGCAGAGGAAACTTGCAGGATAGGAGTCACTGTCACTATTTAGTTGCAGTGGCATTTAAAATGGTTTATTGTCATAATGTAGCTGTTTTTCTAAGTGTAGTGAGCAATCTGGAGTGGAAAAGTATTTTTTTATAGAAGAGAAAAATGAGTTTAAAGTACCGAATTACTCTTGAGCATGAACAGACTTTAGAAATGCCTACATTAATATTTTTCATCAGTGATATTAATAGCAAATTTTCAGTTTACACCACCTGCCCAGATGGCTAGTTTGGTTCACTCACTTGCTTTAGGGACCTACAAATGGAAGATTGAGATCTAGCAGTAGATGAAATATGGACAAGACTAATGAAATGATCTCCATCTAGGCTACCTCTACCAGAAAGGAACAGAGGCAGTTACTGTTCAGCACGGGAGTTACATGTGTTGAACACATAGCCTCGTGTCCTGGAAGAAAGCTTTGTATGACTAAGGCATCCTTTATTTGTTAAAATCGCAAACCTTGTTTTTTCCTTAAAGGACTTGCTCAATTTTGTATGAGCGTTCAGGTACAGTTCAGTTGTATTCTTCAGCTGTGTTAAAATAATATGTTGAAAGTAGTATAGTTGCTGCAGTGCCCACTTACATTTGATCACTGTTGCCTCAGTTTCCTGACTCAGAAAGCATATATCCACACATTGAATTTTTTGAAGTGTGTATTATAGGTGCAGCAAAGAAAATGAGGCCCAATGCCACTGACCTTCTGGTGTAACTTTCTTCTTACTCATGTTTGAGCGCGCTTTGCATTGGTTTTGATTCAGTTCTAGAATTAGATAAGCAGAGTGGCTTTTGCATTAATAATCTGCTTCAGTCTTGTTTCTTTCATTTGATGTTATTGTAAGACCCTACTCAAACCCAAGGAAAATGTTTATTTTCTTAGCTGTATTTTAAGATGGTGATCTGGCAGTTTGATCTTCTCTTCTGAATCTGTGCTGTTTCTGGTCAGGCTGTGTATATATAGTTGTTCAACTGTTTGGTTTGTAATCAGTGTTTTGGGAATCTTTCCAACTTCAGAGGTTAACTTTCAGGTTTGTGATTTCCTGAGTGCTTTTTAATTTTTTTTTTTTTTTAACTTTACCATCTCCTATCACTAAAGCATTTAGTGGGGTTTGTGGAACACTGGGAATTGGGTTAAATTCTACCCTGGAGTGTGTATCTCTTCAGGTGGTGTTTGTTTGGTTTTTTTTTTTTTTCTACTCTAAATTATGTATTTGTGGTTCATAATCTAATTTGCACTTACAGGCATGATAACCTAGACTTTAAATCGCACTCAGTCTTGGTAAGATGTGATGATAGGTAGAGGGGATGTAGTAAGTCAGTAGAAGGGCAAGAATTTGCACCAAGAGGACCTACTTTAATAACAGCTTGTTTACTCTTAAGTGTGCTTGGCTTTGACAGCTAGTGTGTGTACGATCAGAGGGTTCCACAGCTGGGTAGGGAAAATCGATAATATACCATTTTATGTACTAGAGCAAAAGAAGGGCATGCAGGGTGAGGTGATGCTATTATTTGCCTTAACTCTTTGATATCCAGTGTTCCTCATCTTGGCCTGAATTATGAAAGTGAATGATCTGAAGAGACTAATTAATTACTTTACCGCAAAGGAAGCTGAGGGAAGTAGATTACAATTTTTATCTCTGTACAAAAAGGTTTGTGTGCTAGTTGAATTAATCCCTTGAGTACCTTATGGTTTGCAGTATGTCCAACAAAAGGGCACTTGTTTCCTTGTGAAAACACACTGTGCATACCAACCTTCCCCTGCCAGAACTGTAAGGCTATTCAAGTTGCTGATCAGCATTTCCCACTAGCATTAGCATTTAGTCACCTATTAGTTACTAAATATTATAATATGGTCTGTGTTTTTCTTTTTAAAATGAAGTAAAAAATGAATTGTTGTAACTGTAAACTGCCCAGATTAAAATACACTGAAATAATTTGTAAGTGTTCAGTGTCAGCATGTGTTATGCAGTATTCTAAAGCAAGCTCATCTTTACTCTTTACGTGTAGCTGTATGGTATTGTCCCCTAAAGAAAATTTGAAAAAACAAATCGTAGACTCCCTGATCTCTGAACGGTAACAGAAGTAGACAATATGTATCAGAAGAGGGTGTATTAATGTGTATCACTGAAAAATGCGAATTATTCTGTGGGTAACAAGTGAAGATGCATTGTGCGTGACTTCTTGTCTTTTTTCCTCTGCTCTTTCCGGTGGTGGTCCCTTCCCTCCCTCTCCCCTTTCTCTCTGTCTTTTTTTTTTTCTTTTTTTTTTAATACGCAACCCGTCTCTACTGCACAGTCCACAGGTCCCTCCCCACCATGTGGGCCATGGCTGCCTCTGAACATGTGCTCCTGCTGTGGGGCATTAGTCTGCTGCTCTCTGCTTTCCCTAGCGATGGATTTTCCACAAAATGTTTGGAGATCTAGTAGTCTCTTTGACGCTGCTGAATTCAAACCTACTGACCAGTTTCAATCAAGAGTCACTGTGAGCACATGAGGTGTATGGATGGACAGCACAAGCACATCACAGTTGTCCAAGTCTCCTTTTCATAGGTGGTGTATCTTAAAAGGATATGGATACTTGATAGGTCTTCCACTCCCAAAAATGCATTTTAGGTATTGGATTCTCACTAGTAGCTTTCTGGAGGGTTTCATATCTTTTAGTCTTTGTATTTCGTATTTTTTAACTTTGTGTTGCCTTCTTAACTGTCAGCCTCCGCTGCATGAGCATAGTTACTGCAAACTACTGTCTCGTTCCTTATGAGGTAGCACCTTGTACATCCGTGAGTAATAACATTGTATTAACACAGAAACACAGCCCTAGTTGTCACACTTTTAAAGCAGCAAATAAATATCCCTTTTTGTCTCCTGTTTATTGTGAATTACATTTTTTATCAATAGTGGTATTCACACTTTACTATGCTGACTCCCTAGTCACATGAGGTGTTCACTGCATCTCTGTTTCCCCCTAAAAGCTTGCACTTGAAAGTTGCTTCATGCTCTGGCTTCCCTGTGCTCTGGCTTGCTAGAGGCTGTGTGCCTTCACACATCCACCTTTTCTCTTCTCTCTAGTAGAGCATAAAGTGTCTTTATGCACTTTCATATTTTTATTATCCTTCTTAAGATATTTGGAGAGCTGGAAGAACTAAAATGAGAGATGTTATTTCTTTGGAAGTTACTAACAGTGTCTTATTTGTTCTGGAGACAGTATTGTTGGTTGTTGAAACTGGTAGCTCTGCCAGCTATGGATGTCTGAGATAATTTCTCCTCTTACCGCACTTCTTTAGACTTTTCTAGTTCTTGTTTTTGGTTTGTTGGGGTTTTTTTGGTAAAAATTAGGACAAATAGATGAGATATTCTCTAGGTCTTACCCTGCATCCAAGCAGAGACGCCACCTGTGTTAAGTCTAAGGCTTTGCAACCTCATCCAAAAGTTTGAGAGCTGACAGTGTTGAGGAGAAACAAGGAAACTTCTGAAATGGTGTGTGTGTGTCATTTCCTTTTAAAACATGCCCCATGATTATATAAAATGCAAATAAAGAAAAAAAAAAAAAAAAAAAAAAGGGAGGGGACACACAAAAGAATTGAATTCCATTTTAGAGTACTACACAAACCTTAACTTTGTCATTTTTGGTATCCCATCTACAATAATATCCTCCAGTGTTAAAGACAGCTAATTAAGGTCTGGAAGTTAAATAACTTAAGATTGACAGGAAGTAATATTCTCATTTTGGATGATAATAGGAGTTCCTGACTTTGTGTTCTGCCCCAACAAGCAAAGCTATCTATCTACAAGTCACTGTATTTCAACATACAGTTATTATTGAACTGTAGTGCAATGGTCTTCTTCCTAGCTCTAGAAATGCTCGTAACTCTATCCTTGTCCCTTTTATAATATAAAGTATTGCCTATAAAGTAAATGGAAACACTAGTTGGCAAATAAATAAATATAAATAAAATTATAAAAAAACAAGCATAACAAAAAGATGCATGGGATTTGAAGCTGGTCTCTCAAAATGAAGCTGATACATGTGGGCCCCCACATGACTAGAAATATCTAACACTTCTCATGCTGGCTTTTTCACCTCTTTCTGATGCTGTTAGCAAAGTGAAGGAGGTCTTTGGTAATGTGTAGGAACTGGGATACTGTGTGTTTTGGGTGTCTTGGGATATGTGCATGTGGAGTTACCCTAAAACAAAAATTAAGCTTACGGAACAAAGAGCATATCAACTCCTTAGCATTTACTGTAGTTGAAAAGGAAGTTGATAAATTTGATTTTGAAACAATAAGTGTCTGATGTAAGCAAAAAATTGACCAAAGTGAATACAGGGGATTCTGTGAAACTGCCACTTCAAAGATGCTTTCCATGAACCATTCTGTTGTAATACTGTTTTTTCTTGGAATCAAAGTTAAATAATTTCAGTAACAGGTAGCTGTTCTTGTTTTGCACTTGGGGACTGTTTGTATTTGGATATGTAGAGCAAAAAAAAAAAGTGACTTTTTTCATTAAAACACAGACTGAAGAAAGTTAAAATTACGTATTTCCTGTGCGCTATGCCCCTATGCCATACTGTCTATGTCTATCTTTGGCCTCTAAAGTACTCCTGACACTGATCTTACTTGTCCTGTCTTGGAAGAGAACATTGATAGTAACAGGATGGTCTGAGTATAGTAATATACCAACTTAACTTCAAGAGATGGACAGAAATGCTACCCTACTGAATTACCTCCACTAGCATCTTTAGTATTCTGGTTTTCTTCAGAAAACTACAGTTACAAATGGAGGAAAAAGGAATGTGGGCAAAAGTCTGTCCTTGAGGAAATGTAATGGTTTTAATGTGAAGGAAGAAATAATCTTGGGACATTCCTCGCCCCCCAGCCTACAGACACTGCATAGACCATTATCTAGTATGGTATTCAGAAAATCAGTGTAGATCCAAAAAATACAGACACAATTATTAAGATTCACATAACATTTTTAATTTTAATTGTACTAAAATTGTTATGACACAAAGGTTTTCTTGATCTTTCTTTGGGGTGTGGGGTTTTTGGTTTTGTAGGGTTTGATTTTATTTTTTTTTAATTTATTTTTTAAATACCTGGTGTAGCATTTTTCATCATTCCAACTGCAGTTTTGTTCATATTTCTTATTTTAATAGTGGTGTTTGCTTAGTTTTGCATTGTGATTGTATTTTGTCAGTTTTCTTTTATGATGGGCTGAATAGAATAAAAGCATTTATGAATACTCTAAAATGTGTCACTGCTAATTGTTAAACCAAAACTGACTATGGGCCTTTTTTATCTTTATCCTTTTTTTGAGAATAAAGACCAGTTTCTTCATGATGAAGTTTCATCTTCAGTGTCACAACTTGCAACAAAGGTAAATACCTGTTCTTTGGAAGTGTAACGTTTTATAACCTATACATTTCTATCAATGTATTTTAGGAAGCTACCTGTTTTTCATGTACAGCTTGATTAAGGAGGATATTTATGTCCTTTATTGATGATTTTATAATTACTTATGATCGTTGGTCATAGTGTTCTCATTGAAGTAATACTAGAAGTGCAGTAGCAGTTAGAAAGCTGCCTTATTTCCTTTCATTAATGGGGAGGGGAAGATATCTTAATTTTTTTTGCACATAGTGGATATTAAAACACAAAATAAACATAAGCCACAGGAATAACTGAAGTCTAAGGAAACACTAAATTCTAGCTGTAACAGATGATGAAAACATGAAAAGTAGAAGGGATTTGGGTAATTTGTTGCATTAGACATAGCTCAACTGGCTTTCTGACCACAAGAGGTTAAGGACTTTATCTCATATCTGTTTCAGAAAAGAAAAATAGGCATACAAGTTAATTATTTTTTACCTTGATATGTGTCAAAGAATCTTTTGCAATGTTCTTAAAATACATTAGTAGAAGATAAAAGAATGGGAAGTTGTTATGATAAGCTAGAGCTTGTTTTGAAAATCCATAGGTGTAGAGAAAAGCATTTAAAAATAGGCTTATTAGTGTAATAGAATACTTTACATTAATATGTATAAACTGAACATCTGTCTCTGTTACTTCTTTTTGTTCTACTTCAGATGCAGCATGATTTTCCCTGAATATAGAAGTCAGATTTACTATATAACTTTTTCTACTTTTTAGATGAAATGTGTTCTTTTTATGAAAACATAAAGTGCTGTTTATTTTATGCCAGATGATGAATGTTTAGGAAAATAATTTAAAATTAATCTATTTTATACTGAAACTTTTTTGCCCCTTAACTGGTCATTCAGAAAGACTTGCTAAGTGTGCATTTTGACTTAAAAAAAAAAAAGTTCACCAGGCAAACCACTGAGCTGCAGTATTTTTGTGTTTTAAAGTAAAACCCTCTTGTCTTAAAAATGTATTCACAAAAAAGCACCTTGACCCTCTCATCTTTTCTTTCTTTCTTGATTCTGAAAGCACTTCTGAATTTTATTTGGTTGTTCACTCTTCATAGAAGCCACCAGTAAAGTGATATTCCAGAAGTTTCAAAATCTTTAATATGTTAAAAAAAGGCTGATGAATTATATGTGTGGCCTTTTCAGTATGCATGTCATGAATAAAACAGTCTCCGTGTTCAAGCAGTATAGTGAAGAACAGCAAAGTTCTCGAAGAAAGGGCAGTGGATGAAGGGTATGTCAGCCCTTTTAGGGAGACAGCCTTCCTGGTCTCTTAAAGCACGAGTTTCAAGACAGTCCCGATGCCCATTTGCAGAGGAGAGCCTTTGACCTAGGTTTGGAGGTGCGAAAGTGGCAGCTAGTCCTAATGGCTGGAGATGGAGGTTGGAAAATGGTCTTAGTTTCTGCTCATGCAGGAAGCTGCCTGCTTGGCAGTGAGGACAGGCTAACTGCAGTGCTGAAATTTTCTAGTTCCCTCTTCACAGCTCTACTGAAAGGCAGGTATAGCTGGTTAAAAAGCCTTGTGAGATCTCAGAGTGAGGAACTGTAAACCCTGTAGTTGTGCTCTGCAAAATGCAGAAATCTGGAACCTGTGTTCATGCTGTGCCTGGCCCTTCAGCCTCTGCAAAGCTATCTTGGGGGGGTCTCACCTATGTGCTGACCTTCTGAGTTAAAAGTATAGCAGAGACTTCATCTACAGTTCTTACTACGCCAGCTTTTGAAAAGAGTCAAAGAGGTTTGAGAAACTAAATAATTTTAATTCCAAAACTGGAGATGTTGGGACAGTCTGGTAGGGCCAAATCCTGGAGTTGCAGTTCATGTGTGCCACAGAATAGAGTAACTGTTGGTCTGCACACCAGCAGTTGGCTGAGTTTGAGAGATTCCCCCCCCCCCAAATGCTTTGATAGCTGGAAGACAGATTTGGAGGGGTGTGTGTTTTTTTCACTTTCTGTTATTTGAGTTCTTGCATGTTATAAATGGGTTTCCTATAATGTGGGAATGATGCTTTAATTAAAGCTGATTGGCATTTTTTTATTATAAAACACTTAGTTGTAATTTTATTGAACTGTAAGGTACTTAAATGGAAAATTCCATCCCTAGCTTTTTATTTTAGGTTCATTTTTTCCAGGGGGAGGAGGGAGGGAAGCTGTAGAACAAACAATTGTTTGTTCTCAGTCAAGGTTGAGAGGAAAATCCGTTCTTTTTATTTGTGTTTATAAAAATTTTCTGCAAGTGTTTTGCGGAGTGCCTCTACTTTGCTGGAGGGTTTTGATTTACCAGTTGTCAATCCTATGTGAAAATACTTGTGACAGTCTGCTAAAATATAAGTTTTCTTGGCCAAAATATAAATTTCTGGAAATCTCATTTTGTACATGCTGAGCAGTGGCTTTCTAGGGATTAGCCGCTTAACTGCACAATGGCATTGAACATGCTGATTCTCACGGCAGGTATACAGCAAGAATTCCCTGTAATTGCTCTTTCTGGTTGCTAAGGCTGTCATGTGGCTTGTTCTAGCCCGCAGAGAGTGACTTCTGTGCTCCAGAGCCCTGCTGGCCAGGCAGTTTAGAAGTAGAAAAATCTAACAGGAATATATTGGAAGTACTGGTACCCACTCATAAAGCAGTACCATTTTAGAGTTGGAGTAGTATTTGAATATACTTGAATCTCTTCCTTTGAAATGTACACTAATTGTCTTGTACCTCTAACATAGCATCTCAAATCCTTGTTATTTTTCTTTGACTTCATTGAATTCTGTGCTTTTTTTTCCCCTCACATAATAAGGTGTTCAGGTATATTACCCCCATCTATCTGATGGATGGATTGAACTGTTTTCAGTTAAATTTACACATAGTCTTCCCCTTTAGTATACGTTCATCTGTATCTGCATACTTTTTTTTTGGTGCAATGTACTTTTAAAATTTGCTTTTAGGACTGCATCTACTTTTTAAGTTTATACCCAACTGTTAATATTTCTGGTTTGTTGCCTTTTAGCCTAATTTTTCATGGACCTTCTTGCCCTCTCTTAGTGCTGTAGTGATGAACTATGTACCTGTGACAGTAAAACTAACTGAAATGTCTTGTTAGTGATGCTTTACTGTTTCCCAGTAGACTGTTTTGTTCATTTATTACTCATTGCCTGTTTACCTAGTATGGGAAGCTGAGAGTCATGTAAATCATCAGAATTTGTTGATGTGGTGAAAAATGGTATACCCAAAGTAATTTTTTGGTAATAGTACCTCACAATTTTGTAGGAAGCTTCCAATTTGAGGAGCCATCCCTTTCTGGGGAACTTCATAAAGTTAATTGTCAGTAGACATTTGTTCCCTGTTTTATCTAAAGAAAGAAAAGTATACAATCTATGTATAGTTGATTCACTTGAACCAATACAGGTAACAAAGCAGGAAACTCTTACTATAAAGGTTGAGTTTACAGAGTGTAGCTTAGGAGGTGAGTCTGGGGAAGCCATACTGTATGTACAAAGCTGTATGTATGGAAGAAAGTGGATAGATGACCACCACTTTTAGAGCGTGCTTGAGCTCATATAGTAGTTGCTGCTACAAAAAAGATGCTGTTGCCCCTAACTCCCACATTCTTTGGTGACTATCTGACATCTTTTAATGAGCTGATTCTTATAACTATCCCAAAAGAAGGCAACAAATGAATGAGTTGGATTTCTGCTGGCTTAGTGAGTTGAACTGGTTTTCCACAGCATCACACAGGTACAGAACCATAGCGTAAGGAAGGCAGTATTAATGCGAGCTGGCAGTGGACTGCGTTGACCCTTTTCAGCAGCAGTGTCTGATAATCCAGATCTGCCACCTTGTGTGACTTCTCTCTGGGAATCTGGCCGACAGATGGGCACTGAAACTGAAGCATCGGCAAAGCAGAGAGGAGGAGAGCAAGGGGGAGAAACAGCAGACAGTTTGGCTAGGGTACAGACTGCATCCTTTACATGATGTTCTAGAAGCGACTAGTTGTACTCCCAGTTTCAGAAGATACGCTAGTTAAATGGCAGCTTTCTCGTGGTGGAGAAAGAGCACTTTATAAGCTGGAATTCCCTCTACTGAAAGGGAAGAATCTGTGCTCTGGGCTTGAGCTTTTTAGATGCTTGTTGTGACAGACGATGGTGATGTTTTTTCAGTAGTCTGCCATTTGATTGATTAATATGTATGTGTAATTTCACTTCTACTGATCCTTTTAGGTGATTGCACAGGGCATTCTGCTGCACAGATTTTCACAGTCTGAAGTGGAAGATATGGGAGAAACTTTATTAATGGCTGCTCTGGTAGGCATACTCTGTGCTCTCGTAGTGAAAATGGTATGAGACCAGTCTGTAATCCTCCTCCACGGAGTACAGAAATGACATCTTGAGAAGTTTCTGCTTCTCACTGGCATTTTTGAAAAACAGTAGACCACAGCATCCAACCTGGTCCTCTAAATGTTTTGACTTTCTGACATCTGATGTTACAATTCTAGTCCTTCTTAATAGTGCTCTCTTCTTAGCAGTCCCTTATGGGCATTTAACTTTTTTTTTTTAACCTGGAGTTTTGACTGTACACATGGTTCTATTCTAGTGGTATCAATCAGCTTTGATTTTCAAATATCACCTCCTCCAAGCTCCAGAATAGCCCAACCCATCAAGCAGAGAAAGAAGCAAAGGTGGCAGGAGGCCTGTCTGCATGAACAAGATGTTCCTGAAAAACCTCCAACATAAAAAGGGAGGATACAGGAGGTGGAAGCGGGGTCAAGTGGCCTGGGGAGAATATAGAGACACTCTTTGAGCACACAGGGATGGGGTTAGGAAAGATGAAGCCCACCTAGAGTTAAATCCGGTGAGGAAAACGAAGAGCAACAAGAAAGGTTTCTGCATGTACGCTAGCAGCAGGGAAAGTGTAAAGAAGATGGAGTCTGACTCTTCGCAGTTGTGCTCAGCGAACGGGCAAGAAGCACTGGGCACAAATTGAAACAGAAGAAATAACATTTAAACATAAGAAAAAATGTTTTCACCATGAGGGCGGTCAAGGCCTGGAACAGGTTGCCCAAAGAGGTTGTGAATTCTCCAGCTGTGGAGACATTCAAAACCTGACTGTACATGATCCTTGGCAATTTGCTCAAGCTGACCCTGCTTTGAGCAGTGTAGTTGGACTAGATGGTCTCCAGAGGTCCCTTCCAGCTGTAACGGCTGTGTGATTCTGTGAACTTTGGAATTTGAATTATTTCTTTTTTCCACTGAAACATGGAAAAATACTTTAAAGGTTTGAGAATACAAGCTAGTCGGTTATATGTATAAAGTTTTTTGAAAATTTTAGGGGTAGTACTTTTGAATTTTGTGTAGACGGTTACATCATAAAAATGAAACACAGAACCTCTGCAAGTGGCTTGATGCTTTAAGACCATATTAGTACTATATTTTCATACTTTGCATAACTTCAATCTTTTTACATTAAGTAAGTCTCCAGTGTGGTGAGGAGTCAGCTTACCGAAGTGTCATCTCCTCTTTACTTACTGACCTTCCCTTGACATCCATTGCAAGGAAGCAGTTGTTCTGGGATCTGGGTCTTTTCCACGTGGTCTGTAAGGAATTCTCAGCTAATGAAGAGACTGGCCCATCTAGTCTGACAGTCTGTCTTTACTGTGGCAATGGGAGATGTTCTTCAGGGGGAACATAGCTTGGCTAGTTTGTAGGGTCTCTTCCCCTAACATCAAGAATCATTGTTTTGAGATACTAGAGGGTGCATCCCTCTAACTAGAGGGTATCCATTTATGGATCTTCTGCGCGAATTTGTGTAATCCTTTTTGTGATTGTTCCCAGTGGTTTTTGGTTTTGCAGCTGCTGCATGTCAAACTAATGGTTTCAGAGAATGGTGACTTTAAGATCTCCCTGAGCTGTTCCTACCAGCAGATACAGTTGTAGCTGTTCCAGCTGCATTGGTGGAGGTGCTCCTCTTTTTTTAAAAGTCTTTAAAGAACACTGAAAAGAAATACAGCAGTCTGTTTTGAAGGATTTTTTTAGTACGTGACAGAGTTACATGACAGCCATAGCCAAAAAGAAATATTGTTGTCTTAAACAGTTCAGCTAGAAAAAGGCTTCTGGAAGTGCGAAATAAGTATTTGACCTCCTCCTTTGCCAAGGTTTATGTTCTTAAGCATGGTACCACTGAGAAGACTACCAAGAGTGAGCTGTTTGCTCCTTTTCAGTTCAGTGAAAAGGTACTGCAGAAGATCAGTGCTGGTGCAGGCAGGTGTAGAAGAAGAGGCTTAAGTGTGGTAGGCACTGGTTTTACTTACGGGGTAAAAATGGCACTTACAGGGTTTCTTTCAGCCTAGTCCATTTAATATGCAGTAGGCTTTGTAGAATGAGTTTTATCACATATTAGCAAAATCTGGTCTACTTGGACTGATGCTTCTATGTACATTATCCTGCCAGTGTTTCCTTTGGAAACCCCAAATAAATAAGCAGTGGAAGTATTAG
Source organism: Elanus axillaris (assembly GCA_026212715.1). NCBI lineage: Eukaryota > Metazoa > Chordata > Aves > Accipitriformes > Accipitridae > Elanus > Elanus axillaris. Next base: position 8,250,493 of record JANZLQ010000017.1, read on the forward strand.
TATTTTAGAGGTTTAGTGTATGTTTCCCCTAAGGACTAGTTGAGAGAAGAATAAATCATAGTTAGAACCTGCTATACAGTTATTCCCCTTGCAGGTACCTGCCAAATGCCGTGGATCTATTGTGGGAGTACTTGCCTATGAAAATATTGAAGGAATGGTACAATGTGTATGTAGGTACTGATTTGCATACAGGTAGAAAGGGTGCAGAGTTTGTAAATTTTTATCTGGAGACCTGCACATGCTCTCTGCTTGACGTTGAATAGAACTTTTCTAATAATTGTTCTTAAAAGATTTCTGCAGGTCAGAATTGAGCTTAATGAAATTAAATTTAAAAATATCTACAATTAAAAATATGTAGAGCTTGTGGCTAGATAACAGCATTTTATTATGAAATGGTTTTGGTTCTTTGGGGCTTTTGGGTTTATTGGTTTTGTTTTGGCTGGAGGATTGCTTGGGTATCCAAAATAATGCAGCAAAGGTTGTAGTTGTATCGGTGAAGTATGTATGATGTTCTAGATTAAAAGAAGGTGTATGGGTAGGTATATCCTTTTTTTTACGTTGAACGTAAATGTGTGTATAAATGCTTACCTCCAAATTTTAAGCAACCTGGTCTAGTGGAAGATGTCCCTGCCCGTGGCAGGGCATTGAAACTAGATGATCCTTAAGGTCCCTTCCAATCCAAACCATTCTATGATTCTAAATAGACTTTCATCAATGGTGATCTTTAAAGGCATATATAATTTAAGTTAAGCTAGTTCTCTGTCTGTGTATTAAAGTGGTATCTGAAAACCAGTAACAAGGTATAGGTTGTTTTTTTTTTTTAATCTGCAGATTTATTTTGTGTCAATGGCTTGATGAAACTTCATTAGTGAAGAAAGACAAGCTTACATGTAAATTAGGTCACTGAGGTATATTTGGGTCTTTTTCCAGTAGAAAGGCCTAAAGGATTAAGTCAGTAAGAGTTGTTATGTGCTGCTTCTAACTGGGTTTGCCTCTGGTAGTAAAGGTTCATTCCCCAAAAGGCCTGAAATAGTAGATTTTGAGTAAGACAAGAAAAGATGAAGTATTTTTTTAACACATGAAAAGCTAGCTGGTTTCTAGAGTTTCTTTTTTTTTCTTCTTTCTTTAAGCAGACTACTTCCTTCAGCACATAACTTCTTGGAGATTCCTCCTTATTTCTAAAGTTTGTTGTGGATGAAGTATTTTGCAGTGAGAGGAAGCCAAATCAGAGTAACAAATCCTCATGTTAAACTTGTTACAGAATTTAACTGAACAAGAGAAACAGATAAGAGGATTAGGCCTTTATGGACTAAAACTGAGGGTTTAGACTGTTATTTACACCACAGAAGTATTAAATGTTGTGTACTGCTTGGAGAGGCTGATAAACACGAGGATTTTGTATAGCAAGGTATCTGAAGGTATCATCTGCAGCTTGTCTGGTTTTGTTTTACACTATCGACAGTACCAGTCTTCTGTGAGATGGGTACAGTGAGTGTGCCACAGGGATGCAAAGTTGAAGTTAGCTGTCTACATATTTTTACATAATTAAAAATAGAAAGCATATGTTTAAGTTCGCTTATCATAATCTGTACTCACTTTATTCTCAGAGTGGAAGAAAATATATATAGAAGCTGTTACTCTTCTTGTGAAGCCATAAGGAATGCTGTTGTTTATGGTAAAGTTAGGTGTGGGTTTAGGAAGAGGTGAGCAGAGTGGTTGCAGAAGCCTGGGTTGTGGTGAACCTGGCTCTCGTGTACCCAGTCTGTCCATATCACACGAACAAGAGCTGGAAGCTGCTCTGGGCTTACTCAGTCTTCCCTCTTCAGAGTTGTCTAGAGCTTTGCCCAAAGCTGGATCCATGTTTGTATCTAACCAAAGTGCAACTGAGTCTAGGTTAGACCTTCTCTTGATCCTAAAATGGACCCACTATGTCACCTGCGTTGGAGTAGTTGAGGCAGTTCAGATGTGAGTGGGGAAGGTGGGTGAGATGTGAAGGCATAGGACATAGTGACACAGGAGGACAAGAGATGGACTTACTCTATGACTTGTGCAATAGATAACAAGGGCACTGTAAAAATGGTAGAGATTGTGGGTTTCTGAAAGGTGAGGAGGTGGCAGTGCCAGTATTTTCCTGTCTGGTGTTTGTGCTCAATTTGTAGGTGATGTTTCATATCTTTTAGGCCTACGTGGATGTACCAGTTACAAACTGTAATCAGTTAAAACCTAAATGACAAATTGATACTAATTTGCACCGATGAGTTCTGCAAAAAGGGTGAAGCATAATCATAGGTGATGAATTAGCCTTTGCTTGTGTTGACAACTACAGTTTTGTTTTGATTATTATACTTCATAATGTATTGTATTTTTTTAATGTAATCAAGTTAACACTGATAGACTGTCACTCTACCATTCTTCCTAGACCCTGCGAGAAAGAACAGCAACTTTTGTATTCTGTGCTTAGCATGCATGTGTGCATTTCTGTTAGACTCAAGCATGCTATCAAAATAAAAATTAGTAATACCTATTTCTTTTGCTTTTGGGGAGAGTGAATCAAACCTTTAACAGTGTTGAAAAAATGATTTCTGCTACATGTTTAATGGTTGCAATAAATTTAGAGAGCACGCTGTAGTGCACCACTACACCATTCACTGGTGAGCCAATGCTCTTACCCTTTTTGTTTGCAGGGCCAGAAGTAGTAGTTTTGGTAAGTTAAAAATAGGAACAATGAGGGCAAAGCGGGTTAAATCTGAAAGCGTTCCATAATTCAGCTGGCTGTCCTGTCTGTCATGGCCCCTTCTAGCAATGACTGCTTCATTTCTGTCTGCTGAAGCTCCTTAGACTGTTCTCCTAAGCTGCCCAGATTCCCTTCTTACTGTGCTACACTAAAATGGAGCCAGCAGCTCCAGCCTGCAGAAGTGCATCCAGCAGCCCAGCCATACTCACTGGCATCACTTGCCAGCCTCTGCAAACTGGCAAGGTTTTGTACTCTGCTCAGCAGGAGAGAGCTCTTGCTGCAGCAACCCAGCCTGCTCTTTTCCAAAACGTGGCCATCCTCTGCAGGCTGCAGAGCTGCTCCGCTCCCTGCTGCACAGCACAGAAGGGGTAGTTGCTGCTTATGAGCCACCCAGAGTCAGCACTGGCAGCCATACTCTGTGCTTGTAAGTCTGTAATTCACATTTATGAGGATGTGTACTTCTCTGTATAGGTTCAAGGTGCAAGTTTCCGGGGTTGGAAGGAAGTGACGTCTATGTTTAATAAAGATGATGAACAGCAATTGCTAGCAGGATGCAAGTCTCCAAAATCCAAAGGGTGAGTAAAACCAATCGGTCTATCTGATATTAAAATACACAAACTGGAACAGAAAATAGCTGTTCAAAGTAGTGAAGGTAGACACTGAGTAGCGGTACTGCTCAACTCCTCAAAGTTAAAGCACAGAGAACAGTTTATGTGCATTTTGAAATTATGTGTATGTTAAGCTTACAATGACTAAAGCATGCTGTATTAGGAAAGGACAGATATTGTTGATAACCTTTTTAGCTCTGTCAGGAAGAAAAGGGAATTCAGCTGCATAATAATTTTTTACTGTAGAAAAGGAGTAAAGGTTTCTGAGTAAAAGGGTCATTCCCATCTTCCCCCTTTCCTCTTAAGGATTAATTATGGTTGAGTTTACAAATTCCTTTTTTTTAGATGCTTTACTTTCTCTTTTGAAGTCTTATCTACACCTAAAAAGGTAAAGTGGAGTAGCTATACCAGGATCTGCAAATCTTCCCTGCTGGAGTTGAGTTGTTTACTAGGAACAGTTCTAGTTCTGCTGCCAAACAGTTAGAGCTGTTCTTTGAACAGAACAGACCTCTTCCCAGGACAGACTAGTGTGCTGTTATGAGTGTATGTAGGCGTTACCTACATGTGCTTGCTACCTAACTGCCTTGGTTACAAACAGGAAAAAGTGTGCCACCTATCAGGATAGCTGTTCCAGCCAAATACTAGCTTTGATAAGACTTGCTGTAGTATGTTTTCTTTCCAGTTTACTTTGAAATATATGTATTACTGAATGCAAGTGTATATATGTGCACATAGGGAGTGTGTATATATCTATATATATCAACAATTCAGAATATAAATACATATATTTTCATTTCTGTTTGAGTCTGTTCAATAAAACTTGCCAAAAGTTCCCAGCTGCTGTCCCTGTACAATTTTATGGGTGTTTATTAAGATGCTAGGTTGCTTCACCAATCCTTTGCAATTGATGCTGAATCTAAGAATCAAGTAACCCGGTGAAGAGAGTGGAAGTATGAAAACCGAGTTACCACAAATGTGGAAAGCTATTTTAGCATTACTATGAAAACTGCCTGTATTTTAAGTTTGTGGGTATTTTCCTGTAACTGTATACCATGATTTTTACTTTACATTTAAAGAAGAATGTAACTTTTCAAGTGTGCTACTCACAAAATATGAGAAGATTGTTCAGAGTCTGTGACTGGCTTTAGCAAGATGCAAATTCTGAAAAAATCTAATCATAGATTCAAAATTCAGTAAAGGAGAAGTAATTTTAAAGGTATTGGTTCGGTTGTTTGTGTTTAAATATGATGGTGTCAGAATTTCATTAATGGAAAAAAGCTCTTTTAACAGAAATACTAAAAAAATTTCAATGGTGGTTTTATTTGTGGCTAGGGAATTTGTATGCTACTAGCAGATAATATTTTCAATTTGCTATTTAGCTCATTGAACCCTGAAGGTTGTGTGTTTCACCACTGATATTCAGCCTTTCTTTGTGGTCCATTATTTGATTACATACATAACTCTGCGTATAAACTTATGCATAAACATTTGACATTCTGTTTTTTAAATACTCCACACTGCAAATACAAAATAATTCAGATTGAAAGTTCTTAATGGAACAAGAAATGTAATAATATGAGTAGCCTTTCAAATGTCTCTGAGAGAGGAATTACAACAAATGTTTTTTCTTGGTTTCGGGAGGGGAATTTTGGGAGTTCTTACCAGAAATACAAAACAGCCGTTTTCAAAATATCTTGCAGATCTTTTTGAAAAAAAAATGCTGATATCTTTAAAGTCCTAATAGCGTGTACATCAAATGTTTTGGGGTGTAAGGTTTAACAGGCAAGGTGATAACATGTATAGGAAACTGAGGAACATAGTGAGTGGTTGTTAAAAGCTGGTGGTAGACAAAACATTTTCATATTCCTTCTACTATCTTACCTCTGGCGTTATTTTTGGTTAAAGTTCTAAATTGTTCTAATGCATGCTAAAATACTTCACACATTTCCAAAGGCAGTTCTGTGCAATTCACTGGGCAGGGTGTGTGTGTGTAAGTTCTTTTGTAATAGGAAATGGCTGTACTCAGTCGACTTCTGATTTATCACTGCAAGATTCTACTGTGTTTAGGCTTATGTGTATGCAAGGGTGTTTTTCCTAAAGTTGATGGTAATGGGTGTGCTGTCATAGGCTGATGACTGATTAGCATTCCTTACTATAAAATGTAAAAAATTAATGGAATGTTTATTAATAACAATTAATAGTTAAAATTAATCACCTCATCATTGTTATTTTCTAGATCAAGCCTAAAGTTAAAGGAAGAGATGAAGTCTGAGAAGAAGCCGGGTTTTTGGGACAGTTTGGTGATAAAGCAGACTGTCCCATCTAGGAAACCAGATGAGATTGAGGGATGGGAACCCCCGCAGATCACTGCTGCTGACTCTACCAGTGATGCAGCAACTACGTTAAGTGACTATACAGCCTGGTCAGGCTGGGAAGATGAAACCAAAGGCTCCACAAAATACACAAACCTGGCCAGCTCAGGAAACAGTTCCAGGTGGAGTATCAAATCAGCTGGAAAGCTGGTTAGTATTAGACGTCAAAGCAAAGGTAACCTTACTGACAACTGGGAAGAACTAGAATGATACTGGTATTCTGAAATACTTTATAGATAAGAAGAGAAAGGTTCCATGATTTACTCGTATATTTAAACCAAAATCAAATCTGCTCAATATTGCACCTTTATACAGTACTTTGTTTTATTCAGATTATTACAAATTTTTGCTCACCTGATAGTAAATTTTCTTATTACATTGTTAAATAGCTATGTTTTCCACACTGAAAAGAAGTAGAGAATCTATTTTGTGCCTATATTTCACATTCAGACTCTGCAGTATGTTGGATTGTTGGTTTTACCAAAAAAAATGTAATTCCTTAGTGAATGTATACACTGGTTGTAAATTTGACTGCCTTATGTAGGAACTTCCACTAGCTTGAGGTCCTGGTTTTTTTCCTGGTATTTGAGGGCCACTTGAAATTTTAGTTTTGATGCTCTCCCTTTTAAACTAAGAATACTGATCTGTTGCTTGCAGGGAGAATGCTTATACTTAGTAGACTGTTTTCCAAATCTTCAGCCTCAGCATATGCTTCAGCTTGTGCACACAAGATGCTCAACTGTCACTGTGCTATACTGTGTATAAAATGGGAAACTATTCTAATGTAATTCCTTCCATCACAGCATCTTCACCAATAATCAGGTCAAATGGGTCTTCCAGAGGTTTTTTGTTTTGAGTTTTTTTTATATTGAACATTGTTTGACAAAGCTAAGCTTCTCAGTTTTTAAGATGCATGTTATGCCAAAAATAAAAATGATTGAAAATTTGGAAAGCAGCAGTGAGTAGAGTATAAGATGATCTCGATATTCAGTATCTGTGGTCCTGAATCTAGGGATAAGTTCCTTCTTATGGAAGAGCATATGTTTTCATTTTTACAATAGCTGATCCTTGTTCTACAGACAGCTTTTTTGTTTTGTACTGTGTTTTTCCTTCCCCTCCTGTCCCATAAGCAGTGATTTGAGTTATACTCTTGCATTTTCAGGGTAACTGAGTAACTGAGCCATTGCAAGTATGTGCATGCACACAACTTATGAAGCGTTTTTGTTATAAAGCTCCATCTTATTAGCTACTGATACTTTAATTTTTTGGTAAAAGAAGGTGAAGTGTTAAATTTGAGATTTGAAATGTATATAAGAATACTAAAAGTGCCTCTTTCTAGCATATTGTCTCTCATTAGCAGTGCAGCTGATGTCAGATCCAAAGTTGGTTTCCATTTTGTTTGTATAACCTATATAAATACTGCTTTAACATTCATGGAAAAAAATCAAACCAAAAGTTTCATAAGAAATAAACAGTAGGCCTTTGCTTTCCTGATTGTTAAACTGGTATAGCAGAACTGAAAACCTGTTGACTGCCTAGTAACATGGCCGGTACAGTTGGAAGATCAAGTTAACATTTCTGAGAAAATCAGCTTTTTTTTTACAAGAAAGCATATACCTTTATATAGTGGATGTCTTGTAAACATATTTTTGCAAGGCGCTTATGCTAATGAAAAGGGATGCATGCAGTTTTCCCGTGAGCTTGTACCTTGTTTCTGTTACTGCCACATTACTCCTTTCTTAGCTTTCTCTTTCTCCTCTCTCTTCCAATTCATATATAGTTTTCTGGCTTTCAGTTCCTGCATGCCTAGTTTTTGGAGATTTCTGTTGAGATGTGCCTGGAGGAAAACTGTAGCAAAATGTTTTAGGTTTTGTTTCCCCCCCGGTATTAATAGGATGCTAAAAGACATTGTTCTTAAGTTTATATAAAAGAACATCAGTGTTTTGTGCTACAAACCAGGATCTTGTAATTGGGAAATATATTTGTAAAATTTGCATTATATATTTTAAAAAAAAACTAATAGAGGAGAAAGGGTTAGCATTTATATCGTATCATTTAGTCTGTGAGTAAACTGTATTTGCCTTTGGCAAGTACTTATGCTGAGGTTAATTATAGGAAAGAATTAGTATTCTTGGGTAAAGTATGCTGCATTTTATAGTTTATGGAATACCCTCTAAGGCATGAGCTAGTATTTAGTTTGGTTGTTGGTGCTGACCTAAAAGAACAGAAAAAGATCTGCTAGCAGCCCTCCATATTTTGCTCTCAAAGATGGGCTGAGAACTTTTAATTTCCCTCCTGAAGAAACTATTTATACTGTGACCAGTAAAGGTTTTACCTTGCACATTATACTGTCAAGTGCCTGTTTCTCACCTTGATGATGTGTTAGATGCACAGCTTAACTGCAACGTTTTTCAATTTGTTTTAAGTGTATGATAAAGAATATGCTCACAAAGCTGAAGCCTATTGTAAAACAAAATTGCATCCAAGTGGGAAATTGAAATATGTAAACTTACAGTTTAACTCCTAGTGATGACAGTTTTGGTGTGCTTTTTACGTGATATTTCCTCAGAAATAACCATTCTAAGGATGAACGTTATTAAATTTAATATAATTTATTGTTATGCTTTAATAATGTATTTGTCTTTTGAGAACTCACTGGTGTGAGCTTTTCTTGTCTTATGTTTATAAACTTGTCAGCATTTTCAGAATGGGGTCCTCTTTTCTTTTACCTTCTTTAGGTGCTTAACTACATTATACATTTATGGGCTTAAGCTATACACAGCTCCATATGTGGAATAAGTGTAGAATATGTCCCTTAATATTTGTTTTGAAATTGCATTTCAATCTCTGTGAAATGGTTTAGAAGAAGGTAGCATTAAGATTGTATTATAAGATTGCACAAAATAAAATATAGTTTATATTGCTTTCTTGTAGCCAATCTGCATGATTGTTGGTGTGGTTTTAACGGGAATTAAAAGCTTCATGTGGCTGTAACTAGTCACTTAACTCTAAGCAAAGTTCCTTCTGAGTATTTTTATTTATTAGCATCATTTCCAAAAAGAAAAGTAGTATTTTCCATATGAATAAAGATTTAGTTTGAACTGAAATGCCTTAATCTTTATTTTTTTCCTCCCCTTTTATTTGTCATGTGAATTTGTTTCCATCTTCGTGGACGTTACTTGCATCATTGTAGAATATGGCCAAGGAAGTAATAGCTATGCTTCTCCAAACTCAGTGAGTCATGCCATCTCAGAAGCTGCAGCATCCTAGATTTAAAGCATCACCCATTGCTTTTGTAGTGGGAAGAATTCATTGGTTTTGACAAATGGCACATACTTTGTTTTACCGGTGTTTATTGGTTTAAACTTTTTTTTTTTAATTTACTGGCTGTTACAAAAGCTTGGCCAGAGCAGCGTTCTTTCCCTAAAGATTTCACCAGCTACATGTAAACTGGAGGACCTGGAATGCTTTTGCATACAGTGGCCCCATAATGAGATGAGACCTGCATGTCCTGGACTGTGACAAAACTGAGATGCAAGTGAGATGCAGCCTCTTTTACCAGTAGATCAGCTATAGAAAGAAACATATTGTTAGCTTCTCATTCTTCCACACTAGTCTGCTGGCTTTGCTGTTGTCTAAATAGACTTAGCAGGGAACATTTAGGCAAAATGTTTCTTATCAGAGTGTGTGAACTAGCTGAAGCAGAAGATTTTATTCATACAAGTTACATTCTTATCAGAGAAAACCCCTGTATCGAGATGCCTCTGACTATACCCAGGTGGGTCAGGCACACATTTGGGCAAGTGAAAGGGAGTGGAGTGACCTGCATTTCCAGACCGTGGGTAGACAAGGACCCTGCCAAACTTTGAGTATAGCTGTTCCCACAGCCCAAGTGTATCCGGCCTGGTGTCTGTCTGAATTTCCAAAACTTTTTGAAATGCTTGTTAATGTATATGAATGTTGGATGACAAAACTGTAGGCCCTATCTCTGTACAGTCTGAAAAGAACAGAAATGTGCATGTTATTTAGCTGTTTCTTGCATATCTAAACTGTTCTTACTGATTATTTTTCCCCTGTGTGCCTGCTAGTTGGTTCCTGATGTATCTGGGAAATGAAACCAGCACTATGAAGACGAAAAACAATTTCCTAAAAGGCTTAGTCACTGGTGATAGTTTGCAAAGGTGTGTATCATCAGATGTCTGTCTGTCTCTCAAAAATTTCTTGTAGCATGCCTGCTTTGTACCATACAAGACAGGGAATCAGACAGATAGGCAAAGAATCCAGTTTAGAAATTGAAAGGAGAGAGTTGCATTTATTTTAAGTGCAGCTAGCATAATAGCAGAAAAAAAGTGCTGCTTCTACAGTTACAAAGTAATAAAGAGTATGAAAACAATTAGAAAATAGGGCTATAAATAACAGAAGGCTATATGAAATATAGTAAACAAAGTGTAAGGAGAAGATGTTTTTTCATATGATACTTACCAACTCTTATCACTGGTACTGAATAAAGAAATACCTGCTCTGTATTTGGGAAGAAAATTTTCCTATTCTGTGTCTATTATTTACTAAAAGATGCAAGAAAGTGACTGTATTCTTTTCAAGTCCATAATAATCTGTCAGAAGCTTGGCTGGCACTTAAATTTTTATGCTCTTGAGACCTATATAACTCTAGTGAAAGCTTCATAATACATTTTGAACTGTGAGTTTGCTATTGGAAAAGAAAAAGCATTACTCTGCAGAGAAAAACGCACAGCTGTATTTTGTAAGACTCATTTGTCCAAAATAATTGTGATACTTTGCTTTCTAGTTGCTCTAACCCCTTGTACTGAGAAGACTAACTGAACAGTCGAGTTGAAATAATTTTTCAGAGAATTGTCTGGTTTAATTATTTGAGGTTGTATAGTAAACCAGCTTAGAATTGCTACAGAACCGTTCCTTTAAGTTAGCAATGTCTTCTGGCCTTTCTTATCTTAGCTCTTTCCTTGAAACCCCCAAATGCTGTTGTATTGAACATCTTGTTTGTCCAGGAGTCTCACGATTCTCCACAACATTACACTGCTAAATGCTTCTGGTACTGGAGAGATAGAGAAAATATTGTGCATGTGTGTGTTTGTGCTGGAGAAAGGATGGGAGACTCATGTATCCGGGGTCCAAGTACTCTGCTTGCTGCTAAAGCTTTCATATGTGCAATATAATTAATATTAATAATTCTTTCTTTGTCTTATTTTTGCACTTGTCCCCCATTAGCTTTTTTTAGGTCACATACGCAAAGACATCCCCTCTGATGACATAAAGACCTAATCTTTGCTGTTTCTCTTGTGACAGACACCCACTTCTAGGCAGACTTGCCTTCAGTTTAACACCTGTAAAGAGTTTGTCTTTTTAACGTTTGGACAGAAACTTGGCAACCAGCGTTTGACAGGACAAACAAAGGAAAACAAGTCAAGCATCATTTCCCATTAGGAAGTAAACTATTGTTTGATAGGATGGAGCACAAGATTCCCAGAAGTCATGCTACAGATATAGTACTGCTGCACATAGGGTTATTCTGAAAATTAGGGATTTAATGAAATACATACTTGCTCTCTTTTTCATTTTATAAACTTGCACGTCTCCTGCAGCATGTTAACCTGTCTGCTTAGCGTGGCTGTCACGCTGCTGCCTGCAAGAGAGCATGTGCGTGTCGAACCGAACCGTTGTGGCCAAGGTGGACGGGCTGCTGGCAGCTTAAGCTGTGGTGGGAGATCTGAGCTCCTGACCTGTGCAGTGAGAACTGGCTGCACTGGGGACAGTGGGAAGGTTTTCAGGACAAGTGAAGGGGCAGATGTTCTGGCATCGAGGAATGAAGCACAGTATAAAGAGAAGTAAGAAGTCCAGAACATCTGAGAATGTTCCTAGGGGGGTTAGTATTAATATTTACTATTAGGCTGGGGGTTTAGTTGTAGAGAATCAGAACTAACATGCAGCTAGTGCTCTTTCCTAGTGTTTTTTCTTGGCTATCCTATTCAAGAACAGCATTTTTGGCTGTGATGACCAATTGGAAAGAATGTCCCCTGTGCACAGGTACAAAATGAAGGATTTGGATGCTTTTAATTGGTGCTCTGTAACTCACAGCAAGCACTTCTCCAGATCTATTCCATTCTGCTAGGCCTGAAAGATAGACTTAATGGATCAAAAAGGTAGGTGAGTGCAGGTGGTAGAAGATGGTACCTTGAAATGTAGGGTTATTAGAAGGCATATGGTCAGCTTGCAGCAAGAACTTAAGTGGTGGTGGGATTAAACTATTGAAATTTTAGCTGAAATAAACAGCTCCCTCTAGTATCCTGCTTCTTCAAAAACTGTACTTTTCAGCCTCCTTCTCCCCTTCTCTGCTCTCTTACCAGATTCCTGAGATCTCCGAGAGTGTTCTCTATCCTTCCCTGACATGCCTGATGATTTCCCATTAGTGCCAGGATTTTTCTTTTTTCCTTCTTAGTGGACGAAACACATGCTAGAGGTTGATTTTTTTGTTGTTGTTTTATTGTCTCTAAGCCTGTGAATCTGGAAATTTATGAAGCATTACTTGGAACTTGCCCATTTGGAACGGGTGAGACCGTGGTTTGAGTGCTCTGTGCCTGACTTCTACCTCCTGCCCCAGGAATGCTGTTTCAAGCAATCCGGAGCTGCACAAAGGGTCCTCGCAGACTTACTGGTGGAGCCAGATGCTCCAAATCTGTGTGCGAGAGCCTCCTCAGCAGAAGTGCGTGAGGTGGGTGGCCTGGTGTCACTTCCCGCGGCTGCGATGCATGTACCTGCCGTGGGTCGAAGGCCTCCCACAGCCTTAATCAGGGCAGAGACTGGTGGGCAGGCCTGTCGGGTGTGCACCAGCCGCGGACGTTTTGGGTTGGGCTGGCTCTCTGCCTCACTTGTGTTAAAGTTGTTGCATTTGATGTCAGGTGGCTGACTAGGCAGTGGAGCAACACCATTCTGGCTAGCAGTGGTCTCGCTTTTGCCCAGTGACTGTTTAAACATGGTTATGCTTCAGTGCAAGAAGAGGGGAAGGGTTGCAGATGAAGGCACAGGATCAGGCCACGCACTGTGCAGCTGAACAAGGGAAAATAGCAGAGTTACAGGCTGGGACATGCTACTGCAGGACCTGCTGTATTCTAGTCAAGCGTGTCTCGTTTTAGGGACTTCGGAAAATACTGCTGAAGTATTGCTTTTATAAATTAGCCAAGTTCTAAAGGGATACTCTCGAGTTAAGAGGAGGAGTACAGGTTTACAGCTTTAAAAGTCTCCAGTAGGAAAACGTCTAAAAATAACTGCTGTGTCTGAGAGAATAATGGGGGAGAAACGTGGGGGAGAGGTGCTCCAAGCATGCAGAACTTTGTTCCATAATCTAAGCATTGTGTGGGAATGACAACTGACTTTAGCAAATGAGTTATTCTTCCATTATTATTTTGTTAAAAATACTATAGAAAAACAGCATTCAAGTGGAAAAAACGTATGACAAATAAGTAAATTTAGAATTAAGTGGTGGTTGTTTGTGCATGCACTGAGAATTGTTAGAAAGACTTTCAGCTGAAGGCGCAATGACTTAAATACCCACAAAGTGCAACACATATAAAGCAGAACGTGTGTTACTGCTATTTGTAGAACGTACACATGAACCTGCAGGAAATAAGCATTACCAGCATGTCTGAAAGGCAGTGGGACAGGTCTGTGTGTTGCAGAGAACAGCCTGTGGGAATCAAAAGAAAAGAAACCCAGTGTCCTGAGTTCAGCTGGGTTAGAGTTAATTTTCACAGGAACCTTGGAAGGGGCATAGCTGGGACAGCTGACCTGGACTAGCCAAGGAGCTATTCCATACCATGGGACACCATGCCCAGTATATATATAGGGAGCAGGCTGGGGGGGTCTCTC
>JANZLQ010000017.1:8264208-8292362 GCA_026212715.1 Elanus axillaris
CGTTTTGTGTATTCTCTTATTTGTATCGTTATTGTTCTAACTTTCTCTTTTTGTGTTGCCCCAGTAAATTGTCCTTAACTCAACCCTCAAGGTTCCGGGTTTCTTTCCTTTCTTTCCTTTCCTTCATCCCACCGGAGGGGGGCAGGGGGAGTGAGTGAGCAGCTGCGTGGGCTTTTGTTACCGGCTGGGTTGAAACCACGACACCCAGCTTTAGTGGCACTCCCACCTCTGCCATGATCTGAATCCACTTATCTGTCATGTCCTTGGATACAGATATTGTAAGCTTTGAAGGTAACCCTCATCCTAATGAATTTTGCAGGACTTGGGAGTTATGTTCCTGTGTCTTTCAAGGGGCTGGACCTGAGCTTTGCAGCTGACAGCATAGAAACAGTGCAAAGTAATAGCATAATTAGCTAATACTTCAATATTCTGAGCTGTAATTTAACAACTGTTTCCAAACATTTGGTATCATTTGCTTTATTTAATATTGGTACCCTTGTGTCAAATTGGCAACCTTAATTGGATATTAAGCATCTAGCCTTACTATGATGCCCAGCAGGCAGAAGGAAAAATTTCTTTTCATCAGGACCACTTACTGGGAAAAGAGGAGGCCAGACTGTAGTCCCCTCTCCTAGTGACACGTCCTGGGGTATGTACGCTTGGTTGTACGATGCCACACAGGTAGGCAGCTGCTGCCCACGTTTGGCTGTGATGCTTTGACCCTTTCTTAGGTGAGTACTTGACCGTCTAGCCCTGTGACTAAATACTGACTGAGGGCTAAAGAAAATTATTATGTGGGAGTGGAGTAGGTTCAGCTGAAATGACTGAGGAAGAATGGTTCCACAAAAATTATCCCTAGAAATAACAATTTCTTATTTTGGTTGGATTAGCAACTTGAACTGACTAGCTGACTCTGCAACTGCATCAATGCCTGCCATGGCACAGGGGAGAGGAGGGTGAATGTGACATGGGATAGAACACAATCTCAAATGTAGCTTTTGGGACAGGGAGTCCCCAGAATTCATGTTTTAACTGTGAAGATTTGGGGTGAAATGGGACCTCTCATGGACTTCAAAGTGAAAGAGGTTAGCTCTCCCTAGCTTTTCAAAGTAAGAGTGCAGGTGACAAGCTCCCAGAAGATTCATATGCCTGACCTTGCGGGAGGTAAGTCTTGCTCTCCCTCTGGTCAAAAGTTCAGCACCTGAGGCCATTTTCGGTATGCTGCTTGACTTAGTGTCCTAGCCATTGCTCTCTAGCCATTGCAGAGTGATTTCTTACACACTTTCCCTGTGTCTTCTGTAAGAAGCTGTGAAGTACATGGTTTGTTAAATTTGGGTTACAGGACTTCTAAGTATCAGATGCTGAAGTATCTGTGATGGATTTTATGAAGTTTGAAGGCTTTAGATGTAATCAGCTTCTGGTGCAATTGACTTCAAGTGAGAAGGCTTAAGGAATATGTACGCTCTGTCTTGCTCTCTTTCTGTATGTACATATACTTATATATGACAAGACTTAGAGGTTGAGAGCAATAGCATAAATGCAAAATTAATAAATTCTTCCTCTTATTGCCCCGTTTTGCTACAAGTGTATGAATTACTGTCATGCTTATTATTGGCTCAAAAATACACTCGCATACAAGACTAGCTAATACAATTCTTTCTTTGCTAATGATGGAGCTGTAAATATGCTAATTTGTGCACCAGGCAAAGCCAAACTGTTGTGCTACTGTTCTCCATTCTACCCTCTCGTTCCTGCTAGCCTGCATTGCTTCTACCTTCTAGACTACTAAATGTCACTAGTCTTTTAATCCTGTTCCTAGCAGATATCTCCTTTTAGCTAGGTTTTTTCTCGCATTTCAGCTTCTTCCTTCTCCAAAAGTGAGGACTTCCAAGGAATGGGGAACAGGGGAAAGAAAAAGAGCAGGGTTCTGCTCCTCTGCTTTTTCCAGATAAGAACCTCAGTCCTGTCTGACATCCAAATAGAAAGACTCATTCAGTGCTCTGTGAACAGGTCCATGTCTACTGTCTTTACAGTATCTTTTCCCAGAAACAGGAGAACAAAACTGTTGGGAGAGAATGTAATACAGCAGGTCTGGAGTCTCTGACACAGGTTTTGGAGATAACGACTGGGGATGGGGTAGGTGTTGCAGAGGTGGAAGGAAGATCCTGTTTTTCAAAATTGTAATTTCAAGCTCCTTGTGGACTGTGGCAGAGAATATCTTGATTGCCTTTGAATCAGTGTTGCTTTTCAGGACTAGAATTCAGTAAAACCCAAATCACCCAAGATTGTGAAGTGATCACATAGGGACCACATTAGGACATGGTTTCTGGCCACTGCAAAATCTGTATATAAACAGATCCAGTTCTTAGGACAAAAGCTGTGGAGCAAGAGAAAGCTGTAGAGATTTGGTATGCATTTCAAGGCATGCTTTCTGCTTTAGGAGAGACCACCTGCCTTTCTTTGCATAGGACAGTCAGCACACAGGAGGCCAAGTGGAGGTTTTACTTCAAGGCATAACCCTTCCCATGGGTTACAACACTTCAGGTTACATGAGTAAGTGCGTGCTGGTGTAAAGGGCAAAGAGATCAATCCAGGTTGTCAAAATGTTCTTTACTACAGGTGAGGTATTGAGGAGATTGTTATCCTCAAGGTGAAATCTTCTCCCCTTTCCCCTCATGAAAGATTTTAAAACACCACCACACCACAAACCCTCTTAATCAAAATCATTGCCTTAGCTTTTTGCTTAGGTGACACAATTAAATTCTGTCATCTTATGCATCTGGCAGCTTTATACCATGTAGTCACTTTTAATCATGCTTTGCTATTTGCCTTGTCCAAGAAATATATTCACTAACTTAACTAGCTTGTGGAACTACTCCCAAAGCTCAGTTTTGCCAAGTGTTAAAAGCTTATAATGTTGCTCATGACAGTGTGATTCTGCACTTACTTAACATCTTTAAAGTATAAAAGAAATTATTGTAATAGCTCTGCCCTAAAATGCTTCTCAGGGCATGTGTGCATGTCTCTTCTCCTCTCCCCCCCTCTTTTTTTTTTTTTTTTTTAACCTGGAAGAAGGGTTTAAAAAGCCACCTTGCTGGCTTTTGGACCCGAGTGTCCTGGTGGACACCAAGTTGAACATAGGAAGCAATGTGCCCTTGTTACAAATAAGGTTAATGGTATTCTGGGCTGCATCAGGAGGAATGTTGTCAGCAGGTGGAGGGAGGTGGTGCTGCCCCTCAGCACTGGTGAGGCCTCACCTGGTGTGCTGGGTCCAGTTCAGGAGTCCCCAGTACGAGAGAGACATGGACATGCTGGAGGGAGTCCAGTGAAAGGCCACAAAGGGGATGAGAGCATCTCTCCTGTGAGGAAAGGCTGAGAGAGCTGGGACTGCTCAGCCTGGAGAAGAGAAGGCTGATCTCTTAAATACCTGAAGGTATATAAATATGTCTATAAATACCTGACGGGAGGGTGGAAAGAAGACAGAGCCAGGCTCTTTTCAGTTGTACCTGGTGACAGGACCAGAGGCAATGGGCACAAACTGAAATGCAGGAAGTGGCATCTGAACATCAGGAAAACACTTTGTCACTGTGAGGGTGACTGAGCACTAGCACAGGTTGCTGAGAGAGGTTGTGGAGTCTCCACCCTTGGAGGTATTCAAAAGCCATCTGGACATGGTCCTGGGCAACCAGCTCTGGGTGGCCCTGTTTGAGCAGAAAGGTCCCTGCAAAGGTCCCTTCCACCCTCAACCATTCTGCGATTGCAGAATGAAACCTCTGGAATACAAGACTACAAGCTGAAGTCCTGCTTCTTCTCATCTTAACTACTGCCACCTCAGACCAGTGGGAGAGCCTCATTACCCTTACTGGCCTACACAGGAAAATGTCTAAGCACCTATCCTTCAGCCTGTCAAAGGCTTTTTGCTACAGAAGAAAGAACAAGACAGCAAGTGGTAAAAGGGAAAGGAAGATTAAGCCTGACTCCTGTCACCTGACATTTGTAAGAGAACTAAAAATTAGTTATTACAGGTACTGATGCTTCCAAACCTTTTTTTAACTTCTTACAAGCTCTTTTAAGTCACCTCTCTTCCTCAATTTAGAGGCCAGGGGAGGTCCCTCTCAGCTCTCTTAATGCCCTTCCCTGATTATCACATTATTTGCTTCTTCAGTAGTGGGCAGCTTCTCAGGTAATGGTGTGTCCCTTAAGAGCTTGCAGTCTGCAGGAGGGATGGTTCCTTGCATTCCCTGATCAAGAGACCTTCTGTCAGCACAATAGGTGAAGAGCTCACCACAGCATTAAACCAAATGCTGACTTTGGAACCTTTCTTTAAAGCACTCAAGCAGGTAGACAGGAAGTTTCATGAACGACAGCAGAACTGTAACCATGTTAAAGCAGTAATTAATGGATGCCAGCCATCACCAACTACTGTCAAGGTTACCTAGGTCACACAGGGTCACATAGCTAGGAAAGGAAGCCTGCAACCATTACATTAGTTAAACAAATGAGGTGCAAATCATTGTTAAAGAAGAGCTGCTGGTTCCTCAACACATCCAGTGGCTACAGCAGTGCTTGGGCTGGGCAAATGAGCCTTGCAGCAGTGTTCTAAATGAACAGAAATAAGAAGGGATGTTGTTAGCTCCACACCTGATCACTACCATAGCCATAGCAGATACCTTAATTGAAAGACAGAAAAAAGCCCACAAAACCCTGTATTGAAAAACCCACCTATTAGTAAATTTGGTGGATGAGGTTGGTATATCACTGAAATTTAAGTTGAAGCAAATAAAAGTATCTCCTGAGGAAATAAACATTCCCCTCTTCTTGTGCAGCCTATTAACAGTCCAGCTATCCTATTAAAAAAAAAGTGCTAATACAACCAATTATTGAAAAGCAGTGTCACCTGGACTGCTCGTACACTTCTCATTCCATTACCAATTACTACAGAGAACAGGTTATAGAAAGACCTTATAAAATTCAAATTGATTTATCTCTCTGCACAAGAGACTTCTAGGAATAATACATAAAAACATGATTTATTACACTGTAAAAAACTAGACTGAGAACAAGCAAGTGCAGAATATAGTACATGATTTATTTTTTCAGTACTTTACATAATATTTGTTAAATTTCACTGACAAACCCAAAACTTCCCTAATTTTTCCTTTACCTGCCCAAGCCAAGCAATTAATTTTGGTCTGCAGGATAGAAGAAAATAGCTTCCTGGAGAATTTATCATCTGATTAACTTGGCAGAAAGTGCTTCAGCTCAGACTTTCAGTGTTTCTCATAACTTGTAAAGACTTGTCAGGTTAGAACCTCAGTTGGTAGTACAACATCCTGCCACAGTACCAGTCTAGAAAAAAGCAACTCCATTCTCATTAATTTTCAATAATGTCTTCTTCTTAGAAGATGAATTAATCCAGTTGCATTTGTAGACATACCAAACAGTATAAATGAAGGCTGTAGCTACCATTAAAAAAAAAAAATTACTTTCCAGTAGCCCCAGATCTGTCTCTTGAGTTATGCAGGATGTGCTGAGATAGGTTATATGTTTAATAAAGTCCTTAATAAAAATAAATATTTTTGCATAATGTGTTGTACAAAGATTGGTTGATTTCCTTCATTCGTAGCTTCAACAACAGATAAAACCACAGCTATATTTTATTCACTAGCTCACAATGATTAATGCCACCTTGGTAACTGATGTATTAAGAGTCCAACAGAATATTGGCCTATATTGTATAATAGTGCAAATTACATGGAAGTGTTTTGAAAACAGTGGCTTAAAGAAGGAAGGATTAACAAAAAAACCCTCCTTTGGTCCCTGTAAGAGTAGTTTAACTCTCATGAAATTTTCAAAACTCCCCCACATAATTTTAACTGACTATTAAGGCGTCAAAAGAATGTATTTAAAGTTGAGATTAAAATGGTCTTTCTTGGACTTGAAAAGAAGACCACTGCAGATTTCCTGACAAAGAAGTTTTTTTAATGTGTCTCCTTTGCCCAGTTCTTTTCTGCACAAGAACAATAGACTAAATAGACCTGTCTGATTAAACTCTCCCATATCTTTGTTTAAACTACAACAAAACATTAAATATATTGCACAAAAAGCATAACGTGTCCTGCCTGACTCTTCACAAAAATGGCCACAAACACAGGAGAACAGCTACTGAACATCTCAAAATTTGAAAAGATCAATGAAATGCTGAGGAGATACTGGCATGAGACAGGTGTCTGGATCACTGGCTGTGCAGGGGTGTCCTGTATCCTGCGAAATGAAGGAGGAAAAAAAAGTAAGTTGTCTTTCCATACCCACAATCTCCCTCCAGCCCTAATTAAAAAAAGCAAAAGTGCAAAAATTCATATGTAGGCACATGCAACTACTTCTACTGTAAACAAACTGATAAGAACTTGCTATAAAAGTTTACCATATTTTTCTTTAACTGTTTTAGACTAAGTTGTGAAGAAAATAATGCCTTTCCAGTTTGCTGTGGTAGTGCAGGATAGTTTCAATTTCAGAAAAAAAACCCTTTTCCTCCTACCAAAAAGAGATCCAAGTCAGAGGTCTTGAAAAAAAGTTTAATATCTGTTATCCATTATTTTTTTTAAGTGTAGTTAAAAAAAAGCAACTGCTTTATTAAACATAAATTATCTGTTTAATGAAAATCTGAAATCAGCTGCTACTTCGGGGGGGAAATGAGCTCCTTGCTCTCAAAGTGAAGGGCAGGAGACACTTCCCAAAAAAAACCTGAACAGCATGTTTGAAGTCCCAGTCATAAAAGTTTTTCTACCTTGCTTGTTTTTCTTTTTCCCCCAACATCTTTTTCTCCTCTTTCACTCCTTCCTTCTCTCCACCTGAAAGCATTGCCTTAAAACATAAGTTAGCACCCAGGCAAGTTAGGAATATAGAAGACTGACAAGATGGAAAGGCTTTGTCATTACAAATTCACCAAACCTACAGTGCTTTCTTTAATATTACAGAAACCTGCGCTCAGCACAACTGTCTGATTATTTAAGATTCAAATTAGAAGTTCAGTTTTGCACCTTATTAGAATCTTACAAAGGAAGGAAATGCTAGAGGTGTAATGAGAAGAAGGTCCTACACAGTTCAGTGGTGAGGTTAAACACCTTTATCAATAATGTTGTGAGGCTCAGAAACCATCCTCCCCAGGTTTTAAGGGGTTCCTCTCCCTTTTCCACTAGTATTGATGAATTCAACACACGGGGCAAGAAAACTAGAGTAAATACATGGTAAATAGATCACAGACCACTGCAGTCTTAATTTCTTTCATTTCCATAGGAAATGAAGTTACATGCAATTCAGTTAATAGAAGGAAAGAATCAGTAAGTGAAATTTTTTTCTTGCCTGGAAGCTTACATAAGGAAAGTGTTATCAAAGATGCCACATTCCCATCCAAAGTCTTTGGAACACCAAAGTGCACTAAGTGAAACAGTCTAAATACTACTCAGCTTGTCCAATGAAAATAGTTACTCTATAGATATATTATCTGTATTTTTCCATTAAGTCTATAGATTACTACATTAAATTATCATGTGGTATCACTACCTCCTCCTCCCATTTTTTTAAATAATTGCTTTAACATCACCTGAGAACCAGTTGTTACATTCATGACACATAGGGGAAAAAAAAAAAAACAAAAAGAGAGAACAGACAAATATATTAGATCCCAGGTAAAACTGCCTATTTGGGGAATTTGCAGATGAGAAAGAACAGAAGACTAAGACCAGAAGTGTTAAACATGTGCAAGGAAGAGTTACACCACAGCAGAAAACACTTTCAAAAGTAGTTGCTAATGAACTATCATCTTCTCTACCCATTGCCATGTCAATGTCATGTCATTACTTTCCTAGTTTCCAGGAAAAAAACACCATCAGAATTAGGATTCTGGGAAAGAAGCTATGGTTTATCCCCTTTTAGCTCTTATTTATACTCCTAAATATTTTAGACAGAATTTGTAACATGCTATCTGCTTTGCTCTGCACATCATCATAAAAACACTTTTGGAAGCTCTGCTCAGTCCCATCCAGTAAAAATCTCAGTAAGATAAGTTCTTGGGGTTTTTAGTTATTAAAAACAACAGAAACAGCAATTTTACATTGGAAAAAAAGTGGTTAGGACTGAAAATAAGAATCATAACTTTCCTGTAATTATGACTATTCTTCCTTCCAAGAAAAATGTATTTCCCTTGAAATTACATTTAATAAATAGTGTTCAATCCATATTGATTGTCAATGTATCTACTTAAAAGCTAAACCAGAATTCTTTTAAATTAACATGAGAATTCACCAGGAGGAGTGTTTACGGGCAAACTTAGTTGTTTTCCACCTCAAATTTTATCATAACTGGACATTAAGAAGGTCCCATAACAACTTTGGAGCTACAGTCCTTTTCTGTATAATTATTTCCACCATTTCTTCATTCGGAAAGCAACTTCATAATTGCATCTTCCCACTCTCCCAAGTCATATGCAGCCTGTTTTGGGAATCTCTTTGCAGAGAGACTCTTTCATAAAACGATGTATGACTACAGCATTCCAAGTGGAGTAAAATCAGTTTTAGTACCTTTGCATTAAAAGAAAGTTATCTGAGGTTCGTGTTACTCTCTTCAGATTTAAGTACCAAATTAAATACATCAGGGAGTGCAAAGAAACCTATTTCATTGCAAAATCTGGCTGATCTCACTGACACCATGCACCTAGGTTCATTAGAAGTTGAATTATGGTCCCTAGTTTAAATGACTTTAACAGGGAATATGGCAATAATGAAAAACAAATCTGACGAAAAACTGAGATGGAAAGTCATGATTACCTTATCTAATAGGGAAGCAAGAAACAAATTATTCCTGCTGCTAAATTGATGTGGAGAAACAAAATCAAAACAGAGCATCAAACAATTAGAAATGAACACATTATTCACTTTGATGTTACAGAACAGTCAGCAATGAAAACAGATGAGACACACAGGAAATACCTTGAGTAACAAAGCAAGGTGGTAGTCCTTTGAAATCGTGAAGAAGGAAGCAGGAAGAAGTGCCATAAAGTAAAAGAAGCAGAGTTAAGGTTTATTGACACTAAGATTCATATGCCATTTAGAAAAACAGTCTTTTATTCTTGTGGCAGATCACAAGCAGCTGGAGAACTAAAACCAGCAGAAGCCCCAAGAAGACTAAAACCAAGTGTGATGCATATCACTTATGCAAAACATTTACACTATTTTACATAAGGCCTGTATATTGAAAGAAGAAAAGGTATTTCAGCTTCTGTGGCCATCTCTGGAATAACTGAAATGTACTACTGAGTGAGCTAAGAAAATAAAAGAACTGCTCACAATTGCAGTGATACCTAGTGGAACAGAAGAAATAGTATACAGAAAAAACATTCACAGAGGCATCAGTCAATATTTAATTTTCCATAACTTTTACACTACTGAAATTATGTACTTTTCACTTTCATCATGGACAAATCCTTTACCAAGTCACTTCTGAAAGACAGTAATTCAATATTTAAGAGTTTCTTATAATCATTCTCTCCTTTAAGATGGAATAATACAAGATGTTCTATCACTGTACTTCCTACAATGAATTTAGAAGTCTACTTCTTATTTTGCTTAATATTACTGTGGTCACAGGTTTTAAACACATACAGGAATGCCACTTCCTGAAATGCTCTTAAAGACTTGTTAAAAGTAATATTAAGATAAATAGCATACTGAATAGTGGAAACTTTTCCTACTTCAGCTGTTTGCTAATTCATTCAGTAGCCATCAGTCCCTTCTTTTACAAGGCCTTCTTTAAAAGGACACCAAATGCAGGACTGAAAGAATTTCCTGTGTGCAGCCCTCTCACAATTACATTATATTATCAATTTCATAAACTGATGAAAATTCATAGAATCATAGAATGGTTTGGGTTAGAATAGACCTTTAAAGGTAATCTACTCCAACCCTTAGCTTAAATAATTTCCCTAAGTAGTCTCATGTTTATTCATCCCTTCTCTGTCTCTGAGAAGAATTTATGGAGATTAGTCACATTCCTTTAAAGCTTTAAACACCACTAAGTTAAATTAACCTCTGCTAGTCTTCTTCATGCCCTGATTACTTAAGTACTCTCCTCTGCAACTATTCCAGTGTTTTGCTTTGTTCTTGAATGAGGGGAGGAAAAAAAAAAAAGGTGCAATACCAAGAAGTGTTCAGCTCAATTCCTGAAGTTCTTCTGAACGCCTTTGAAAGCAAAATCTGCCCAATTTTTCAAGTGTACTATTAAAAGAAGAAACTAAATTTTTACATATTATAAACTATCTGAAGAATCTAGTGCTTCCTTTTGTTTCAAGATTCAAACACAAACACTTGCTACTTTTCTCTGTACAGTTACTGTGATTTCTCTTTTAAAGTTTGTTTTTGGTGGTTTTTGTTTTTGTTTTTAATTTTTCTTTTGCTGTATGCCCAATGGAATTACACAGAGTAAAAGCTTCAGTTGAGAACAAAAATCTATACAATAAAGATACAATTATATGTCAACCACTCGTATACATGTTTAATTTAATAACCGGTCTAATCAAGTATAATACTGAAGCCTGAATGAATTGTCAAAGCCTGATAAAAGTTCTGATTAAGAAATATTCTCACCTAGCACAGAATTTTTCTACACCTAATAAAGCACCTCCTGTCCCACTGCCCCCTGCTTTGCTTCTCATCTCTCTTTAGAAAGCTTGGGAAAGGATATAGATACAAGTGCCTGAAAAAGCAGAACTGGTTTTGCTCCCATATAACTCAGAGTGACTAGCACTACTTACTCACATTGCCCTGTAAACAGAAGGACTGTTTTTCAGACCAATGATTAACCTCTTAGCGTCCCTGCTGATAAGGGTGCCAGTTGTGCAGAAATCAATTTGTTGAACGATATTTCAGCCCGATCAAACATTTATTTTAAGACAGGGACAAGGCTTAGATTCCAAGACCTAGAGAAAGAAAACTGCAATGCAGGCTCACAGAATAATCAGGTTGAGAGGCACCTAAGGAGGTCTCTAATCCAGCCTTCTGCTCAAAGCAGGGTAAACTCTAAGATCAAACCAGGCTTCTCTGAGCTTTTTCCAGTCAGGTCCTGAAAACATCTAATGATGGAAACCGCACGACCTCTATGGTCAAACCATTCCCTTGCTTGGCTGTCCTCTTTGCAGCCTCTTAGGTTCCTCCAAACCAGTCTTCTCCAGCCTCTCCTCACAGGGCAAGTCCTCAAGCCTCTCTGATTATCTGACCCTCACCTGAACTCCACCAGTTTATTAGTATCTTTATTGTATTGGGGACCCTCAACTTGATGCAGTATCTAATGACTGTAACTGAAAAGGGATAAGGCAATCAGCATTTGAATGGTGATCTAGTAGGGACCGCTCATCAATCCAAACAAAGCACCTATAGAACTTATTGTGTTGTGTTTCAGTTAAAATATAAAACCACAAAATGAGTGCTGTTATTCCAGTGGTAGATTGGAGTAGTCAAGGTAAATAGACATCTGCCTGCACAGGTTCACTGCCTCTTACTGCACACAATCTCTGGAGTTAAACATTTAATTCCAAACACATTTTAGTCACTCCTAATACTCAAGTGCTATACTTTGAATTACACCAAAATCAGAGTGAGAGAAATTTACTATAGAAAGCATTAACCCTTTACACAGCAAAGCCAGACAATCCAAACAAATCCAATACCAAAAATGCCCACCTGCATGCATGCTGCGTGCTCACCTTTAAAATTTCCGCTTTCAAAGAAAAAACCCCAACTTTACCCTACATATTGGGCAACATGATAAAGACTTACTCTACTGTAATGAACAGTTCTTAGTCATTCTTGACACAGGTTCTTCAGCAAATGCCCAGGCTTTTCACAGCAGAAGCCAATTCTGACTACCGGCTTTCCTACTATTGATTTAGCAAAACGTATTAGTACCTGGAAGGGCTCCTGTGATATCAAGAATACTCAGCTTTAAGATAACATCATTCAGTAACATGCTACTTCTATGAAAGCTAGCTTATCCTGTTACACAGCCTAGTTTTTTTTCTATGGAAACCAAAAAAGCCTCACATCGACACGCAACTCCTCTTAAATCACAGAAAGATGACACAAGAGCAACTCATTTCTATGAATTAGAATATGACTATTTTCCAAGAGTTCTCAAACATTTCTTGCTCTTTGCTGTCCACTTAGCACTACCCATATCTGGTCTTTGAGCTGCAAAATTAAGGATGTCTCGCTAACTAGAAGGCCAGGTTATAGTGCAACACAAAGTAAAAGCAGGACTATGTGTTCACACACAAGTTAAACATGAAAATGCTCTACTGAAATTAAAATCATCCTGTGAGACAGAATATGTTTCATAGGAAACATCAGCAGAAAATGCATTTTGAATGATACTACAAACATTCCTCCAAGCTTCATATGGGACAGAAGCAAAACTATAAAAATACAGAGTTTTACACCAAAGTGGTAGGAATACTATAGTAGTAAGTTCTCAAAGACTTACTGGTTGACATGCCGTAATTAGAAAAAGGATGTCATAAAATGGCTAACTTCATACAAGTTCCTAACAACTTTGCATAAGATTAAATAAGTGCAACTCTTTCCACATTGCACTTTTCATTGTAATTCTAAGTATTGAGGTTATCAGATATCAAGAGATAAAAATGCTAGATAAAGAACAACTTTAGAATTTAATACTGATTTTATGTTAATTTTTATATATTATTTGAAAGTTAGGTATTAGTTGTCCAATCACATTTCACATCAGAAAGCTAACAAGATGATCTTAATATTTTCTCCTTACAGATTACCAGTAGCTGTTTGAACTTATTTCTGATGATCTATTTCAAAGCTCTTACCTTCCAAAACAGAATACTACAGTGTCGACAGAAGTGCAAGGTGTCCCCATACTGTTCCTTTATTGGGTAATATTTCTGAAGTGCAAAGTACATCAGCTTCCAGTCAATGTGACCTTTCTCTGATGGAATCAAATGCCTACAAAACTGGACATAAAATTAATAGCTTTCTTTAAAATTGCTGAAGAACTAGTCAAATCAGGTAAAGGATTGGGAAAAAAAAAAAGGTAGTTAAACTGAAGTTTTGTAACTGGAATTCTTTGAAGTTAATAATCTGACACCATATATCTCTGCAAAGCAGTGAGAGATCTATCCACAAAAAAAATGGAAGGTAAGACTAAAAATAGGAGGGTACGTATTTGCCAAGAAAAAGTAGGCCATACACAGCTGATCTAACTACTGTCTTGAAATTATTCTAATTATAGTCAAGAACCATATAAGAAAAACAATCTTTAGAGCCCTAAGTCATTAATTGTATACTTAAAAAAAAACACTCAGAAATGAGATTAAAAAATAATTGTGTGTTACAAATTGGTTTTCTGTAATACAGTAACTATGGATTTAAATAATGCTTTTTCTTTCATTTTAAAAGTATATACAGGATTGTTTTTCACATTTACATATGATCTTTCTAAAGGAAGGAAATAATCAGTGATTGATGTACTTCTTGAGGACATATTCTCCATGTGAAGATTAGCTGATGCACAATGGCTATTTCTCCCCAGTTTAAAACACAGCCAAGGTTTATTAAGTATGTAGTTGTAAAAGGCTTCTGTTCCACTCAGTGTGGATTAATGCTAATACATTAAGGACATTCTTCATTCAGAAGACAGCTCCTAGATGGGGAGAATAGCACTGCCTTTCTGATTTCAGCTACACTTCATTTCATAATAGCTTCCCTGTGTAGACTTCTTGTTTTTTCCAAAAGCGCTCTTCAGATATCAAGTATATTTTTGTGGTTGTTTCAGTAGTTCAACAAATATACTGCAGAGGACACAAAAAAACCAGCCTCATGTGATTCTGTAGCTTATTAAGGTAGTACACTTTTAAACAGAAAAAGCAGAATTTTATATTGGAAAATAAATAAAGTCATTAGATCTCTATCATTAATGACCTAATAAGAAATTGAAATGAACAGTTAGGAACACACTGGAAACACTATGTACGAGTGTCCTTTATAAGGCACAGGGCTAGCTAATTCTACTGAAATGCTTAAGTGATCTTTTTCCCAGCATTACCTTAGTATAACAGCTTCCCCTCCAATCAGTTTTGTCGCCGTTCAGTAGAGCTTACCTCATCTAGCCTCAAAATCCACTCAACTGCTACATTAAGCTTAAACTTCTTATCTTCATAACTTTACCTTGCATTCTTCTGAGCTGCTTCTGGAGGAGGGGTCTGCAGTCTGCCTTTGTCTGTCTATATTCTCTGTGAAGTTAATTTTAAAGCCTTTCATCTAAAATTCTTATTTGGGTCAACTGCACATGAGAATTGAGTTTCACTTCTACCTTTCCTGTTACAATAATACTTAATCTAGCAGTCACTGACCAAATAGTACCACTTCAACCTGTCAGATTTAAGAATGTGTATTTCCACTTCCTCCAGTCTGGAATGTACTAGGTTTTTAAATTTCTTCCTCCAGCTCTGATGAGGTAATTTCCATTTGCACAGCTTTATTTTCACCTAGTCTGATTTTGTCCCAGCATATATTACTGTCAGAAAATGGAGATATTCCTAGATTACTTTAATGCTTTTTGTGAGGAAATGACAGAAGAGTACCATTTCTCTTTTTGTTCTTAATTTCAAAAACTCAAGCATTTGTTCTGTTGCTTTTGCAAAAATCCAATTTTGGCTTCACTAGACTGTTCATGTAGCCTAAAAGCAGTCTGCCTACCTTGGTTAGTAAAACAAGTTCTACTTTAGGTACTAAAATTAGAAACACCTTAGAGGTATCCTCTATTGCACTTGTTGGTGATTGTGTAGTTTAAAAAAAATCATTCTACAGTAGACAAGTTTTAAATAATGTAAGGAAACAACCTGATAGTTATCCTAAACTCACAGACATGCTGAATACAATTTTTAGTATGAAACAAGCCCCCCAGAAGACAACATTTTCACTATTACTGCACACTGTCGCATTTTTATTTCAGAAAGTGTGAGTTCACACTTCATTATTAGTATAAAATACCACAAAGACGAAGGCCACATTTATGCAAATGATAGAGTTTATTACCTGCTTTTCTGCAAAATGGTACTGGCAGAGTTTTTTCCACAACTGTCTGTCTTCACTGAGCATGTACAAAGTTGGGGTCACTTGACCCAGAGTAATAATGTCCCAGCCATCAGAGAACCTATATAAGATGTTATTCAGCATATGGAGAGGGAGATCGCTAAGCGTAAGACCATTGTTGACTTGCTGGAAATAAGAGTTGAAGACTTTTAACCACAAAAACTTGACAGTATAAGGTACAATTAAGATTCTTACTTTAGAGGTATCTAAGGTCTCAGTTTAGTTTGTACAAAACCATTCCGTAATATCTATGTTAATTCTGTGATACTTTGAGTGCTTGGCTACCGTTATTCTCTAACTGCTGTTGCTGAAAACTTAAATGACTACAGGTACAGAAGGAGCTACAGACTGTAGCTTTATAACTTACAGCTTTCCTACCGTTAAAATAAACATATCCTAAATTCTTTACTTACATTTCAAGTAATTTTAAAATGCCTCTGTTCTCAGAAAATAATTCAAGAGTATACATTCTTGAAAACTACAATATATTCAATTCCACCTTTCAGGGAAGTGTGCTAAAGCCCTAACTATAATAAAGGTATGAACCATTTATTCATAATTTGTAAGATAACTACAGTTTCTCAATTTTTATTCAGAAACAGAGCACATGTCAATTTGCCTTATGACAACTAGAGTACAGAATATAGGACCGAAGAGCAAAAATACAGAACAAAAGCATTATGAAAGTCAGAGGCAGAAGAGAATAGGTTCGTTTCTGAAGTCTGGAGATAGTTCCTGTCATACATAAATGAGGAATTCTGCAGGGGGTGACAGATCAGAGCACTGAGAAAGTTTTCATTGAGAGTATACACCTCTGCTGAACTTTAACAGGGTAACCTACAGCACAACTCATACACGACTCAATCTGGAGCCTGTGCTGCCAGGTGGCACAAAGCCTGACACAACACAGTGTCCCAGCTGGTGAGGGAGTGTGGGCAGCTGCTGGCCCCAACTAGCAGAGCTGCCCAGTCATAAGGCACTGGCAGCACAGCAGCTGTACTCCAGCAGGCTCTCACTTATGGCAGTTTATTTCTCAACCATTCATCTCACTTACAGACTAGACTTTCCATAGTGTCATCTATTATAAACATATCTGGGACCATCATTCTGTTCAGGAATGTGAGCATTACAGATGCAAAATTTCTCATTGGTTATTTCAACCAACGTAAAACAGCTCAGATGGGAAGTGGGACACTGGAAATAAACAAACACAGCCAGTGCCTCAAAACCGTCTATGCTGGGGTTGCTTGGCATATGAAAACTTCTGAGATTGGGTTCCCCATTTCTCCTTTCTATTCCAAGATTAGCTGTTTTTTTTCAGATACCCAGCACACACAAGGACAATTTCAAAATTTCTTAGCTGAAAGCAAACAGATGAAACGGTTGCATGACTCTACTGTGAGCAATATCTTGCAGCATTTCTTCCTTGAGGAGTAACCCAGACAGGTTAAAAACATTGCCTGCTTATCATCAGAAGTTTCCACTATAAAAACCTAGAAAGTGCATACCACATGCTTGGAACAAAGTCACATGATCAGAATCCATATGCTGAAGTCATTACCCTTTTTTTCAAAAAGCAACTGTACTAATGAATAAAGTTGTAAAATTGCTACTTGAATGTTTTATTTCTGTTTTCTTGACCACCTCCAAGATCCCTTTTAGATTTTTATTTCTTCAGTAGTAGAAGATTTACTTTTGAATTAAAAATTGGTATTTTTTCCATCTCTATCTGGCAATCTAGAGACAAACATTCTGAAATTTATCTGGGTGAATAAAACTATTACATCTATACATCTCTACCACAAACCAACAGTACAGGCACTGTAGCAGCCCTCATTAGAAAAGAGCTATTAAAACATTAGAAAATTAAGTTGATTCCATTTCATTAATTTTATATTACTTATCTAAAAACAAAGAAAACAAGTAAAACTGTTTAAGATGCATTTGAAATTTTGTTTATTTACAAATCATAAGCCAATGTTCAATATAATTGCCCTCCCTCAATTACTTTTTTAGCATGATTTAAAAATATACCTTGTTCATCTGAAGGTTTTTTAGTTGTTGTTGCCACAGAAGGATAGTTTCTAATCGGCAAATCCAAATATTGATGTTCCCTACCAACACAGATTTTCCTACTCCCCTAATCAGTATACAGAGAGTAGAACTCAGATCCTGTAGAAGATCTTTGATTAATCGTGGATTATATTGGTCTTCCATGACTGGAAAACAAAACAAACCAAACAGAATTTTGGTTAACTTGGTTAACCAAGCTAATGCAGTTAGCTCAAGCTAATCAACACTTTAGATGAACTAATTACAACTCAACTGTTTGTGTGCAAATAGCTGCCCTAATTCTCACCATGACATTCAATAATGCTGCTCTGTAAGTGCAAGATCAATAATTAACAATATCACAGGCAAATCTGATGTAATATTTCACGCTATGAATTTAACAAACTTAATGCTGAACAACTAGTTATAAATCTGATCTATCTGTTCAAAGCTGATAGCATTACATCTCCATTTAGTGTCATTACCAGAAATTTTTTTTCTCAGTATTATTTAATATCTTTTTTTAAATAAACAATGAAGAAAAGCAGTTATGTACTTTAAATGTCAGTGCATCATGCAAACAAAAACAGACGTTACTAAAATAGAAGCTTTCACATTTCATAAAGACTGTAATTTAATAGTAACCAATAGTTTCTGAATAGAATCTAATTGTTGTTTAACTTCAACCTGTTTCAACAAACATGATTCAACAATCAAGAGAAAACAACTTACTGCAACTGTGGGATGGGAAGTATGAAACTTTTCACTAATTAAATATGCTATTGCTTTGCCTTACAATGTAAAAATGGTAATAAGCTAAGAAAAAACCACAATCAACTGATGCTTAGTCACAGTGATTAAATCTGAACAAGCAGAATACAAAACCTCAGGTCTTACCCTTCCGCACAATTTTGTCCAAAATGTTAAAGTAGTTCTTCTGTGCTGCACCGCTCAGTGAAGTTAACTGGGATTTGGCAATTAACTGCAGAAGCTAGGACAAACAAGTAAAACTCAGAAGAACAACAGAAGTAAAGGATGGTTTCAAATACACACTTTCAGTACATACATTCACCTACAACAGCCTAGAGCGCTGCAAACGTACTTCATGAAAACGTAACTACGGAGTTCAGAAAATGAACGAAGACAAACGCAGAAAGCTTCAGGCATTCCCGCTGGCATCCCATGAACAACTCATGAAGCGATGTACATTTTCAAAATACTATACA
Organism: Elanus axillaris; assembly: GCA_026212715.1. Classification (NCBI taxonomy): domain Eukaryota; kingdom Metazoa; phylum Chordata; class Aves; order Accipitriformes; family Accipitridae; genus Elanus; species Elanus axillaris. Next base: position 8,282,657 of record JANZLQ010000017.1, read on the forward strand.
AATATAAGCATTTATCTCCATGATAGAGCACATGACATAACAGTCTTCATAAGCTGTAATGAAACAATGGAGGGAGTCTGTTCTGGAGGCTCACAAATAGAAATGTGGTCTTTGATGTGGCTGGGTCCGGAACGCCCTGACAGATTTGGTGGCCAGGAACATCGCTCTGAACTGATACCAAGTACCAGGCTTCCAATTTCTGAGTGAAAGTATCATACTGGTCAAACCAAGGTGTGATAGACTTAGTGTACTACTTTCTGCTCATGGAGAGGGAATGCAGTATTTTACTTAAACTGAGGAAAAAATTTCTGAGTTAATCACATATTCAGGACCCTGGTAGAAGAAACCACCATAATCTAATAATGAGTAGTATACATACTATTTGAGTAACTTCCCTTTAACTATATAGTAAGGATCTCGTAGCTGCCCACACATTTCTCTGTGGAACCACTGTGAACAGAAGAGTGGTGAGAACAGTGGGAATAGCCATGGGGAAAGTAACCAGAATAGCTGAAGTTCTTGCTGCACATGAATGCCAAGCTATAGCTACTGGAGGCAGCCCTGGCTCCATTCTGACACCTTTGCCTTTACATTTTAGACTCAGTTTTGTAGCTTATAGGGCCCACTCCATCTTCAACAAAAAATGGTCTTGTATTTCATACTAAAAGGGAGACTTCAATGTTATAACAGTATTGCAGTGTTTTGTAAAGCTTTGTGCCACACTTCTATTGTACTCATAATGCCGAGTTCCCAACAAGTGTTCTCAAGACATCGGAAAGGGAAAGCAGGGAGCAGAAACGATCATCCCCTACAGAGCGCTTGAAAGACTAACCTGCAGAGCTGTGCTTTGTAGGATAGCATCAACTATTGACACAAAGGGTGAACAAAGACTAAGCCTGCCAAAAATTATTTTGTATCTTCATTTCTAAAACAATGATTTGACACTACACTCAACATTAATTTTCCTTTGGAGGAAGGGAAAATACACCTGTTCTCTCCCTAATAACGTTCCTTCTGGCTTCTCTGCATGATCCCTGACAAAACATGTGCTATGAAAGAAGGAAATAACTCTCCTGATGTATTTAAATACAAGCAATCTATTTATAGAGTTTTTGAGACTAGGTATCTGGACCTCTTTCTTGGTGTTTTCAAAGCCTTTTAGTTTGTTTAATAATTTAGAGCACACTTAGAAGTCTCTGGCAGTTTGCCAATTCAAGCAAGTATGTACATTTCTCTTGATTAATTTAAAAAAAATCAGTTATGTCACTCAGACTAGAGATCAAAGAAACAAATTTCACCTGGCTGATTTTAATGAAGATTCCCATTTCAGTGAAGGTTAATATGCAAGGATTAAGGCAGTTTTAGCAGGTACATGAGTATAAGCATCTGACGCATGAGTTCAGTCTTACCAATACACACATAGCCCTGGCTTATGTTGTCTACTACAGATTATAACTTTGAATGGATCAACTGTTTATTCAAATAGAAACATTTTTGGAAAAAAAGAAAAAGAGACCATCCATATCAAACTCAATTTATCAGACATTTAACAGCTGAGAAATTATCATTATACTATAGCACAAACAAGTACAGGAAAACAGCACCTCCCCCACTGCCCACCCTAAAAGGGTCCTGGGCAGACATCTATATTAAATTTTAATAATTAACTAAAAACCTTTCAATCATTAGAGAATCAAAATGGATCATCGTGGTGGTCTGGGATCAAAGAAGAGCTATCCACCAGGGCTTGGTATTTAAAAAGAAGTCTTCTTGGTTTATATCTTGCTATCTTAAATGCAAGAAGCAGAATAACACACATAAAAGTAATCATCATTGTGTTCATGCATAACTAAGAATAATTCTTAGAGGAGAATATATAGGAACTGCTGCACTGCATTAAATGAGATCTACACAAAACATCTCCACCATTAGAAACTTCAGGGAAGTAAATGCGAACTTCTAGAAAGCAGATAAGTATGGGTAGACGAGCTTCTTACATTAGGTCTCAGATGCAGACTGGGTTAAAACCTGATAAGAGCAGATTAAATATCCTTTTAAAAAAATTGTTGCAACTTCACATATTACTGACATCCACACAGATGTTTTAATTTGTTAGATACACCACCACAAATGTTTCTCAACTCAACAACTTCTATTGCTACAGAATGAGCAGCAGCTGTCATTCCATATTGGTCATGTTTATTAGCAGCTTACTAACTTTTAAGGTCTTAGATGTACAGTTTCTGTACCTGTTGATAAAAGTCAGCTTGCCTCCATCACCTCAGAGAAGCTGATGCAAAGATATAATTAGAATTTTTGTAATTGTAAAACAGTTCTAAAATTTAAAAAAATTCAAATAAATTCTAAGATGTTAAAAGGATTTTGGAAGTTTGCCTCCTGTTCTAAATCCACCCTAATTTCTTAGGGTCTACCATTACTTTAGTAACAGTTTGGGTCACAAAGCCAAATTTCTGATTTTTAAGGTATTGCCCCTTTCTCAACAATCTTAAGCCTCATTAACTAAACCAGCCGCTTTATATTCTTTGGCAAACAGAAGAGAAATGGGTCAATGTGCTTATCTTAGACTTTGCACTTTGTTCCAATCAACAGTTTAGAGCAACCCAGCTTAGGTACTGCAGCATCTAAAATCCATGTAACATTCTAGTTCTGGATTCATTCTACCTGCTCACCATTCAGGTGAGGCACTCAAGGTTGGCACTATTTATAACATAAGTCCCCTTTTTTAGATTTTTTTTTTCCTTCCTACTGTTTGAGGCTGAAAAGTCTTGGGAAAGATCAAGGTTCTTGTTTCTGCTCTCAAAACAGCATTAAAAAGCAATGTTCTAAACCTCAGTGCATATATATACAAAAAAAAATCTACAAAGGGAATAAAACAGGCAAGTACCCTAACCGCTAGCCTTGAAGCAAATTATTTTTGCTTTGTTTCCTTTGGTCCCACAGATCTTGTTTTTCTGGAAGTATAATACACTGTCTCAGCTTCGCAAAGATGGGCAGAATGTGTTTTCTCTCCAAATACTGCATGGCCTAGTCGTAAGGGTGTTCTCCTGGTATGTTTATTTAATTTGATTTGTGACTTTGAGTTCTGAATGCATTCCAACAACTACATTATTTGTGAACAGCCTCACCACTGCACTGAACACTAGTCCTGATATGTCTCACATTTTGAGCTTCTATAGGAGTTGGGACAAGCACTTTACTACCTCAAGTTAGATGAAAAAAAAAAAAAGCCAACTTCGGGCTAGAGAAAGATTGATACCTCGCAGAACAGGTATTTCCAAGTGGGCAGCTGCTTAGGCATTGAGCAATTAAGGCATAACTTTATGTGGCTCCCTAAAGTAAAAGTTACATAGTTTTGGAAAACAGGCAGATAGCACCATTGTCCAGAAATTAGAAGTTCCATGCTCTCAATTCTCAACTTAAGACTAGACGTGACCCCGGCAAGCTAACATTGTGAGAAAGGGACTTTCCAAGGAATCATGAGATTAGTATATCATAATTGTTTCTATAAACTTCACTCGTACATTATTTGTAAATGACAACAACTTGCAATAAAACTAATTTCTGGAAGAAGAAAAAGAAAGGAAGACTGAAAAAGCTGCAGTCTCAAGTTTTAAGTCATGTTAACAAAGGTAAAGGCATATATATCTTATCCTAGATAAAAAAAAGTGTACAATGAATCACAGGACTGTTAAGAAGCTGCAGAAGAAACAGAAACTGCAGAATAATTACACATCAGATATTCTTCTGGAAATTGCTATTTTTAGTATATTTAAGATGTATTACACTTTGCTATTTTTGGTTGTATAGGAATTATTTTGCTTTTAAAGAGAGTTCACTACCCAGACTGGTGAACAACAACTGAAACTATCATCAGTGTTTCCCTGTAAATACATAGCATACTGGCTATTACCATTCTCCTCAGGCTATAGGCTTTCATAGAGCAACGTAATGAGTTTTCACCAAAGAAAAATTACTCAGTAAAATTAAAAGTTGCTTCATGCAGTATAAATTACATATGAACAGGATATTTATACAGTCACAAATCATAAGCTGTTCAGTGCAAAATGATTTCTTTTGTACACAGAAGCATATCAGCAAATGCATTTTTAAAATATGCATATAAAAATAAAGAGCTTACTTTGACCACATAATTGAACCGTCTGATGTCCTGAATTGCACTTGAAAAGTCTAAGCGGTTAAAAGCTTCTCCCAAAGTGCAATAGCCATGTCTCTGAGAAGAAGAATAAACACACTTTAAATGGAAAGAAACAAAGATAAAATTGAGGAAAATATTCAGAAAAGCACTCTGCCATTCAGCTGATGCTTATATATACCATGCTCCCTGGAAATATAATGTATATGCACTGAAGATTTATTTGATTTCTGGTAACAAATGAAACCAGATATGCTATTTGGAACTGTCCTGGGTTCAGCTGGGATAGAGTTAATTTTCACAGGAACCTGGGAGGGGGCATAGCTGGGACAGCTGACCTGAACTAGCCAAGGAGCTATTCCATACCATGGGACATCATGACCAGTATATATATATAGGGAGCAGGCTGGGGGGGGTCTCTCGGCTTTCGGTGGGGAAGTGGCGGAGCACCGGGTTCCGGGTGGTGAGCGGTTACACTGTGCATCACTCGTTTTATGTATCCTCTTATTTGTATCGTTATCGTTGTAACTTCTCTTTTTGTGTTGCCCCAGTAAATTGTCCTTATCTCAGCCCTCGAGGGTCCGGTTTTTCTTTTCTTTTCTCTTTCTGGTTCTCTTCCCCATCCCACCGGAGAAGGGCGGGGGGAGTGAGTGAGCAGCTGCGTGGGCCTTTGTTACTGGCTGGGCTGAAACCATGACAGGAACTAACAGGTACATAGGAAATATTACTTGACAGCAAAGCCTTTAAATTCATACTAATCATGCAATCTGTAATCACTGGTATTTGAGTGTCCTGGGAATCTAGTCCACTATTTCATGGCCACAATGCTGGCACTCTCTCATGGCTACCACACTCCCCATTTGCCTCTGCACAAGGTAGAGCTTGTTTGTACAGCAGTCTGAGCTTACAACCATAAGTATTAACTGAGTTTATGTTCATATTTGAGGGTAAAAACACATCTACTTGCTCCTGTGTTTGGAAGAACAAATGGTCTCAACACTCAGAATTTATTTTCTGGGTGCTGGAAGTTTAGGTACAATTTTTCTTAGGTACCAAGCTTTTGGTATGTTTTGCACAGGTGTCTTAAGGTGAAAACTGGAAGTTTCAGAGGCTGTTGTGAACTACTTAAGGTGGTAGTAGCAGCCTAAAATGACATGAGATCACATAAGCTGAGTAAATTTAGAGCCACAAAGCCACAGGGGACCCTTGGAGCAAATAAAATGAGGCTAGAAAAACCCTACAACTGGTGAAAGAGATACTTGCAAAGGAGCGTGTTAGTATGGCTTATTGGCCCAGGGATGGAGGGGGATAGATAATTATTTGATGTTCATTCCTAGACAGACTTCCTCAGTGAATTATGTGATGGTGAAAAGATGGCAGTACAACTTAATGTTCCTTTCTGCATCCCAATGAAACCTTACCCTGGATGTATGCCAACGGGAAAGGGGACAGTTAACTATTCACTGCACAGTGGTAGCAATCACTGCCTATTGGTTAATGACCGAATTCAGGATTGTACTGCTTGCTCATCCAGTTAGTATACCGGAGATCCAAGCACACTGCACACTTCACAATATATACAATTTGGTTGGCCAACAGAAGTGAATTAACACTTACAGAGAAGAGAACATCTGTTGAAATTTAAATATTTGTGGCTCTTCTCTAGCTAAACTGTTACCAAAAGACCATGCTTAAATACATTAACATGAGAGGTACATTTCCTTGAACAGCTGGAAGCAGATTTCTATGAAGCTTCAACTCTATCTTTCCCAATGAACCATCATGATAAAATTACTCAAAGAGCATTTCCTACTTCATTTCAGCTATATACTTGTACTTGTTTTAGTTTTCTTTATTTTCAGTGCTCTCCCACAGCATGTTTCATACATTTATTACCAAGATGTTCCTACTCTTGTCATTTTGCCCTAAAATTCAATATCCAGTTTAGCAAAAAGCTTCCTAGTTTTGAGACAGCCATTTTGAAATCAAGTACAATTACAACCTGTAAGGACAACTAGAGCCTCTGTAAATTATGTTTTAGATTAGCTTAAATTGTTACTCTGAATTCTTTTGTTCAAGTATGCTTATTCCTTGCTACTTTTTCATTCTGCTACTTAACTTTTAGCTTTTTACTCTATACTTTTGAATTTATACAAGGAATTACTTGAAAAAGATTAGTGATTAATTCTAACCATCCCTGGTTTGCTTTTTCTATTTTTAAAATTTTTTTTAAACAGGAATGGTGAATGGTCCATTATTAGAAAACAACAGCAGTAACAAGAATAAGCTACTTTGTACACCAAAATATTTTGTCCACACTGAGTGGACAAGAAACCCAAGCAAATAATCACATATCACTAGTACACCAACTTCTGAACAAGTAGAGGAAAAAAATAAATAATCTCAACATCATATGAAGGATAGCAATGAGTGATTTTAGGCAATTTGTGTTTTGGCCTGAATGTAGTTTAAAAACTCAGCTTAACAACCTTACCGTTCAAAACACCGTAATGACTGGTGACAGCCTGTCATCCTCCCCCCTTCCTTCTTACACTAAATTTGAGATGGCACAAAGGGAAGGACCATGCTTGAGACTTTTGCAGACCAATGTAAGTAACTGCATCTATCACAGATGAAGGTAAAACAGAAAAAGGGCTATGAGTCTGGTAAAAGGCTTTGTAATACCCTTCAGGTGTAGAAGGGCAGCCTCCAGGTCATTGGGCTGCAAGGTGAAGTCTTCCAGTGTCTCCTCTATGTAAGATCTCTCCACAACACCATGTTCTTCCCAAGTACAGAGCTCTTTATGGTCTCTCAGCTCTAAAATGCAAAGCCAACTTTTGCTTGAGTGGCTAGGGTCATCACACGCACCTCCTTCCCTCTCTCCTGGCTGGCTTTACTGTGTGGATGACAGACATCCTTAGGGGTCTCCAAGTTTCACCCATCCCAGAAACCCACAGGAATCAACACATGAATGAAATTCAAACTTCAAGACAATTTATCTGTACATACAATGGATGTATTTTAACTCTTGACTTTCCAAGAGATAATTCCAAGATCTTTCATGTTCCCTTCGCAGTTGCATGATACAGTTTGTATCACAAACTGAGAGCATCTGGACTTTGTGGAATACAAAGGTCCTCTTTCTAAAGTTTGAAACTGAGGTTTTACTTACTTATATCCAAATTTACACCAAGATTCCAAAAATATCAGGTAGCTGCCTGCAGACATCTCCTTTGAAGACATTACTCTGGTTTTGCAAATACTTTAAATTCAAAGGCACACAGTATGGATAGAGACAGATGGGCTTGGAGAAGCAGTGGAAAACTGTACATCCATCCTTGCAAGTTCCCACATCTCTGCCACAATGAACCAAGTAAAGTCACTTCGCTAGTTGCCTTTGCCTCACCACATACAGGTGTACTGTTGCCAGTGAAGAGAGAGTTGAACATAACCCTAAGACCACACAGCAGAAATGCATTTTTTTTAATATACTATTTGTCAATTAAGAAGCACAATTATTGCAGGAATTGACCCACAGCATGCAGGACTTACTTCCCTGGTGCTTTCTTTATGAACATAAATCCACTTTTCACGATAAAAACCTAAAATAAAATAAAAATATAAGCAGTTTTAGGCTTCCACTTCAGGTAATGCCTTCTAGAAAGAAATTGAACAGAATAGACTGTCCTCAAAATGCTTCATAAAATAGAAGAGATAGTAGAACAGTTTTAATGAAGTAAGTTTATAAAGGCTGAAAAGGTTGACTACAAATTTTCAAGTTATGTACTTCAAAAAAATAGAGGGGAAAAAAAAGCTACATGATTATATAAATCACATAGAAGAGTTGGCACACAATTGGCAGATATAGCACAACTTTTGTCAACTGTGTACCAAGAGTCAACTTCTACAAAACCCCTGATCTTTTTTAATCCAACAGGCTCCTTAGCACTTAACACAGGAAAGTACAGAAATGAGCAACCTTTTTGTTCCTGACCACTGTACCCCTCTAATCTATTTTCTTCTGTAAAGGTGGCTACTCCACATCCAGCGTGGTTCAAGTAGTTGCAGAATACTGCAGGGAAGTCAATTATACAAGACTAATAAAGGCAACTAAGCAGACCTTCCGCTTTCACAAGTCTAGTATGTTGTCAAATGAAAGCATAATCTTATACATAGCCACTTGAATCTTTTGAAATACTTCAAGCTCAGCCAAGCCTAAGGAAGCTTGAAGTTTTCTGCAAGCCCATCTCTTACAATTTTAGGAATATACAAATAATGGAGATCGCTTCAACATCAAAGCACTAGGAATGCCAAAAAGTTGCTAATCAACTTACCTTTTTTTACCTATTCTACCAAATTATCTACTTCAATAAGTTTATTTGCTGACATACACATTTGCAGTCCAAAGTACAAGTGACCTTTTAAAAATGAGAACTGACAAAATGGCTTTCACATTTTAATTTAAAAAAAGGGACTTTTCTTCAAGAAATTCACTGATAGACTGATAAAGTCTTTACCAAGAGCTACAGGTATTATGACAAAATATATTTATTTATGAACTGATTCTGCAGATGTATCACTAATCAGAATTTGAATTAAGCAAAAATAAAACAGCTGCTTTGGTAAGCAGAACCTTCCATAAGCATCTAGAAGAATTTAATCTAAAACTAGTCCACAAAACAAAACAGTGGTTTGTATCAGAAGACATTTATTATTCAGGAATTACTATTCTTAAATGAATTACCTTTGGGTCTTTGGAAAAAAATAATAAAAAAAATAAAATAATACACACTAAATTATCTATGCCACCGTTCAGTTAATTCTATCACTTCTGACACCAGAGTTTGCTGCCAATACAGAAGTAAACATAACTCATATTCATCTATAAAGTAGCCTTCTAAATGAATGGCTATTACAACATTTTGCTGAACCTACAACAGTCTTCTAAAATAAATGAAAAAACACAGCCTTACATTGTGAATCTGTGTTATTCCTAAAATGATCTTTTTTCCTTTTCTTGGTTGCAAACTCACAATCTTCAGTACTGAATATTTCTTCATCCTAATCATCACCAGTTATGATGCTGAAATAAACACATCTAATTAGAACAGCAGTGGTTAATGCAGAGAATAATAAGCTGTACGCACTCTTAAATATTTGAAGTCTGCCAGCTGGAAAAAAAAACATATTTTTAATGATGTTTCCAAGTTAACGGTAGGACTATTTTATCTCCTCATTATTATTCTTTGACATGAAAGCTGTATAGAAAACTCCTCCCATTCATTACTATTTTGTAATCTGGATTTGCCAGATGTATCTATTTATCAATGTCAGTTTGAACTTCAAACCACACTGTTGCTGAAATCTGGAATAAAACTCCTTAACAACAATGAGAAGTTAAGAAGCAGGCACTCCTTTATTGCAGCGCTGGGCACACGGGGGATCGCTCCACCTGGTGTGTGCACCTGGCCAGCCTAACTATGCAGGTTAAATACACACCTGTTATACATATTCATTAAATTTCCGAGAAAT
>JANZLQ010000017.1:8294035-8304041 GCA_026212715.1 Elanus axillaris
GGCTTGCCCACCCCCCTTTCCCCCCAACCACCAAGTTGAAACCAAATCAAGTGCATATGGTGTAACAGAAGCCTTAATTTAACGTTTTTACCATAACACTGCACATGACATCTGAGTGCACCTGGAAGGATTTAAATACATACACAATACTGCCAATTTACAGCTATTCTAACTTTCTGTCTTGATGATATACTTCTTCATACAAAATTATTCTAAAGCTTCTAAAAGCAAAGTACCCGGTGTCCTTAGAACTACAATACCCTACATAAAGTATGCAGGAATATCAGCGTTTCCAAAAAAGTAATTTCATAGCAGTATTTAAATAACCTCTTGGGTATGATACTTAAAATGCTGGAAAATTTGACAGGGCTATCCAAGCTCCAACTAACTATTCTTCATCCCTGGCTTCTTTTCTCATGGAGCAAGGAATGCCCTCAAGTCATGCCATTACCTACAGAGATATTCTTAAGTGGTTTAGAAGAGGCTCAAAGCCATTTACAGCTTGACCATGCATGGAAAATACTGAGGTAAGTGACTGCACCAAATAATGTTGCAATTTTTTGGCCAAATGCCAAAATTATCTACAACTAGATTCACATCCAAGGACTTCTATCCAGTGCCATAAACACATTTGTGAACACTGTATCTCACAGAATTAGACAAGAGACACAGCAGTCTCTAATGAGTACCCTGCCAGCCCAAGTAGTTCACGTGAGCCTAACACATAAAAAAAGGAATACCCACCATGATGAAAAATCTTACTAGATTAGTCTGATTGTCTTTCTTTTACCTCAAAAAGAAAGCATAAGACAGCTTTACTCCTAAGTTGCAGGCTATTGAGAGATATCTATGTACAATTCTGTAAGGCAGTGCCATTCTCTCTCCCCCACCAAGCTTCAAGGACACAGTGTCATGGCACTGGAAATATGTATCTGTGCTAGAATTTATAGGTACAAATTGCAGGTAGCTGTGGCCAGAATTCAGCCCACAGAGCTGCCTCAACCACCCTTCCAGCTACTGTATACCTTGAATACAAGGCACTCTTCACTTGTATAATAATATTAATTATCCAAATAAGTAAGAGCTACAGAACTGAAGGTCTCATTTTTTCCATCTTAATTTCCATAAATGGAACTAATTTGAAGTGCAACTAATTCAGGAATTATTGCAAATCATTTAAATTGTTCCTGCACAGGTGATTACGTTTGTTCAAGCATGGTTATCATTAGGTCCACCATTTTTGACTAATTCATCAATTGGATTCACCACCAGCACTGGATGACTAATGAAATAAGGTTAAAAGTTCTATTTTAATAAAAACATATTCTTCAATTTAAGTTATTTACATGTCTTGAAGATTCATTTATGAATCTGTTTGTGATTAGATCTTTTTAATTTCTGAAAAGAAATTATTTGTAATGGATAAAAGACAAAGTTTGTCAAGTAACTCCATACATACTTTCTTTCACAGAAGAGAATACAAATAAAAGTAAAAAAGTAGGGTTTCAGTCAACATAGCTTGAATTTATTTCTTTTTAAGGGAAAACTGCCACAACTGCTTCCTGGAATACAATACTTAAGTACTAACTTTAGCATAGATGGGTACAGAATATTTTGGTGAAAAAAATATTACTTCATTTAATGGGGGAAAATAAATAAAAACCTGTTAGGACAGCCAGACTGGCATATACCATCATCCTATTCACAGGGCAGTTTAAAAAGAGACAAATCAAGTATTTATGCATTGTTTACTATATGCTTCTCCCACAAGGAAGGAAGCATTTTATAATGCCTCATTCTCAGTGCTACAACATGTTAACAGACATCCTAAGCTGAGCTGTCTATTCAATATAGACAGATAATTGTTTCCAAATAGCTTAAGATGGTACAGAGAACCAGCCAGCAAGACAGTACACTGCTGTACTTCAATACAAAGCCCTGCACATAGGATAGAAGAACCCCATGCCTGGGTATATGCTGTGTACAGACAGGATAGGAAGCAGTTTTGCAGAACAGGAGCCAGGGGTCTTGTGGATACCAAGCTGAATGTAGATCAGCAGTGTGCCCTTGTATTGTATAAAGCCAACTGCACCCTGGTCCAAGTTCACAAAAAAGTGTATCCTGCAGACTGAAAGAAGTAATCATCACCCTTCTCTATCTGGCATGAGAAACTGCATCTGAAGTACAGTGTTTAGTTTGGGGCTCCTCAATACAATAAAAACACTGGCATACTGGAACAAGTCCAGTGGGAAGTTACTGAAATGATTAGGTACTGGAGCACATAATGCATGAGGGTAAGAGAACTGAGCTTGTTCAGTGTTTAGAGGTGGTGGTGGAGAGAAATCTGATTACTGTCAATATCTAATATGAGTGTATAAGTAAGACAGAGCTAGACTGTAAGGTTAGAGGGGGTGGGCAGTAATAAGTCAAGTGGTAATGGACACAATCTGTGATAAGAGAAAATCTTACTAGATTTAAGGGGTAGGGGGAACAAACAAAAAAACAAACCCAATGAGGGTCACAGAACTTAGAACAGGAACACAAAGAGGAATTACCATTCTTGGAAATGCACAAAGTTCAACTGGGCAAGCCCTGTACAACCTGACCTCAGTTGGCCCTGCTTTGAGTATATGCTTGGACCAGATTGACTCCCAGAGGTTCTTCCCACCCTAAATTGTTTTATAATGTTCTGCAAATAGACATTAATTGTTGTTTAGTAGCAAAGGTTAACTCACAGATGCAAAGTTCAAGTTGTAGTCATAGCTCCAAAGTTCAACGTGTAGTGAAATTACTCCCAAGTAGTGCTTCTTTGCCAAGAAGTACCAACTTGAATTCTGTAGTCTAAGTTTAGACCATATGTATTTTTAACTGAACAGACACAAGCAGAATTTAAAAAAAAAAAAAGAAGCCCCACATAATATGGTGTGGTTTGGCTTTGCTAAGTAGGAGACATGCAAGATGAAGATGGGGAACTGGGGCATCACTACAGATGAGGGCATCTGCTGCAGACTAAGTTGGTCCCTGAGTTTGGGATTCTGATAAACTGGCAAGCTAGCCTAAGAAACCCAAATCATGAAACACCTGGGACTTCATGAAAACTTTTTTCTCCCTATAGCATTTCACAGCCAGTCCCTTCAAATTAATGCACCTATTTTAGTCCTGAATTTTAATGCTCATATCTTTCAAAAAAGAGTTGATTTAAATCTGTTTCTAGCAAGATGACTCCAGGGGCATTCAATACTAAGTTCTTTCAAGACTAAGGAAAAAAGAAATCTAGTATTTTTCCTTGAAGAAGTAATAAAAATACCTAACCTTGTTTTCTGCAGAAAATATATACATAGAAAATTAGGATCAAAAGAGCAGAAGTCTTAATGATACTCACAAAGATAATGATCATTTATGTCATACTTGCCAAACAATATTAATTCAAGCAACCTACAAGATATAATTATTTAATAACTGTGCAAATAGCTATGAAAATTAAATTAGCTTTCCTTTCATTTGCCAACTACATTATTAAAGATATATGAAAGAGGGAAGAAAGTATTTTTTTCAAAGGTATTTAAGGCAACTTTTATGTTGGAGGCTTACTGAACACTCTTCCAGACAAGCATAGTCTTTTGTATCCATGGTGGCCAGACTGCATGGAAAAAGAAGCCCAAATAAGACCAGTGACAGATGAACACAAAAAGAAAAATGGCATGAAGAAAACAGTAGGTCAAGATAAGCTTAATAATAATTCTTCACTGCTTGATAACTCTCTTGAGGTTTATTTCACATATTTAGAAAACACAGGTGTATAACTACGGCAAGTCCTAGCATGCCAGTACACTCCCGCTAAATCAGATCAGTTACTGTATCATTTACTGGACTAACAACAAAAACCTGAATGTTCCCTTTTCTCATTATGAGCACATTACACTGGAATTTATGACCAAGAATGCTATCACTGAGAACTATTTCTTCATGGAGAAACCAAGTAGGAATTCGTTTGGACAAATCTATTTATATCACACCAGTCTGTGGGCATCTGCCACAAGTATTACTTCATTTAACTAAAATCTTTCTCACCTGTTCTACAGGAGCACATACACTCATATATTGTGTTAGAGAATTACCATAAAACTACCATTAATTGTGTATTTGGAGCAAAGGCATTACATTACTGCCATGAACAGTCCTAACCCAACACCCAGTCAGCAGAAAGTCTTCATTCACTTCCAGGTAACATTTCAATATGCCTGTTGCACTTGCAATTTCAAAAATCACTTTTATCTTTAAACAGTACTTGACAGGTTTTGTTTGGTTTATTTTCTTAAGGTTTTTTTATTATTATTTTTAAAGACAAGTAACATAAGATGGGATCTGTCTGCCTAAAATAAGCAACTCATGAAGCAATGACAAAAGACAGACAATCTCTATAGTGGTCTCCTGTCTGCCTAACTAAACAAAACACATTGTTGCATTTGTGTACTTCTAGCATAGGCAGATGATACCACAAACACTTGCGGTCTGAATGGAAGTTAAGTCAATCCTTGCCTTCCCACTTGCTATTAACTCATGCAGAATCAGTTTGGGTTTTTTTAACTTACACAGTGTGACTGATATCATTCAGCTGATTATTCCTATCTTCAAGTGCAGGACTGAAGGGTTCACATCGTTTCCATCCATCTTCTGTTTTAACCCATCTCCATCCAGGGGATCTCCAATCTTGGCCCAAAAATGGCATGGTTTCTCTATAAGCAGCAAGAAGATTGTTCGTGTGTTATTTAATTATTAAGAAAAGTTACAAAACTTCTTGTCATTATTTCAGTTTTCTCTTTGTTGCTATTTAACCCCAGCCAGCAACTAATTACCATGCAGCCACTTGCTCCCTGCTCCCAGTGGGATGGGGAGAAGAATCGGAAAAAAAAGTAAAACTTATGGGTTGAGACAAGAACAGTTTAATAACTAAAATAAAATAACAATAATAATGATATATAATAACAACAACTGTAATGAAAAGGAATATAACAAAAAGAAAGAGAAATACAATAGAAGAAAAAAACCCAAGCGATGCACATGCAATTGCTCACTACCTGCTGACTGACGCCCAAACAGCGATCCGCCCCTCCCGGCCAACTCCCCCCGGTTTATATAGTGGGCATGATGTCCTATGGTATGGAATATCTCTTTGGCTAGTTTGGGTCAGCTGTCCTGGCTCCATTCCCTCCCAGCTTCTTGTGCACCTCCTCGCTTGCAGAGCATGGGAAACTGAAAAATCCTTGACTTAGGATAAGCGCTACTTAGCAACAACTAAAACATCAGTGTGTTATCAACATTATTGTCATACTAAATCCAAAACACAGCACTGTAACAGCTACTAGGAAGAAAATTAACTCTATCCCAGCCAAAACCAGGACACTGTTTAACCTTATAAAAAAAAAAATATATATATAATGACTACCTTGAGGAAAGAAAGTTCTCTGTGGAACACCCTTTTAAGAAACAGAATCAGTGGTTTAAGTATATTATTGATTCCATAACCTCATTCTTCTTGTCTTTCAGCATTTATTAGATCAAGTAGGTTTCCTAGTTCTTTAGAGAACAAGGAAAAGAATCATGGTAGTCCAGGAAAGGGATGATACCAAAATAAGCAAAATTGTATCCTGTGTAATCTGCTCCAACATGATCAAATAGATTACTGATTTTGACTGAGTAATAAATGATTGCTAAAGAGTTTGACAGGCCACAAAATCAATGCTGTGCCTTTTATTTTTGTCTAAGGCTTATAAATACTGAGTTTGCGCTACACTGTACAGTGATGTTTCAATAAAGGAATTACCATTTTCCCAAATATTTTTTCAGTTGTTGTTGATGGTCACTTCCCACACTAGGCTATTAACTGTACACCAGGACAAATATAGACTGCAACATAAAGTCAACTGTGAAATGTCTCCTGAAATTCCTACAAAGAGATGCAAGTCATCACAGGTATATCATTCAAACAGTGTTCTGCTATCCCTTTTCAAAAGGGAGATTCACTTTTGACACATTAAGTAAGAATATTAACAAAGCAGTTTGCTACACTTTGAAGACTCTGACCTTGCTAGCTTTTGCCCTTTTCTTCCCATTCCTCATGCATACATGTCGCTCCTTATTTTAACTCGAGATTTCACATGCCAGCTATACAAGGAAAATAGCATTATCATATCTGAAAAATATGTTAATATATTGACACCAATAGCTTTGTTCCTAACAAGTATGCATTTTCTAATATTTTTTCAACTTGAAAAAGTATTAGGCCACATCAGCCAAACACCACTATGAATTTATTTATCCATTTGCACTCTTAACCAGCATCTGTACAATATACTAGTTAGAACAGGAGAAGGCACAGATGCATAAAAAGCCTGAAGAAATACATGTTGAGTGAGCCAGTATTTTTTTTTTAATTTAAAAAAATGCACACCACGCAAACCAAAGTCCATTGTCTAGCCCTCAGTATTGACCAAAGTCCCTTTCCTACTCATAACTCAGCCTTCCTCTGCGTCTAACAGGAATATTTTCCTAAGTTTACCACATCCTTTCCTCCAGCCACCAGAAACTCTATTCATGCCTATCTGCTTTTCCAATCTTTTTACTGCTTCCTAGGAGTAATATGAACCATAACATACTTTTTTTTCCCCAAGTTGTTTAGAAGTCCCCTCATTTTGACTAAAATGAAGGCCTCTTGTCCTTATCATACAACTGTTTAAATAGCTGGTGCTCATGAGTGCATTTCAGAATAACACAGGTTAAAGTACTTTTACTCCTGCCAAGATTAGCAGAATTTACCTGAAAATTTGTTAAATCACTGAAAGAGACTCAGAAAACAGGCTACAGCAAGTCAAAAACATCATCTTAGACAAACATAAGACAAAAGTTTTTGAACCATATCTAGAGATACAGAGCTCATGATCTATTCCTGGTCAGCAGCTCTGATACAAAAATAAAACACTATTGTAGGTGCATGTTATTGCTCAAAAATTAAAATCTACAGAGAATTCAGAACCACAGACTTCATCATAGGCTGAATGGCATAACTTGAAAAAAAGATTTAAAATATTTCAAGAATATTTCACTGATAAAGAATTGTTGGGAAAAGGAAGTGAAAAAAAACAAGACCACATACTTCCCACACAATGTGGGAACATGTATTGTTAGAAGTTAACAGGATAAGTTACAAAAAAATTAGAATAAAGAAAAATACTTCCTGAAAGAAATACAAGAAAACATGGAGTATTTTGTTCAAGCAGATGGAAGTAGCTTAAGTCCAAAGCTAATCATAATTTACAGAATAGGATGCTTAGTAGGCTTCATAAATTCTTAAACTTTGGAAAAAACCCTGTGGTTTCAAGGTATCAGGCCATCCGTGTAAGTGCTGTGCATAACTTCCTCCTAGGGAGCTGTACTGGCATTTAAAATTACATGCTTCAATATTTACATGCTCTAAACCAGACTACTTTCCCAATCTTTAGAGCCTGAAAAGTGATGGTCTTTCATTGCAAGGTTTTAATCCAGAACAGATGTTCTGTCATCCCTCCTCAAAAAAATTACATTAAGTGTTTTCAAAATAATAATGGTATCAGGAAGTGCACTCCAACCCCTCACCCCTACCCCCAAGACTACTGATGTCTGCTCCTGAAATCCTGGAGAATCACACTTAAGACAAAAAGCTCATAGAGACATGAATGATTTCTGTATATGTATGATATATTCAGCACATTATCTTTCTAAGAGAAAAAAAAAGCTATCAGAAAAATCACAGATTTAACTTATTCAGAATTACTTAAACATTCATGGAAGATTACAAAAAGTCAGTAATTCTGTGAGGTTGGTACATGTTGACCTAATTATTTTTTGTCCTAAAGAAATAGATATTCTTAGTCCAAGACATAGTTTCACTATTGCACCAGCTAAGAGTGCATACATCAGCAGCAATACCACAAAATGACCTGTACTCGTAGTGAAAAGCTGTAGCTCATGAGAGTCAGAAATGTAACAGTATTCTTTTAGTAACAGCACATATGCAACTAGGGAAAAAAAAAATCCCACACTTCTCAATTCCTGTAGGACCAAAGTGTAGATTTGATTGTTGTTGAGAAGTGACCAAATTTTAAGAAGCTGCAATGTATCATAAACATTTCTCCTACGCATGTCTTTCATATGAGAAGTGATCATAGAGTATGACTGCCTGGACAGGTGAGAAGATTCACGCTTTTGCTCTGCCTCCACTCAGACTTTGCTTCCCTGTACAGCATTGCACTAAAGCATCCCTGTGGCTTCCAGACAAGAGCTTGCTTTCAAGAGTTCCAGCATACTTTATGCAGTATACCTTCAGTAATAGCAGGCAACCGTTTACTTAAAACTTTCACCACAACAAAAGATAAGCTCCCTAAACTTGGATTTGGGGGAAATGCAGTGGAATAGGGCTCTTTAAAGGAAAAAAGGACTGGGAAAGGAACATGGTCATTAGCTAATGACAGGGGTTTAAGACAAGACATTGACTGCACTTCGCTTTTTCCTAAAAACAAGTAAGAACAAGAGTTCTTCACTTTGCATCATACACCTTTTCCTCAGGAGAGGGGGAGAAAGGACTGAGGAAACAAGAACCACCAGAAATAAGCACAGAAGAAGAGGGCTGTGTATGCCAGCTTAGTACAACTGGATATTACAGTAACTGCTCCAGCCATCTGTGGACTTGTAAGGGAGTTCTGCTTTCCATGATGTAGCTAACTCAACACATGAGCAGAAGTCACTGCAGAGCCATTCAGAATTGCAGCACATCATCCAATTACTCTGCCACTGTACTGGAGATCCATCTATAGGTTCCTGTACTTAAGAACATGTCATTATGACCCAAACCATTGTTATTCAGTAGCAAGTCTGTTGCCAGCATGATTGGAACAGGCAAAGTTCTCCAGTTTCCTAACAATGCAGCAGCACATCCATCTCTTCCTTTTGCATGCCAACAAAATCTCTTCAGCAGCTCAACTTTCAACAGAAACTGCTCCTTTACACCCCCACTACAGGCAGATGACTTCTAGACAACCCTCTTCTTGGAGCTAGCCTGGTGAATCAGAGGTCAGAGTCTGCTTACAGACTTCATCCCAGCCCGTGTTATTTCATATCAAATGGCCATCTCAAATCAAGTTTCAAACTTCCGCAAGACCATGATTCATCAAGTCCTCAGGTTTTATTTTGCCCACCCCTATTCTGATTGTTATTTCCCCCATACAACAATTTTAGTGCATCCAGGCCAGGCAGTTCTCAGTTCCCAACTGGCACAAATGCTCCTCATCTCCAACTGAGCCGCCCATCCTAGGCTTCTCCCCTACCCTGCTGCTGTCCCAGCCCTTGCTTCTCCCAGTAATCCCATCCCCATGCAGTCCATTGATGCAGTCCAACACCCCACTCCTACAGGCAGGCTCCAGACACCTCCCTCTCCCCCCGACCCCTTCATCCCTAGCCCTATATCCATCTGCCCACCCTAACACCTCCTCCCGAAACGACTCCAGCTCCACACGCCCCTAAGTCCCAGTCCCAAGCCCCTCAAGCAACGCCTGCCCGTTCGGTCCACACCCAGCCCCAAACCCCTGGGCTTGCGGGCCTCCCGTATACCATCCTAACACTCCTGCCCGCCTCATTGGTACACCTGGGCCCTCCCCGCGGCGGCGATCCCATCCCATCCCGTCCCGTCCTTCCCTTTCCTTTCCTTCCCTCCCCTCCCCTCACCTCACCTCCCCTCACGACAGCGCCGCGCTCGGCCCGGGCCGCGGGGCTATTGACGGAAGTAACGCGGGCCTGCGCGTCCCACCCCGCTGATTGGCCGTCGTGCTTGTTGCTACCCGGCAGCGCCCTTCTCCATTGGCGGAAGGTGGTGGTTGGCGTCACCGGCCGGCGCGGGCCAGGCGCATCACGTGAGGGGTGTGTGGGGCGGGGCGGGGCGGCGAGGCGCACGTGTCAATGTTTTGGTCGGCGGGGG
>JANZLQ010000017.1:8304141-8315000 GCA_026212715.1 Elanus axillaris
GGAGGTGGGCAGAGTGAGAATTACCTGATCTTTTTGGTATAAAATCATACAGCAAAGTAGAGATTTGGAACACAGGCCGTGAAGCTGTCTTCCTAACTGCAAGAGCTGCATCTTTATTGTCTTTCCACCTTCAAGTGGAAACTCACTAAGCATCTGCATTATCTATATTCAGGTCTGTGCTAGGGTCAGATAGTGTATGTATCCAGGAATCAGGTTCTGAGCTTGCCAATAGGTGTTTCTGGGGAGAGAAATTCTGTAGCATCAAGCACTTGCAAACTTCATGTGACTTTGAGGTGAGGTATGTCCTAAGGGAAATATTTTTGCAGGAGAGAAACAATGACCTTTCTTTACTGTTGGGTGAATATAGTAACTTCATATTTCACAGATGTGGAGTATGAAGCAGAAAGATTAAGTGAACTGCTCAAGGCTATAAAGAAAATTTTGTATCAGAGCCCAGATCAGAAGGGAGGAACTGCTGACTCCCAGTGCTATGCTAAGATACCTCTCTCTCTTAAAATAGGCTTATGAATCATCCTAAAAGCCAACAGTAATGCTTTATGACTTTCAGCACTGCAGATGCTATTAGTACTGTCGAGAAGGACTTCTTTATCAATGTGCAGCAATAATCATTCTTAACTCTTATAAGCATTTATTCATATTCAAAGCATTCACAATCTAAATCCAGCAAAACACATTGTGTGTCAACCCTGCCTTCCCAGGACTGTCCTTCGATCTGCTTTTATCTAAAGAAATCCCATTATTATTATTATTGTTTTTCAAAAGGTAGTCTCCAAAGCCTGTAAAAATGACTTTGCAGTCATGTCTTCTCCTGACAATGCCTTTCTTTTTCCTCCTTAGGAGGTATTTATAAAATATTGTAAACTTGGTGGCAACAGTGCACAGAGAAAGAAAAAAAAATCCTAATGTGAGCCTTTTTATTTCAGAACATATCTCCATTTGATTCAGAATGATAATACTTGCTTACTTTTTGTCCTCTTTCAGATATGAACAATTTTATTGTCCCTGTCCGGTGAATAATGTGTTTGCATATGAGACAGATTCTGCACACTTGCCTTTCCTCACACAGCCAGCAAGAGCAGCAGACAGGGTATAGCTCAAATGATCCTTTCACTAGGGGAAGGAAGAGAATCTAGGATGTCTGGGAATAGCAGGAAGACTCTCCTGGGCACTGCAAGGCTACATTCCAGAAACTTTTCTGTGTCTGTACAGACAGAGATTTTCAGGTTGAACAAGAGCAGACCTGTTGAATACATGTCTACATGAGCTATCCTCTTCTTTGGTGTAGGCGGTACATTAACTCCTAGGCTAGAACATCTCAACATCTTGATAGTTTCTAAACCAGATGAATCTGGAGCCAAGAGGCACACTTTATGTTGCTTACTTGAAGAAATCAGGAGTAACTCCTCTTAATGGTGCCACAATGACGTGTGACGAAGAAGCAGGCCAGAAGTGTCATGGGGGAGGTTTTCTTGGCAATTAAAACCCCTTACCCAACTGAGGTGATGATTTCAGTTGAGTTTCAGAAAATAGTGTTTCTTATTCTACTGAATAACTTTGTCTTCTGTCTCCCTCGGAACATGATAAGCTTCTTGGCAATTCTAGATTAGAAGGCAGATTTCCAATGTGTATGGGACGTGATGGTAATCCCCACGTAGGCTGTGGTTCCCAGAAGTCAAGATCAGATAGCACAGATGGGCTTGGAGAGGTTTCAGTGTCTGGCCTAGTACAGTAAAATCTCCAAGAGTGTGGTGTCTTCTGTTATTTTCTGTGAGCCATGAAGTGAATTACTTCTATGAAGGTGTAAGGCCTTGAAGAATCAGCCTGAAGCTTTATAGGTTATGGAGGACGTTTGCATACTTGAGTGTGAAATGCACTGAAGAAGAGAGAAACAATATAACGTTGCACACAGCCTCACTCACAAGTAAGCATTAAGCCTAAAAGGGATCTAGTAAGATGTCATCCAGACTCAGTGAACTCTGAAATGAACACTGTTAATTGTTGTGGTGTCTGATGTCTCCAACAAACATCCCACCATGTTCTCTCATCTGGAAACAAAATGAGTTTTCTGTATTGTTAGTAGGTTTTCACTTGACTTGCAGACATGAGCTCATACAGTTACTTAGCAAGAAAATCTGCACAGGCTCATTTATGTACAAATACCATAGCTCATTAGCTTGATGTCCTCAGAAAATAACTTTTAATTAATTGTGACTTTTTCTAAATCTTGAATGTAGTCCCAGATTTTTCATTAAAATTAAATGCTGCATGCCAGGTCTACTTTTGCAACAGAGAGATATGTAATACTGTTTTTTCTTAATCAATTATTTGTATGTAGTCACCTGCATAACTAGCCTTTTTGAGGCTATCATTGTTCACATTTGTCATACATACAATACATATGTTGCTTTTTTTCTCACTGATTGTCCTTGGTTAAGTTACTTAAACTTCCAGGGGCCACCATTGCATGGCTTGATCTAGCATAGGTATTCTGCTTTAAAGCTGCCTTTTCTCTGGAATGACTTTCATAGGTGCTTTCTTAGTAATGTCACTTCCCATATGCATTATGAAATCTGCCCATAAACATGTTAGCGTAAAGGCATGTAAGTGTGAAGCATGTTATGATCTTTAGGAATTGTCATTCAAAGTTTTAAAATAAAACATTTCTCCAAAGTAATATTAGCAATATCTTTCAGTAACTTTGCTTCGTAGCTGCTACAAGTCACGTCAGACTGTGTTATTAACAATTCCAAGGAATGAAGTTGTTTTCATTCAGCCAGCACACTGAGAAGAAACTGGAGTGTTGTAGATAGTGCGGGTGGTAGTGCTAGTCTGATCCTGCTGTCATTCAGATGAATCAGACAACAGTGCAGCTCCCGTAGCCATTTATTTAGGTTTTAGGTGTGACCATTATCCAACCCAGAAGTGATAATGCAGCTCAGGAATTAGCAATGAAAGAGACCCTCAAAATGAGAGGAAGGCTATATTGTGGCAGTGAAGAAGAATGGCTGATAAAAAGTGTGGTCTTAAATAATTTCACTTGTGAAATAATCCATGCCCATTTCTGAAAGTGCTGAAATACTAGTTTAAGAGACTGCCTTGGAGTCTAGTTCAGATAACTTTATCCTGGATATGTAAACAGTTGCCTGTTTTGAGTAGTATGGTATTATTTCCTGAGTCAGACTGACTTGAGCTGTTACCATTAATCAAATGCCAGAAGCAATTCCAGAAAGCCTTTATATCTGTAGTGAAGAATGATGGGTAGTTTGTAAAATGTTTAGGCATCCTTCACAGAGAAAACTGCTGTTTAGGTGTGTGCTGGTATTATTATGGTAGGTTGGTACAGTTTGTGTATTAAGAGCAGCAACATGGGAATGAAAATGCTTAAACAGTGTCAAATCTGCTATTACCATGTCTAAACACTAAATGTTTCAGAAAGAGATTTAATCTGGTACTTAATACAAATACAGCTTTCCTGTCATTTAATGGAGTAAATCCTTCTAATTATACTAATATTGAAGTATAAATGCAGAATCAATGTAAATCATCCATAGCACTTCAGATGACATTGTCATAGGACTATTTTACATACATGAATTCATATATGTTCCCTTTTTTTTTAAAACCTGAATGAAATAGAAATAATGAATGACCTGATCCTAGAGTGCTTCAATTAAAAGTTATAAAACTCATAAGGCAACTTCAGGAAGAGAGTATGAAAATGCCATATGAAAAAGGCCCCCAGAGAAGAAGTAACTTGCATCACTGCCTTGTTATTGCAGGTGTATCATACTTCTATGATTAGATGCTATTCTCAGTGTAGTGTTACTACTTGTACCGATCCAAGCTGAAACCTGGAGACTATATTTATACTGTAATGCTAAACACAGCTAGGGCACTTGACCACCTATACTGTTAATTGTCAGCCTGGGTCCTGGCAAAATTTTCTCTGATGCAGACCAGCAGCCTCCCAGCTGATGCCTGGGCATAGTTCAGTCAGCACACGCCAGGGAGACAGTCAGGCTGTGGCCATTCTAGTTTGGGATGTAAGAAAATTAGTGGTATGTCAGCAAACCATATTCTGGTACTTGGCTACTCAATACTAAAGAACTGTTGCTGGACTGTTTGATTTACTAATATAGTCATAGCCTAAGTGTCGAGTGTCAGCCTCCTCCTGATTTTTATTTGGAAATTTTCAATGAGAACAACGGAATTTTTTACTAGGAATGAAGTAAGAGAGCAATACAGTTGTCTTCTCGTGGTAGAACATACTGACGACCTTTTTTTCTGAAAAAGTATAAAGTTCTTATGCCTTTGAGGCAGATCTTCCAAATTGGTTGGCTTTGGATGGGACAAAGGAGCATTTAGCAATTTTGTCAAGCCTCCAGCTCTTAAGAAAGACAGAAAACAAGAACATAGTGATAATCTGTAAAATACTTAGCTAGGAGGGAGCCTGGCATCACACAGGAACTCTGTGGAAGAAACAAAGACAGAAAACAATTGCTGAGAGGCTGGAAGCAAAAAGGAAAAGCAAAAGTTTCAGTTGCCTTAAGTTTGAGACCAGCTTTTTTGTTCCAGAAGTACCCTGCCTCATTCACTAGAGACCTTCTTACTCCCTCAGGAAATGAGACTGCTACAGATAAGAGCCTCCTTCAGTATTCTGCCTTGATTTGATCCTCAGCACAGCTTGGGAAGAGCTGTATGCAGTATGTAATTAAACATTGTACTACAGCAGACATATAAGAGAGCTCAGTAATGTTATCCACATGATGTGGAAACAGATATGTCACTCTGTTGGTACTGTTTTTGTTACTTTAGGCAACATTTGCTATGACTAGCACTCTTTTCCATGAGAGTCCCAGCACTAAAGTAACTTGATTATTGTAGGATTTTTATTATACACTCTGATAAACAAGATTGCTCTGAAATGCAATCTATGATTTCATCTTTGTGCATCCAAGCTGTTCCATTAAGGAAAAATTCTAAATCTCCTTTCAAAGAAGCTTTACTCCCTTCCTTGCTTGCGCAGCCTCAGATATGTCAAAAAAACATGGGGACATATTTTCTTCATGCTGTTTGCACTGCTGAACTATTGCTTACTGTAACTGTCAGCATGCATTAGAGTATTTTCAGAGCATTTTTCTAAATCTTCTTGTGATTTGATTCAAACAAAGAAGCCAAAAGACATTAGAAATAACCACGGTGATAGTTCCTTTGGAGCAGACTGCAAGACCCACCTGTTTGCTAAAGGCTTCCTACCATTGCAATTAAAGATGAGGAAAGCAAAAACCAAGCAGTATTTCTTAGAATAAGAGACAGTCAGGAGCCAAGTCTCTGGTGAGTTTGATTTGTAGAAGTCACAGTGAAAATCTGCCAGTTTGTACCTTAGAGAAAAGTGTAGAAAAAGGATAACAGAAATAACATTGACTATGGAATACGCCAATTACCAGTCTTAAATTTTACAGTGTCTACTGTCATAGTCTTGATTCCATTTCCTCGTATAAACTCTGTGTTTTTCTCTTGACTTTTAAATGAAATTTCAAATTAACAAAAATTTGTGCTTCCATTAGCATACCTGTGAGGGGGTTGAGACCTGCATTGTTCTTACCTAGTTGTGAGACATCTGAACACAAAATAGTGCAAGTCCTGCATTATTAGTGACATTTTTCATATTTTGCTGTCTTGTTTTGTTTTTTTTAATGTGACAGTGGTAGATGAAAATGAGAGGTAAATCCACACCATGTGGAGATTTTAGATAGTTGTGAAGCACATTATCAACCAAACTTTTCACCATTACCCATTAAGCCATTAAGCATCACCCTTTTAATTTCTGAAATCAGAAGTCCAAGAGAAGGATCCCATCTGAATATGCTTGTATAAAAATTCAGGAACTGCAAAACCCCAGTTCTGGTCAATACCTTCTACCTTTTTTCCAAAGCTTAAAAAAACCAAACAAACAAACAAAAAAGAAAAATGACAAAAGCAAGTAACATTCAATGCAGAACCTTCTACAGATGCTGGCTGTCAGGTTAGGGCAGAGGGGAGGGAAAGAGGACATTTCTGGAATAAAAAGTACATTCTCACAATATATACAGCTAACATGGTATCTTGACTACTGAAGGCTGCAAAATAAGGAAATCGTTAGTTTCGGCATCTTTTGGATGCTCTGATGGATAAGAACTGCATTCATTACAAAGTAGTTCAGACCTAGCTAAGGATAAAGGCATCTTCACACCATCTTTCATCTTTACCTTCACTTTTCTGTATTTTGTCTGCCCAAAGGGTGTGACTGAGTTCCAGCTGAAGAGTATCCCTTAGCAATGCGGTTATGGGGTTACATTTTTCAGCTTCTTGTTGGTGGCTTTGTATGTCTGCTTCCTGCTTTGATGAGTAGAGGTCAGTTACATTTGACTCAGGTGCAGCAATGCAGGAACTGTAGGCAGCGAAACGTACCTTAACTGCCTACAGTTGTCAGGTTACCTCAGGCAAATAAATTCCATGTCAGGTCTGCACTTTCTGCACATTCAGTGTTCAGAAGAGGTAATGCTTTACTCAGACGCAGAAAAGAACTTCACTAAAAAACTTTTTTTTTGTATCAGTCACTTTTTCTTGGCCAAGCTACTATAAAGTATTGACTATGCAAATGTAGAGACAGAATGTGGAATCTAAACTGTTTCTCTAAGTCTCCGGTTGCTAGGTTGTTATCTCACTTCTTGACAAATATTGTTACTGGCAACTGAGCTATTAAACATCAGTTGAAAGGAAGAAAATAAATGCAAATTCTCTTATAATTACTTGAAGAATTTTCCACATCACTCAGTGCCATAATAGCCTTTTTTCACAACATGCATATATCCTTATTAATATCCATATTAATATCCTTATTAATACTGTTATTCCTGTTTCACCAATGAAACGTAACTAGAAAAGATAAAGTGACTTGCTGAAAGCTACATCAAGATAGTAACAGAACAAGTTCAAAATGCTTAATTTTTGAGTCTCAGTCGAGTTCCTTCACAATAAATATCCTTTCCTGTAACCAATTTTTATTCCTCTAACCTGTACTCTTCTCTCACAATTTCAGTATTTTAGCCAGTTACTTAATTTGTAACTGATATTTCTGGTGATTGCACATCAGCTTATAATTTATTTTTCAATCAGAATTTTCTAAAAAAGATGATAATTTTATAACAGGAAATAAAAATTAAAATGGAAAATAACATTGTAATGGATATGCTGTTATTTTTACCCAACGTAAGTTTTTTTCTTGAAAGTATGTGGGGGCAGAGAGATATATATCAGAACATATTTTGCATTCTAGTTATGAATGTAATAGTTTAAGAGAAACTATCTTCTCATCATTCTACAGAAAGTATATCCAGTACTGATATTTTCACACTGAGAGACAGATAGAGTGTCATCAAATGATCATCAAACTTCAATATCCCAGGAAAAAAATCCCACATTAGTTGATCAGTGAAAGAGGTCTCTCTGTGAAGGGCATGCAATGGTTTCTTTCAAAGCCACCTTTCACTCAGTGCTCTGTAAGAAAAGCAGTTCCTTTTTCCTGCATAGCAGAATATAGGACTTGCCTCAATGCTCAGCTTTAAGCCTAAATCAAAGTTCCATGAATTCTCTTTTACGATTGCTATTTTGAATGTTTTCATTAATAACTTGAGGGATGGAGTAACATTTCTTGATGACAATTTAGCTGCAAGGTCCACAGAAGAGTAGAAAGATACCATGTAGCTATATACATCATGGTAACTCTCCATTGATTCCAGCACACAAAAAGACTTGTCCTCCACCTTTGATGAAGAGTCAGTATGACATAGAAATCTCTTGAATTGACTTTTGGGATGGTTTGTGTTGAGAAACATAGGCTTGAGCTACATTAAATTAATGCTTCTGGATGAAACTGAGTAAAAATATGTATTTTTAAAATTTTTGTCCATGGAGGGTAGCTTGCTCACTTCCCTACTGCATGTAGGAATATCACTGAGTGAATTCTGCTTGCTCTCTTGGAAGTTGGACTCCGAGGAGGTTTTTAGATCTGAGTAATCACTAGGCTGTATACTTTGCTAGAAATACTACATTATGTATCATATCGTATATCTTCCTGCTTACGTTTCTACCTACTCATGTATATAAATATGCATGAGCTATTTTCCTGCTGTCTTGGGGTTTTATTCTGTGATTTAATCAGTGTCCTCTTTGCTGAATAATGGCACAGCTTCAATAGGGAATAGTAGGCAGTACAGCCTCCTTCCTACAGCACTCCACCAGGAAGGAACTGAATTCAGATTTCCTGCTTTCTGGACCATGCATACTTTGGCCTTGTTTTGAAAGAAGAGAGTGACTCCTGCCTAGTATTTAAAAAATAATTATGCTTGTGCTTAGGTACTGAGCTGCGGATCCTTGGTACTACATCAATGTGGCCCCCAATCAAGGATCCAACTCCAGAAAAAGGGAGGCTTTCATAAAGATCTACCCCGATGGAGTCCTACTAATGAGCTATGGGCAATTGTATTTAATTTTAAATACCCTTTATAAACATTTAGCTCCCTGCATAGAGATTATAAATTAAAAATGTGGGTTCCCATTTCCAGAATCTGCTATCAAATATTTAGGTTCCAGTCTCCTTTAACAGGTTTAGCTCTTGGGCCTTAAAGCAGGGTGTGAAAGTCTGTGCGCTTTTCAGATAACGGGTTTCTTTTTCTGCTCGCTAAATCCAGTGAGTCAGTAAAATTAGGAATCACATTTACATGAACTATGACTCACTTTTTTAATTAAAAAGCTGGCAAAAATAATAGAGGACATGTCTTTTTGTAGCACCCATTTTGCAAATTGTATTCAACTGCTGCCAAAATTTCTGTCATTACTGTTGGTTATTTAGTCCTATTAGCGATATTTCTTTTGGTCTACCAGATCCTAAGGGCTTATTTTTCTAGTCACATGGGAATAATGTGTTCAGGTAACTCCTTTTCTTATGAACTGGAATAAAGGGCCTAAGCCAGGTGTGGATTCCACTAAAATTTCATTTGGAGCTCTAGTGACTGTGACCAGCAGGTCGATGGAGGTGATTCTCTTGCTCTACTCCACCCTCCTGAGACCCCACCTGGAGTCCTGCATCCAGCGCTGGGGCCCCTGCTATGAGAAGGACATGGACCTGTTAGAGCAGGTCCAGAGGAGGGCCACAAACTTGATCAGAGGGATGGCCTCTGTGAAGAAAGGCTGAGAGAGTTGGGGCTGTTCAACCTGGAGAAGAGAAGGCTTCAGGGAGACCTTACTGCAGCCTTTCAGTACCTAAAGGGGGCTGTAGTGACTGTAAAAGGGGCAACATTTTTAAACTGGAAGATGATAGATTTAGATTGCACATAAGGAAGTAATTTTTTGTGATGGTGGATTTTGAGGCACTGGAACAGGTTGCCCAGAGAGGCTGTGGATGCCCCATACCTGGAAGTGTTCAAGGCCAGGTTGGATGGGGCTTTGAGCAACCTGGTCTAGTGGAAGGTGTCTCTGCCCATGGCAGGGGCTTGGAACTAGATCATCTTTGAAGGTCACTTCCAACCCAAACCACTCTGTGATTCTGTGATTTAGTACTTTCCCAGCAGAACTGCCTGCATGTAGTTCTCACATAGCCAGAAGAGAACAGGTACCTTTAAAACTCAAGTTCCATGTGTTTTTTAACCAAAATTCTAGTTATGGACATGTCTTTGTAACTTAGACCTCTCTGTCTCTCCTCAGTATTGGCTTTAGAATAGCCTCTGACAATTGTATTATTATTGAGTGCTACTGTTTGTCTTAACATTCTGGAATTTGTCCAAGCCTTCACTCTGTGTTTTTCTTTCATAATGTAAATGATGGAATGCTAGACAAACCTGAGGCTAAGAAAGAGCTAATGAAAAAAAACCACTGGAAACGACCTGTTATTCTGCTGCTTTCTTGCACACACAGATAATACCTACATACTTAATACACCTCATTTAGATGAAGATGCCCAGATGAAGAGAAATACAGCTTGTAAGACCTACAAAGTAATCCTTAGTCTTTACGCAGCATTAGTGAGGTTTCTGCAGAAGCAGAGGCTTCCAATTTGTAGAAGAAGAAAAGGAGAAATTGAGGAGGACATCCACAAAAAAGGACCAAGGGTCTGGAAAACATGACCTACAAGGAAAGATTGAATAAACAAGGGTTATTTAGATGAAAGAAGAGAAAAATATCAGGGGAAAAAGACTGAGAAAGGAGTGTCAAACTTCAAATAAGTAAAGGTCTTCAGTGAAGATCAAGGAAATAATTTGTTCTGTATGTCTACGATATATGTATGCAACAACATGTAAGGGCTTAAATTACATCAGAAAATTCAGCTTAGACACCATGGAAGTTTTCTAACAGTATGAATAGTAAAGGGATGGAAAAGCTGCCTGGGGAAGGTCATGGCACCCCTGTCTTTGAAGAACTTTAAGAACAGGTTAGAGAGATGTCTGCCAGGAAAAATCCAGGTACAGGTGACCCTACCTTGGTGTTTGATGGTGGAATAGAGGAACTTAAGGTCTTTTGTAGTTGCTGTAATTCTGTAAGACTAGTACGAATAATAATGTGTTTGCTTCATTTTGGTAGACTCCACTTGTGCTTTCCAGACAGTTTCTTGTGCTAACATCACAAAATTCTCCAAGGGATAAGCAGAGATTTTTATGGTACTGGCAAAAATTTAAATTTGATGGAGTGATTGCTAAGGAACAAGGAGAGAAACTCAGAAGGCTGAGTAACATGGTGTCGTGGTTTAACCCCAGCCAGCAACTAAACACCACGCAGCCGCTCACTCATTCTCCGCCTCCCCC
>JANZLQ010000017.1:8315100-8352984 GCA_026212715.1 Elanus axillaris
ATACTGAACTCAAAACACAGCACTGTACCAGCTACTAGGAAGACACTTAACTCTATCCCAGCTGAAACCAGGACATGTGGGCATTGAGATAACTGTGTTTCTTTTGTAGGGAAGGAGGTCGAAGAAGAACTTGATGCCAGTAACATTTGGCTGCAGGGGAAAGAGGCTGGGTACAGGAAAGGCAGTTATCCCCACAGAGAAGGGCAAGTGTCCCTTTGAAAAGGGACTTGTTGAAAGGAGGTTAGAGCAGAGGGTGAGTCATTCACTGGATACTGACCATTTGCTTTGGGTTCTGATCTTAGGAAACTGCAAGCCCTCTAGCAAATAAACGTCCATATCGGGATTCCAGCATACCAGTACCACAGAATGATAATGTGCTAGCACTGAGAAAAAACTGGCCCAAAGGAAGCATGAGTGAAAAATTGTTTTGTACAAAAGATGTTGATTTCAGTTGACAATAAACTTAACAATTAAAAGCTAACTTTTAGTGGCACTGTTACAAACTTTTAGTGAATGGATGTCATGTTTATGTTTATGTATTGGAAGCCCAGAAGGAAAAGCAGCAGCAGCAGCAGCAGCAATGTTCCCAGTGGAGGGAGGGCTTCTGGTGCAGTTTCAGCTGACTGCTGAGATCCATAATGGGGCTGGGAACTCTGCCACACTGGCTTGTTACCAACACGCTCCTGCCAGACAGAGGCAGGATACTTCAAACAGCTGATGAATGGTCTTGGGCAATTGTGACAGGTGGAAACTCTAGAACCAGTGTGCTCTCTTGTAGCTGAAGAAACTCAGTGGGAGCACTGGCAGCCACTGTGAATGCAGGCTTCTCCCCTCCCCTGATCAGTAAGTAGTATACCTGCCTTCAAGATGAAAAATGTTGGTATGCTGTACAGCTCCATGAGGCAGTAACAACAAAAATAACAGTAATCAGTAGAATGGAGCTCTAAGTAGCTAGGAAATGACCAACTAGTTTTCCTATTTGCTAAAACGTAGAAGACTTGTTTCAGTTTGTAAGCTTTGCTAAAAGAAAATGATACAAAAACTGTTGCTAAAATGCCAGCAGAGACTTCAAGCAGTTCTTAGCTCATTACCCATATGCTCACTCTTTCTGGTGATAACTTTATCTCATGGTGGGAAGTATTGCTTTATTTTCACGGCAAGAGTTCTGCATAGACTCAAACTAACAAATTTTCATTTTCAGGATGTCTTGGGAAGATGCTATCACTGATTTCATAACATCTAGGAACCATCCCTAAAGATAGGAGTTCGGGGATCTTTTATTGAAATTCATAGCATGCACAAGTTTAAGGGATCTCAATAAAAAGTGAAGGTGCTTTGCATGTTGGAAGGCCAGATTAAGGTACCAAATGGTTGTGAAAATCTATATATAGTATGGAGGGCAGGAGGAACTTCCTACTGCTAGGAATGATGCTGCTAAGGTACGTGAACTGTTCTTTTGACATGTGTAGTAAGATTCACATTTCCAACAAGTGCCAGAGCTGGTGCTCAGCATTTAGTCTATTGCTATGAAATATAGCAATTGATAGACTGTTTCCAATTTCTGGGGAAGCTTATTTAATATTGTTAAAGTTATTCTAAAATAATTTGAAAAACCTGTGACAGCTGGTCAAATTTATCATATGTGTACTTCACTGAAATGAATCTGGCCCAGATAGCATTTTCAATATCTCTTGAAGTATGACCACAACGCACAAGCTAAAATGGAGAAAAAGAAATCAAGATGTCAATTGTATCTAATACTATATTGAATAGGTCTGACCTGTGAGAAACCACTACAAATGTAGAAAGCATGATACTAAAGAATTTAGGAATCTTGTCAAAATTAGAGGTAATGGTTTGATTTATTACTAAGCAGTAGGAAAGTTTATTTAATGGCATCACACTTTATTGTTATTTTTCTTTTGATAAGAAATATATTTCACCTTCTGCTGCATTGTGGAAAATGGTCTTCAGAGTCACCAACCTTTTTTTTTTTTTTTTTTTTTTCTTTTTTCTTAATGTGATTTGATAATTACAGACTGGGGCCACATAGCTTTAGACAAGATGTACCTTTAAAGCATGAATTTGTCAGGGGTGTGAGAGTGCTAATAGGCTGTAATGGCCCTGACCAGCCTTACCTGGAGCCTCCACCAGTACCACTGCCTGGGGGGCTCCATTTCAGCTCAGGAAGGGGCATCCAGTCCTGGCCCCAGCTGTGCTGTGTATGGGCCTGTGCCCAGCCATGCCTGTGGTCTTACCTCCTGGACATATCTTGGACCTTTGCTACAGTCTTTCTCCAGTACTGTCTCTGTCCTTAATCTCCTGATGGTCCCTGGATGGACCATAGACCTCATTCATGTCCTCACTATGTCTGGGACTGCCCCTTGCACCCTGTTACCCGCACTGCTGCACAGATGCTATGGGGCTGTGCCCTGGTTAGTGAGGGCACCGCTGGGCTGGCAGTCCCCTCAGCTCCCAGCTCACCTTCCCTTAGGGAATGGCCCCATCGCTTGCTGCTCCCTGCCCATAAATTTCTTCTGTCTGTAAAGCCTGACTGTTCTGCAAAGCTTTTGGTTTTTGTCTTCAGTCCTGTCCTAGTTAATTTTAAGGACTTCTACTTTCTACTTAAGGACATTTTTGCATAGTAGCTCAGTTAACATTAGGTTATAATTATGACTGACTGGTAGACTTTTAGTATCTATCAAGGCCTAACACTTTTTTCTTGAGCCATGTGCAGGATCTTGCCTCTGAAGTTCTGCTCTGTCTTTGTGCATTGACATTGATACTGTACCATAGTAGTTGCTTTGCAAGTAAATAGACAAATGACTGTTAGACGGTGTGCCTATTTTCATGGTAAATACTTAGAATCAGAGACTCATGGAAAAACACAATTTGGAAGGGACATTTGAAGGTTTTCTAGTTCAGAATCCTGCTCAAAGCAGAGCTATCTTTGAGGGTAGATAGGGTTTTTTCTGAGCTGTGTTTAGCTGAGTTCTGAGTATCTCCAGGGATGGAGATGACAATTTCTCTGGGCAGCCTGTTGAAGGTACCCTCACTGTGGATTTTTTTTTTCATCATACGTGATAGGAATTTCCCTTACTGCAGCTTGCATCCACTCTTGTCCTTTCACTCTGCAACTCTGAGAAGAGTCTAGCTCCGTCTTCTCTATAAACTCCCTTTCAAAGATGGAAGACTGTTACTAGGTCCCCCCTGCAGCCTTCTCTTCTCCAAGCTAAACAAATGCAGTTCCTTCAGCATCACTTTGTACGTCAGCTGCTCCAGATGTTTAACCATGGCAGTAACCTGCTGCTGGGCTTGCTTTGGTTTGTCCTTGTCACTGTTGCTCTGGGGGCCAAAAGTGAAACCACAGTATTCCAGATGCAGCTGCACAAGTGCTGAGTACAGGTGAATAACCACTTCCCTTGACCTGCTAACTATACTTTCAGTCATACAATTCAGTATTGTAGGGAGTGTATTTCAGATGGACGGCATGGGAAAATTACTAACGCCCTTGAAGGACCTTGAACGCTGAAAACAAGCTTCGCAGAAGAGATAAGAACTGCTTGAAACCAAATGGTTGTTGGCAGGAGAAGCGGAATACGTGACAAGAGGATGAACTAAGAGCTTGTGATAGGGAGCGTGAATGGGAGGTAGTAGCCAACTGAATAGTTAGTTTATGCGCATGAACAAGTTATGAAAACCAATCGTAGTAAAGCTAGAAGCGTGTGTATAACTATTAAGAATATATAATCAAGCTTGTAAGCAGAATAAAGCATCTTATGTTCAGCACACAGGAGTCTGTGTCTTCAATCCCTTCACAGTATGTGGCTGTATTTGGTTTATATATGCAGCAGAAGGCTGAGTGTGGCCCCAGTTAAGCTCAGGGCACTGCAAAGCATCTCAGTATTTCCCCTTTCTGCCTGAGCCTGGAGACTGCACTGAACAGGGGTAAGGGATCTAATTTGTGTGCGAGTGAGGCTGCAGCTTGCCATCATATCCATCCGTCTGCCAATTTTTTTATTTTTTATTTAAAGAAATAGGAGTATATAAGTGAGCCTCTCTACTTATTCCTTTGAAACTCTGCCCTTCACATTGGTCGTTCTGTGAAATGTGCAAATGATGGCCATTCCATGTACTTGCAAGCTCAATGGATTATCATCTTGCTGTGAAGGGCACTACACTTTGCTTGGTCTTTTAATAACAAGTGTTAGTAACAATTTCCTCTGAATCCAGTGAGAACAGTTTACATAAGACAGTGGTGAGGGTCTGGCCAATATCAACAGAAACATTCAGGTAATTGTACTGCCAGATATGTTAGCATCTTGTGAGCACAAAAACTACTTGGTCCAAAGTATCCCAGAGTTTTAGCCTCCATACTTGGCGTACTGCCAAGCCCATCTTTTTTGAAAAGGCATATAGGTGCAGAGTGGCTTTGGAGAATTTTAGGGCAGAATTTGATTTTGAATACGTTTGGATGGAGATGGTTACCTGTAAAAGAGCTATTGAGAGAAAAGAATTAGTATTGTGACTCTTTAAGTGCTAATTTATGTATTAGCAAAAGTCCTACAGTGCAGGGAGAATCTATCCTTTTAGTATGCTGATTTAAATACCGAGGAAGAGAAAAAGGGAAAATGAATATACGTGAAACCATATTTCATTCTGTTAAGCCTGCCATTACAGACGTCACTGATTCCACTGTATGTAATATTCGGCCACAAAGCAGAGAAAATGTGTGCAAGATGCTGAACTGTACTTACAGTTTTCATGCTATTACTGGACAAAAACTTGAAAGATGCAAAGCATCTATAAACTCCCAAGAGGGAACAGCAGCCAGAAATAATCTTCCTCTGCACTTGAAGAAAACTTAACACTTTTCTGTATTTACATCTCAAACCCGAAGTGAATGTGTGTTTCCTTTTCAGTACTTAAGTTGGCCTTTATTGATGTACTTGGCTGTTGATGAGTGACATTTATGACATTACTGAAGGTTTGAAGCCACAAATAAATGTGCCTGTGTAACACCACAGTATGGTTCTGTGCTTTGTACAAATCCACACACCGCAGCATGGAGAACTGAAATGCCTCCTTCAAGACAGCACAATGGAGACACTCAGTGCACCGACACATTCTGTTCATTGTCACTGCCTCTCTCTGCAAGCTGTCAAAGGTCTGCACAACAAAAAATAAGAATGTGGAGTCTCTTATCACTGCACCAGGGATCAAGAGTGCTTCAGAGCCCTGAACAAAGGAAAAAAACATCAGAAGCCTGCTCATTTGGCAAGCAGAATGATAAATCTGTCTCATGTCAGAAATAGGATTCAAAGCAACTGCATTATTTCTTTATTTATTGCTGGTTTTAATATAAATACCAATGAAAAAAAATTTAAGGTGAACAGTGAGTTCAGCTGAGGAGAAGAACTTGCAATCTAGTTAATATTGATGTTTCTAACTGAAGTTTTTTGAGGATTTGGGGTTTCTGGGCTAATGCAAACAATACTGGGATCTGCTTCATTCTTAGCTCTAGCCTTATCCTGTTAAAGGCAATACATTAGCTACTCAGTTCAAGTCTGGAGAAGTCCTTAAGACAAGAAGCAGTTTTTATAGGTTTATACAGTTTATCTCACTCATAAAAATCAGTAGCCAGAAGAAGACATTACTGATGCTGTGACCATTCTTTACATCCTCTTTAGCTTCCATGCAAACACCTCTGAAATTAAGGTCATAAAAATAGTTAAATATCACACTCAGAAAGGTGAGTGGAGCAACTGCAGTGGGTAGCTTTTATACTGTGTGCTTTTGTTATGCTTTTACTGTAATGCTGGCACCCGAATTAGTACAGTTGTCCAACTGAAGTCTTAACGAAAGCAGAGTAGAACAGAAATATTACTTCTTTATATCTTTAGAGGCATATTTCTGTTATATATACCACTATGGCTTTCTTCCACTAGCAAGGCACTTCTGATTTTTCATCTTAATATTGGCTTCAGTGCTGAACATTTTTTTGAAAGAGTATGTACTCAGTTATCCCCATACCTGTATTTCTGCAAATGATTATTACTCCTGAAAAGTAATATTCTGCACTTGTACCTATGTTTTGAGACCACTTCTCCAATTTGTCAAATTCATTTTGGGTTATATCTCTGTCCTGCAATAGAATTCTTCAGCTTTATGAAGGCTGGACATCTAGAAAGCATATTCCATCCCTTGAAGAGAGCTGGAGCCAGGAAAGACTGCTTCAAAGTTTTACTCAATACATCCTCTTATTTTAAAAGTGGACTACCGATTGCTACCCCCTTAGTTGTTACACAGTGTTTGAAATAATAGTCTGTAGTATATTATAATCTGGTTTATAGTAGATGATAGGAGTGACCTTTACAATGCTGCAATTATGCAATACAATTTTGTCTCTCAGTTTTGTAAATTGTCACCTGTTTTACTCTACTGGGTCAGATGATCCAATTACTCTTTCAAGACCCTTTCTCAGTCTACAATGTTTATTACAGAAAATTTCTAAATGTGCTAATCAGAATATGTAATTCGTATCTTTTTTTTTTTTTTCCTCTTGGCTGATGCGATACGGTGTATATAAAAGGCTTGGCAAAAAACCTGTGTATTTTTAGTATTAAAATTATTAAGAAATTCAGGACAAAATTGAATATGCCAAAACCAAAGACAATGTATATTGTTCTTAGAGTATATAATATTTTAAACAAACGTCAATAATCATGTCAGGAAATTCTTGTATCTTGATTCTTTTCATGTCAGGTATTTTGGCATGATTATAAAAATAATTTAAAAAATAATTCGGTCTGAATTTGGCTCTCAGACACATTTCTGCAAATCTGGAGGAATTCCCACTTAGCTAATAGAGTTACTGGAAATTTAACATTGCTGGAACTGTGAGCTAGTGCCTGTGTTTACTGAAGTATGTAGCAATCTTCCCCTGGACTTCATTAGACTTTGATTTGCAGCCTTAAAATCTTAAAGATGTTCTTTTTATGTGTTAGTGTATTCAAAATATTTTATTGTGATAGATGTCATGTACACCATCTATTTTTTTAATGTCCAAGCAAATATTTAGCTTTAAAAAAGATGAATGATGTCGTTACTAATACAAAGTCCAGGTAGGGAAAGTTCCAAGTACAGAAGAAGATTATGTTCTCTGTTTTTTTAAAATATAATTAATTCTTGAACAAAGTTGTACTGTAGAAATTGAACGTAGGGACCAAGATCACTGAAGGAAGGCCTGCCTTTTGTAGTTTGACTGCCTGTAGTTAGTACGGGCTTATACGTATGGACAAAAGCAGCCTCTCTTGCTACATCTATATTCATAAATTAAGCCATACCAGAGTATATCACAGGATATGGGAACTAGATCCTTTCTATTGTTAAATTCTTAGAATATTATTTGGCAAGATTTGACCTGGGCCAAGTAGCACTTGTTACTTTCTGGGCACAATTTCATAGTTAGCACAGGTCATTCCAAATGAGAAGTTTGTATGGGGATGTTGCATTTTGCAGGGCAAGAGGGTTTGGTGTTGCAGGCATAGGCTTGACGTACTGATGGCCATAGAATAGTCTTGGACACATGCTTCTCAGCATAAACCATCTTAAAATAGCAAAGCCCTGAACATGCACTGTGGCTTCTAGGAACACTATGAACAGATGGATTAAATTAAAAATATGGCTTCCTGAAGTTAGATACAGAAGTCATGGATCAGAGATCATAGATCATAAATTACAGAATGGTTTGGGTTGGAAGGGACAAGGTGGCCTTTCATGCCATCAGGAGAAGAAAACTCAACGAGGGGGACCCAGCCAACTGCATCATCTGTTTCCAATCCCTCAACCTCTCATGTCAATGAAGACAGCACTGGTGGGCAGCATCCACTGCTTCCCTGGGCACACTCCAGGAGCAACTGATGGTGTTGAGGGCTGCCTTCCTCCAGTGCCCCTCAAGCTATTTTTGAGTCTGTGACACACACACTTTGACTTTTCTTGACCCCTGGAATCACTTTTTCATAGGTCATAGGATCATAGAGTGGTTTGGGTTGGAAGGGACCCTAAAGATGATCTAGTTCCAAACCCCTGCCGTGGGCAGGGACACCTTCCACTAGACCAGGTTGCTCAAAGCTCCATCCAACCTGTTCTTGAATGCTTCCAGGGATGGGGCATCCACAGCTTCTCTGGGCAACCTGTTCCAGTGCCTCACCACCCTCACAGTGAAGAGCTTCTGCCTTACATCTTATCTAAATCTACCCTCTCTCAGTTTAAAGCCATTACCCATTGTCCTATCACTACATGCCCTTGTAAAAAAGTCCCTCTCCAGCTTTCCTGTAAGCCCCCTTTAGGTACTGGAAGATTGCTATAAGGTCTCCCCAGAGCCTTCTCTTCTTGAGGCTGAACAAACCCAGCTCGAGAGAGCCTGTCTTCACAGGAGAGGTGCTCCAGCCCTCTGATCATCTTTGTGCCCTCCTCTGGACTCGGTCCAACAGGTCCATATCCGTCTTATGTTGGGGGTCCCAGAGCTAGATGCAGTACTGCAGGTGGGGTCTCACAAGAGCAGAGGGGCAGAATCACCACCCTCTACCTGCTGGTCACGCTTCTTTTGATGCAGCCCAGGATATGGTTGGCTTCTGGGCTGCAAGCACACATTGCAGTGTCATGTTGAGCTTAACTACATCTGTGTTAGTAAACTCTACAAGGACTGGACACAGTCTCATGATGACATATCTAATGCTTTTCCAAACAGCATTTGGGTATAGTTCAGGGAACATCATAGGCCATCCCATCACATCAGCAGCTAAGACCCTATTTTGGACTGGAAGAGAAGTTCTGCATGTGGGCGTGAGGCTCACTGTATAGTTTTGTCTTCGGACTCATTTTGTTTACTAGCACAGATGTCTTCTTTTGTTTCAGGCATGCTATTTCATGTTTAAATATCTAATATAAGCTCCTAGCTACCATGCAACAGAAACTGGCATTGAACTTTAGTTTGAATTAGAATACTGGGCTCATTAAACTTGTTTAATTATCGTAATGCAATATTTGGTGCACTTTCCCAATATACAGCAGACTTCTGCCTCTCACTGAACAGTTCAATCACTGTTCAGGGAAGCAGACTGCCAAACCTGGGGAATGACTTCATTTTGAGCAGGTTTATTTGTATGTCTGCGATTAATTAAAATCGACTTCTCTGTATGTAGAAATAGAAATTTTTCTAGTAAGACAAGCACTGCATTAAAACATCACCCAAAGGTGATGTAACTGCTGAAAGAAATTCATGCAGTCACAGTAAGATTTGCAGAAGGACTTGATAATCATTTCCCCAGTGCTCAGCTTTGGGGACTTACTCCCTGCAGTCCTTACCCATAGACAAATCACTTTCTGCACTATGAGTATTCATGTTGATAAGGAACTTACGCAAAAATGTGTTTGTGGACTGCATTTTTGTTGTTATGGCACCTTGGGAGTGTTGGGTGCTGCATTCCTTTTGCGTGTTG
This sequence comes from Elanus axillaris, assembly GCA_026212715.1. NCBI lineage: Eukaryota > Metazoa > Chordata > Aves > Accipitriformes > Accipitridae > Elanus > Elanus axillaris. The sequence continues at coordinate 8,324,604 of JANZLQ010000017.1, forward strand.
CACTGTAGCTGAAGTATTAGCCACAGCCGCAGCCAGGTGTCAGAGGGAGGATCAAAGAGATAACCTCTCATGAGAAATACTGGGAGCACAGATTACCTCCTGGCATTTCAGCAATAATTTCTATATCTTATTCCTATTTTTAACTCAGTTTTGTGAGGGTGTAAACTTACTAAGGCAGGAGAATTTAGGAAAGAGAGAGCTAATTGCAAACTATAGAGATAAGAAACCTTCCCTTTATACATCCACATGCACTAAAGCTTTCTGAGGCACTGGATTAACTGCACAAGAACAGTTAGCTAGAATAATGCTCTAGGTGCTGATGTGAGAAGTTGCATTAAATATTTCTGCCCTTATGCTGAAGTCCTTTACCTGTACCATTACCATTACAATTCCTTCAAAGATGCAACAGGATTTGAGCTGGCCTAGTCTGCAAAATATGTTCCAAATCTGAGTCTTCTGGGAACTTTTTCAAGCCATTGGACCATTCTATAAAGGTAGAGAGCTTCTATAATGTCCTTTGCAGGTAACACACTTTTAATATTTAAAATAAAAAAAAAAGTAAAAAAAAAAAAAAAAAGAGTTTTTTTGCTTATCCAGCAAGCCCCAAAGGAATGGCATAGAAATTCTGAACCCCTCTGGTCATCTAAACTTATTTTGAGGTAATTTTCCTGATTTAACAAAATGGAAGTGGTATGTTTTATCTTCATTCTTTTTCAGCTTGCAGAACTAATCACAGGTGGGCTGGTAGGGATTCAAAGAAAATCTGGAGGTGTTTAATTTCCTACCCTAGGTACTTCCTTTTGTGGCCAGGTGTGATTTGCTGTCACTGGTGCATAGTTATATATTTTAGTGAGTGTCATGCAAAGCACATAGGAAGCCAACCTGACATGTGTCATCACTAAGTAATACCTATACTTAGAACAGGGAACTTAGCAGCAAGGATCATAATTTATGTTCTGTATTTGTACAAAAAGGGCCCTGATTTATGACTGTGATGTCTGTGCTGGCACTTTAAAGGCAAAAAGAATAGACTTGCCTGTTACTGTTACAAAAGGCTTAGAGCTGAAGTTGAAATGATTATTTTATTGGTCACAGTCAGTGATCATACTGATTTCAGCTGTGGGAGATGAAAATGTCCCTTTTATCCTGAAAACTTCTGTAATAATTTCAGGCTACTGCTATTTCCACTGTAACACTGAGGCTGAGTTATGTGGCTAATAGTGATACATCCTGATATGAGGGCAACTGCATGGAGCAACTGTAATATTACCAATTTTCTAAAAGTTACTTGTTTGTAACATTTTGTGATGGCAGGAAAGAAAGAATCATTATGCTAACATGGTGACTGATCAGGAAGACGCAGCATAGTGCTATTTGCTGAGCAGAAAAGAAAGTGAGGAGTTTGGCAAAGAACAGGGAACATATCTTTTCTGCAAGCTCGCTCTCCTATATTAATAGGAATTTTCCATTGTTTTGTTTAACATAAACCCAGTCTGTTTATTTGCTTTTAATTTCAGAGAGGTTTTGGTGCATTGCAGTCATAGTGCACCCCACTGAGATAATCTAGAAGAGCATTATGTTTTCATGCACAAGGAACAAATCATGGTCTTGCAGCCTATAGTTTCTTTAATTTCAATTAAGGAAAGCAACAAGAAAGAACAGAAAATAAAAACTCCGTGAGAGAATATAGGAAGAATGTCTCTTTTATTATGTATTACAGAAAGCAGAAACTGGCATAAAGAAAAAAACAGCAATTTGGAGGTGGAAATATAGATGTGTTTAGTATTCCTTATGTTTAAACTGTACATAAGAACTCTCATCAAAAGGAAGGGTTAGGAGTCCACAGGACTCTCACAGTGTTTCACCACTGAACAACAATAATTTTAGATAGGCATTCATTCAGGGATAGAATTTGGATCAGGGGGAAGATTTATCACTCAGAATCTGCTAAAAGCTTTCAAAACAAAGAAAAAAACCCCTCCTCACTACTTCTATTTTAATGGCATATCCTTAAATGCATCAACTCAAAATTGTATCCACATGATTACATGACATTAAGGAAAGCTCTTGCAGGGAAGAAGTTTCAACAATATGTCCCAAATCTCAAAATTCAGATAGCAAATACAAAAAAGACAAGAAACAAAGTACTGTTTTGAAAATACCATGATTTTAAGCTACTCACCCAAGCACTTTATCATACTTTTTATGGCTTTGAGTAGCTGGAGATAAACAGCCTAATTCAGGATTTAATGCCTGTTAAAATTTAAAGGAGACTCTATAGGGTTTTTCCTAAAATTCTTACAAATGTGAAGGGCACACTGGTCAGCAAGGGTCCCATGGAAAGGTCATTCCCACCTGACAGTCTCTGTTGTTAGCTCCAAAAGGTCCCTGTCTTGTCCAGAGTAACCAGTGCTTGTCCTGGCACCCTGGACACTGCAGAGGTGAACCAGTCACCCTGTCTGGGGCTGCCACAAGTAAATGCAAAATTAACTGATTATCATGCTAAAATGTAAGACTTGACAAGTGGTATATTTGTAACAAACGTACAGAAGAAAACCCCAGGTGTTTCTAGCTACTGATGATTTGCTTAACAACTTCAAGACATTCTTTAGTCCATTGGCCAAAGACCTACTGACAGTCATACAGCTCTGCCAGCTGGGACCCAGATGTTTTCAAACATCTGCCTTCATGATTGCATTTGAAGGATCAGAATGTCATCTGAGATCATCCCTTTACTTTTTGGCCCTTTTCTCTGGGGACCCCATTCCAAATCAGATGTATTTGCCTAGTTGTCTTCTAGTAAGCAAATCAATAGTTTTAAACCATATTCCAAAGAGCTGTGGATTTAGAAATGCTGATGTCCCCAGTGCATATCAGACAGAGTTGGCACTTGGCCAGACAGTAAACAAAACATTCATTAGAGGCAGTATCTAATGAGTAGCTTGATACTTGACAATAAACAGATCATTTACCTGTTGAGAATTAAGTGCTCTTTGCAGAGTGTTAAGGAGTGGTATAAACCTTACTGCACAACCCTTTATATCATATTCATCAGAAATATGGTTTATATAAACATGGAGGGGAGAATTACGAAAGCACCTTATTACTAGTTATTGACAGAGTCTGGAAGTGATGACAACCAAGCAGGTTTTGACTGCTGGTATGTTTGGGATGGGAGCCCTCCCCCAGATTTGGCTTTCAGGGAGTAGAGGCACTGTGGCAACATCACGTAGGTGTGGTGAGATTCAGATGCATCATTTTTTCCCCCTTGTCAGAGTGAATTAATTAACCACTGCCACAGGTAACTGCTTAAACTGGCCTATAGTCATCATCATTGTCAAGAACAAATTTGTGTTTATAAGGTTTGTTTTAGTAACTTTAAAAAAAAACAATTTCAGGTCTGAAGATGATGATATACTAGACAGAATGGGAAAAGGGGATCAACAAATTCTAGAAGTGTTCAAATTCACCTGAAAAGCTTCAGCTATGTACTTTGAAGTGTTGATTAAAACCCACAATGCCAACTATCTATGTTACTCTGAAGCAGTAGTCTACATATTATCTTTCTTCATCAGTCCTTTTTCATGCCTGACTCCCGTTGACATCCAGCTGTCTGGAATTTCTCCAGAGTTCTAAGATTTCTTGAAAAATAACATCAGAAAAATTAGGACATCTTTAGACAAGTCTTCCAGATTTTTAGGTAGGAATTATGAAGTTTGTGGATTTTAATGATTGTCCCTCATAGGTGCCCCTAGTAACTAAAAGGGGAGAAAATTCTTCAGTTCCTCATGTGTAAACCATCCTGCTTCTTCCCAGATACATCCATTAAGCCTGTTGCTGAAATAACTCAAGATTTTCTTCTAAAACTTTACTTTCAGATCAACTTTGGTCATAATTTTCTGTAGTGTATACTTGTCAGAGTGATCCCCCAAAGTGCCAGATTCCAATCTCTATATTCTTTTCATTTATCACAAGGAGGTCTTTAGCAAAGTTACCTGATGTTGCGTGAAATCCGTTGGAAAATGGGAAGTTGCCATTTATAATTTTAGGAACTCCAGTTACATTTCCTGACTGGCCCTATAAGATCTCCTGTGCATATCTGTCAGATTTGCACAATCTTGAAAATTTTACTGTATCCTGTATTTGCTTAAAACACAATGTGATACATCCCTGGTGTTCTTGTTGACACGGTAAATGCTTTACTTAATCATGTCTTTTTAATAAATTAGTATAGTAACTAATTCTGATGTTGCTTATTTCTAATTACTTGGTAATGACAAAATCTAAAGAAAAAGGAGGATGAAAACTGTATTACTCAATGCCTCTTTTGCGCTTATTCCCCAAACATTTGAAATTGCAATGCAGTGAATCTTTTACCTTTGACCATGGTGTTATCTTGAGGTTGGCAGTTGCTTCCAAAATCAAGTGTACCTCAATGGAACGTAGTTTATCCGTTCAGCCACAGATTTTTGTAGGACTTAGGGCAGCTCTCCTGTGCACATCTGACACATGCTGCCCCGCTGTTCTGCGTGATGTGCAATGATGGCAGCAGCAGGTGCCATGGCTGCAGGCTGTGGAGCTGAAGCCTCTTGCCCTGGGAATTTTCTGCTTCACACCTTGGCATCTGAGACTGAAATTCAAGGTCTGCTTACAAACCAGTCCCAATTATGGAATGCTGAACTGCTAAAAGTTTTCTTCATATCTTGTTTGTTTGGATATTTGGCTTTAAAACTATCCCTTCAAAAATAAAAAAATGTTTACTTATGTGTGACAGCAGTACACCAAAGTGTTTGTACGTGAAAGGAGAACATGCCTGCACCAGCTGTCAACAGTTATACAACTGCACACCCCTTTTTCCACTTATTAGACCTACATCTTACACAAATTTGAGCTGATCCTTTGATACCTTGTAAGCCTACCAGAAAATCTCGTCTACCATGCAAGTCATGTTCCAACACTTTAATTTCCAGAAACCTTGTGGTAATGCAAAGATACATGAGTCAGATAATGCATTAAACAGCAAAAGTGGGAGCCTTTTCTAATATTCAGTTGTTGCTTACAATGTATTTTTTTCTATAGATCAGCAAGATGGGGTTAGACAGATGGAATGGTAATAAATGAATCTTGGACTAGTTACAAAAAGCCAGAAGGGACTGGAGTTACAGCTTACACACTGCTAAGTAGCACATGTAAAGTGTTTGAAGTTAAGGCTTTGGCTTTATTTACAGTGGAACAAATCTTAAGTGAATCACGGTTCTTTTGATGAACTTACATAAAGAAAAGAGATGCAGATTCCCAGAAGAGAACGGTCCTGCCATGGGAAGCTTTCTGCCAGACTGGTCAGATCTGAATCCATTTGTCTGGTCTCTGTTTTCCTTGGTGTATGTGCTAGGCAAGGACTGGCTCCACTGGAATCACCCTCTGGGCTTCACACATAAACATAAATGGCACCAGGGCTAGAGGCCAGCCCTCTTGTCCAACCCACGGCAGCTGTAGTTCCTGCCCAAATAGAGTCAAACTTTTTATTTTGGGTTTCACTGACATGCTGGGACTTGGTCTTTAAATTGGCTTCATCAGGAAAGAACTAAGGCAGACAGTACGTAAGGTGCAGTCTGACTTGCTGGTGCTATCCCAGGCAGCATTTGGAAGGAGGGCCATAGGAGGTTAAGATTATTCACATTTTAGCCTCCTGAATGTACCTTGATCAGCTGCGGCAAGGACAAGAAACAATAGCACCCTTCGGGAGAGGAGTGCAGGTGTTCACAGCTGACCTCCTGCAACTTGTACCAGGGAGGATGGGAAGTCTAGCCATTTTCTGCTAGCTGTTCTTTACCACAAGACATACTATATTTTATTTTCTTACCACGGCTGCCTTACAAAGGTAGGGTGAACCCTTTACTTTTGGCCTGGGTCTTAATTTCTTTTCTTAATTTTGCAGCTTGTTTCCTAACAATGAGCAAGAAGTATTCTGCCTTCAAAATATTCCAAAACACATTAAAAATAGAGTAATTAAAGCTGAATTCTGCTTTTGTTAGTGGCCTTAGTGGTATAAATAAGAGTTAATGATGACACTACTTTCTCTCAAAGCTTTATACCTAAGTATACACACTGGGATTCAGTTCAGAAGTTAGGCGCTTACACATAGGTGTCTACCTGTAGCTATATACAAACTCACTGAATAGCTAAAGTTTCCACTATAGTCAATGGAAATCCAGTTAATGCAGAGCCAAAGGATGGCTTGTCTAACCCTCAAGCCATTTGAAGGAGAATTTAATTGCCTAAGCATAATTACCTAGTGCCACTGCTGAGTGCTGTCTACCTGTAACCTGAGCAGGAGGGAGTATGCGTGTAGGCGTGTATGGAGAGCGGTGGCTAAACCAGAGGCTCTGAGGAGTGGTGGAGACACTTACCATATCCTGAGGTGTAGGCGAGGAATGGAAGGATGCAAGAACTGCTGCAGTGGGTGCTTGCCTGGGAAATAGCGGGTGTAGGCTTCACTTTGATGAGGCATTATGAAATACCAGGTTCAGAAGGGGAGGTTCCTTTTTCAGGGAGGTGTTATGAAGTTAAAGTGTTTCATGACTTTCTCAAAGCTGTAGAAGAAAACAATGTGTTTGGTCCGTTCCCCTCTGTTGTTAGATCAGGCTTTTCTTTTTATCATTTTTACCACTTGTTCTCATTATTAAGTGGTAGGATATTCATGCTCCCTTTGGCAGGATCAAGCAAGCTTATATGTGGATGGATGGAGGTACCTTTTGTCCTGGCACATTGACTAATGAAAGCTCCCACAGCCTGAAAAACCCCGTAATTAGATCAGTGTTTTTTTAGAGCTAAACCCACTGAACTAGTTTTGGTGTAATGATCCAAGTGTTTTTGTACACTTTAGGACAAATACTGTCCTGAAAGATAAAAGGTGTCTTGTTAGCATTTTGATTTTTTTTCTCTGTGCATGAGTAGCTAAATTCTGTTGTTAAATAAGCAGAAACCAAAGGGATCTGATTTCTTTGACTGGAGCTTGGCACCATAAATAAAACAGAAATTCTGCTGGAATATCCCCTTTTATATAACGACTCTCACTAATTGGCTTGCTAGAGAGGGCTGCAGATTTGCACTTTGATTTGCAGCGCTGTGCTGTAAACAGATCATTGGTTATGACCAAGCTTAAAAACATTCCCCAAAAGATATGTCAAGAAGCTATATTCTAAACTCCAGGGAAGATCCAGAGCATATTCCCCATGCTACAGATATATTTGGCCTGTTTACCTGTAGAGATGTGATGCAACTAAAAGCTTTAGTATCAGCACCCTGATCTACAAGGTCAATATTCTTAAAATAATTTCAGTTTACCAGTCAGGGAGCCACATAGCATTATAATACAAGCTGTGGAAATGGTATTTTAATAAGAATAATATCTAATAAATAGCCAAAGTACCTTGCTAGTGAATGGCCAATAGATTAGAAGGTCTTCTTTTTTTTTTTTTAAGGCAAATGCTTGTCAACAGGAAACATTTTTTGAAATTGATATGAACTTATGAACAGATTGTTAAAAATCAATTAACAAAAATATAATCATATGATTAATTATGACTATACGATACATTAATCAGATACAATTATATTATTCTATTAGATAATATATAAGTATATTATCTATTCTAGCATATGTAATATAGAACATTATATTATATAATACAATAATTCATATATAACTTCAAAGAAATAATTTAAGATAACTTAGTCATTGATTTCTTACATGATATAGAATTGGCTGAGTGAAGTTAAATGAAGTGGTGACATGGTAGCTGAGATGTGAAGCAAGAGGCAAAGACATTTATTGGCTTTGATAAGAAAGAAGACATGTTTGTTTGATTTTATTACAGGGAATTTGAACAATGAGCAGAATTATTAACTAGAAAGGAATAAAATGTGGGACTAAAGACCAAAGATTTGGAATGATTTGTGTGACAGCTGTTCAGAATATACATAACTAATGTCAGATCTTGAAGGTCTGGGTTTATTTCAGCATGTCACTCATGCTGGAGTCTTGGATTTTTTCAGTGTTTCTGAGTGTATGTCTTGTAGACTCTGCAGTTCAGGACAGAGTTCAAATGCACTCTGTGAACCAGAAAAATCCATTTTTTTCTCACAGAATACTTCTGTATGTGAACAGTAGTTTAAAAAATGTTCCAGTGAACTGGTTTTGCTTAAGCATGTGAAATCCATCAGCAGGATTTTGTACAAATAAGCAGACTTCAAAATCACGTGTTTGGTGGTCCACAGAGGGCCCAGGACCTTGCAAGTTGGACTTTCATTAAGTGGCCTTTCTTAACATCAGAGATGAGAAGGCAAAACCTTCCTCCTATCTCATTTGCTTAATCTAGAATATTCACTAACTAGCACTCACCAGGAGATGGCTGAGCCTAGAGTATACTGACCTTTTAAAGACATTTTGAAAAACATTCTTGAAAGAGAAGCTTGCCTTGCTGGTGGAAAGGTACAATTGTTGGTGACACAGAAAATTGCATTATACCTTTTCTGAACCAGTGATCCCTTTAAATCCTCTCTGAACCACTGGGGCATGATTTTCCTTTCTCATGATGCTCAGCATTATTGATGTCAATAGTTCTTTCAGGTTGATACTACAATAAATGGGAGAAAAATAGTTCTCTTTTCACTCTAAAACCAAGCTTTCTTTCTCATCAATAAAAGGCCAGTCAGTAAAGGGAAATGGAGAGTGGTGGTTCAGTCAAAGTGGTAAGAAAATCGTTTTGGGTGAGATTTGACCTCTCGTGCACACAGTGGATAGCACCCAACTCTTCAAGTTGCAGGCTTCATAGAAATGGCAATTATGGGGTAAGCTGACATTAGGGGGTGGGGGCGAATGACAGTACATACTTAACTACATCTTAACAGCACAGCTTTGTGCTGGTTTGGCTAACAGTGTGAGAAGTTCCCGGAGCAGCACATCTCCTGCTGTTGTACTTAGTCTTGAAGGATACTTGCTAGCACTGAGTTTCCAAGTGGTTCTGGTGCCAGCCAGCACGGGGGCAGAATGAAGACTGAAATTACTCAATGTTCTTACAGAGTACCAGGACCCACAGGTGCTTTGCTCTCCACTTCTAACCTTTCCACATGTGCTCATCTTCCCAAAGCCGGGAAGAAAAGCGTCCCAGCAGGTGTAGACCACCAAACTCTCCCTTGCCTGGACAGGGGCTCCCCTGGCTGTGGCTTGGTGTACGGCTGAACAACCCAGTACTCTCTGGGTGATATCTCTGCTCTCCACGAACACTGTCAGCATGTGCACCCAATTTGTGCTATCCTTATTTTTGAAAAGGGACGAGTCAACTCAGCATGTGGATTTTGCCGTGTATTCAGCTAAGGGTGTACAGGGAATACTAAGCAGAGGTAGATCTAATCTTAGAAAGTGACTGGTTTCCTCTCCATGGAGGTAGGGCTCACAGAGCCAAGTGGCTGAAATACTGTCTTCTATTTCTTCCACATGCTCCTGAAAGGGCTGCTGCTGCTGCTGTCTGCCCATCTGCTTGATGTCACTGAGCTGTCCCATCTTCTAGCAAAGACATTTTTCTGAAGACAAAAGCCACTGTTTGTGCGTAGCAGAGCTGCTAGCTTGGATCAAGGGGCTTCTGACCACAAAAAGAAAGAGGCTGACCTAAGAGCAGTCATTATTCAGGAGCTGACTTGCTGCCCACCTACCAAGGCTGCAAGTTATGCATCCCTCTTCTCATTCTCTGCTATGTTTTCTTTTCTTTTTTTTTTTTATTTTCAGCAATCACAGTACAGGCTTTCCAGTCATGCTACTCTTTGCAATGCAGAGAAATAATGAAAACACAAATTTTCCTTTAAAAAATACAAGAAAATAAAAGGGACTTCCTGATTTGTCATCCTCAAGAAGTCTGAAAAACCGCAGCTGGAGGCTTACAGATAATCCTTAGAACAGCATTACCTTAATGCATTTTCCTTTAAGTTTCAGCTAAAGGTGGCAAAAATGTTGGGAGGTGATGGCAGTGCAAGTTGTTTAGAAACCCTAAACACTGTAGCTGTCAAAAATGCCACTCATCATGGGCAAGGGAGAGAAACCCCTGGAAAGGGCTATTCTGGAATATGAATGGGGTATACATTTTCAGTGCTAGAAAATCTGCTCAGAAAACACTTTGGTCTGGGAAGCCTAGTGATCATGGCTTAATATTTTTACTCAGTGAACAGTCTTCAGCCCAAAGTAGACCTGAGCTCTAAAATGATCAGCATATAACTAGTGTTTGGCAGCCACCAAAAGCCACCTCCCTAGGTCTGTGTGAGCAGACAGGGAGCTGAAATGGGTGTCAGGGAAGGTGACTCAGTGGGATCCTCAAAGTACTGCTGGGTAGAGGAATCGGTCTGTGGTCTCTGGACTATTTCAGGCAATGGGTAAGTCTAACATCAACATTTCTGTTTGGCCACCATCTTTCATAAACAACCAAGCACTGTTATCATGCAATATGGAGCTGCACATCAGCTGTAGACCACCTTCTGTGGCCTCATAGGCCTCCCATGGTCTTCAGTCTATAATCCAGGAACCATAAATGCCTATGTGCAACATAGATAAGGGATAGAAGTGCACCCAATTTTTGGCATCCTTGTCTTTGAAAAGAGACAAGTGAATTCAGTACCTGGAGCTGAAAAATTTGTTCCAGAATGGATCTCTTACTTTTGTTTAGCTCTCAAATTAATGCATATTTTGAAAAACTAATTAGTTAAATATAATAGTTTAATACTTCATCAAATATTTATATATTAATTTATAATCATGATATTACTAAAGGTTAGTGTTTAACATTAAATGAATTTGGTGGCTGGCTTCTCAAAAGTACTTACAGGGCAGTATTTGAGCCCAAAACATAGTTGATCACAACCTACACCATTGCTACTCTCGTTACCCCACAGACATTGCTGTACACTGTGGAAAAGTTCCTCACCCCGTACTGATGAGCACCCAATATGATCTGCAGCAGCATGGGAAAAGCACAGTCCCAGCCTTCCTCTAGACTCCATGTGTTCAGTGCCTCAGCTGCCTGTGTGGTTGGTGTAGCAAGGGGAGCTCCTTTGGGGAAGCAGCTCTGGGCAGCTGCCATGGCCAGCACAAATCCTGCAGAAGGCCTGGGCCCAGTGCTGCCACTGCGCTGCTTCTGCAGAGAGCCTGGGTGCTGGGTGGATGTGGGGCTGCTGCCAGGGCACAAGCTAGATGCTGAAGGCCTCTCAGAGGAGGTACTTGCCTCCAGGGTTGAGGGTCCCTCTTGTTGAAATGTAGCTTCTGAGAAAGGTGGTGGGGCTTGCGGTGTACTCAGGCACTGAGAAACGTGCTTCTGAGGCATTTCTGAGCTGTGGCTCCTCTTCCCAAGACAGTGCCCTTACTGCCAGCCTTGGAGTATTGAGAGAAGATGATGCTGGGAGGTGGAGCCAGGTGGGAGAGGAGGTCAAGGAAGAGTAGCCTTCATCCGTATGATGAAGACAGTACACAGGCAGGAGCACCATCAGATCAGCAAAGATAAAGCAAGAATCTGAAGCCTTGTGATTTGGGCACATACAGAGACCCTGCAGGAATAGATCTGCATTTGGTTCCCAGCTTTTGCTCTTGTGCATGGACCATTGCGTGCTGCTGTCTTGGCATATATATCTCGGGGGAGTTGTGTCCACTTCTCAGCCCTTATGATATTAGCAAGCAGGCAGTACTAAAAGCGTATATTCTGGATTGTGCTCTTGGTCACTGGGACATTGGACCCAAATTTTTTATTCTGTGTTCCAAAATGGAGCACTATGTGGCTTTCATAGTTATGATGTGATCTTTCATGGTGTTTCCTGCCATATTTCTATTATTTCCTTTACTCCAAAACGTGAGAGACACATTAATCATAAAATATACCCTGCCTTCCCCTTTCAATTTTCAGTGAAATAATAAAAGGCTTGCCACAACTCGTGTGCTTTAGTCCTCATTATTTCTGCCCTGTTTTCAACAACCACTTCTACCAAGGAGTATAAAACCTCCCGATTCAGCTTGCCTGCCAAAGAAAACAACTGCAGTTCACAGAAATCCCTTAATAATTTCAGCAAAATGCTGAAGGAGCAATTTTGTAATTAAAGATTTCATATTTTCTTACTTGATGTTCCATGCTGGGCTGAGAGGTTTTTTTCTACTGATTCCATGATACCACACTGGGGGGAAAAATGGTTGCACAATCAGCAAGTTTCTTATTGGAATAACTTTGTCATATTGTTATCTCTTAGATTCAGGGAATAAATATTTATGTGTATCCTTTTTCCAGGCAACTTCAAATCAACATTTTCCTCATTAAATTGTTGCAGCACTTTAGACTAAGTGCTTTGGCAGGAGAAATTAATTCTGTCTCAAGCTTGTGGGTTAGTGTTTGGCAAACATTAATACATAACAAATCAATGTGATTTTATCAGAATTCTGTGCCGTGCATCCTGTGAGCTAATATGCTGAGTGTGGAGGATGGAAAGAAGCAAAACTTTTGTCATAGCAGAAGCTCATATTAATCTGATACCTTAAGAGCAACTGCTCTTGCTCCTTCTGTGATGTGCATGGTTGTCCTTTACACAAAACCTCTGGGGCTCAGCCAGGAGGAACTTCCTGATGTCTGTATCCCCATTCCTGTGTTTCAGGGACATATTTGTGTTTTCTCTCACAGGAGTTAAAATGGGACTGAAATTCATCCAATACTAAGCTCATCAAATGATCTTTTGAAATCATGCAGGATATTAAATTTCTTCCTGGCTGACATGTAGGTATAGCCAGACAACATGCAGCTAGCTTCTAATGAAGAATGTTCAGATGTCTCCTGTACAATTGTTTCTTGTTTTCTAGGACATCATTCCTTTTCCTCCTCTTGATGAAGGAAATGTATTTAGGAGTCTGAGCTGGAACACCTGCATACTCCTTCTTTGTGAATTTTACACAAGAATTCTTTCTTGTGCCCTAGACTAACCTGTTTTGCCCACAGATGATGGTCTGACATTAAAAGATAACAGTCCCTCATTTTCTGAGCCTTTTCTGATAAGAATGCTTACTGCTGAAAGCGTTGAAAGCTCAGTTGTTGGAAAATTGAGACCTCTAGAAACCTTAAGAAATCAAACTGAAAAAAAGAGAAAATTCCTACCTCTGTTCATTTGTATGCACATGTATAATGGTAGCCAATAACTACTGTCATTGATAAAGTACATGAATTAATAACAGGAAAGGTTCAATATATTACTTCAGCAAATTAATGAATAGCTAAACATATGATGAAATAGTAAATTTAAAGATAACTTCTATATATTACAGTTTTGTTCTCTTGTTTCTCTCTTCTTTTTATTAGAACCTTGGTTTATTAGCCTGTTTCTAAAACTCTTATTAAAATGTTGCTCTGAAATGATATATTCTGTTGCATAATGTTGAATTTTAGGACTTGCAGCCTAGCCATGAAGAAATATGCGCTGAGTCAGCAGAATGGCAAGTGCAGAGTTTCTGCAGAGAAAGGCTTCACCTCCCCTGACTTGCTCTCCCATAGGCTTGGAGTACAGGCTCAGCCCCAAGCCAGAGAGAGAGAAAGCTTTGAGGCTGACTTAACTGAGGCAGAGAAAAAGGGGAAAGCATAGAAAGAGGACGTTAAAGCTGACTTTAATTTGCTTGATTATTATTTGGGTGGGGCACAAATATTTGATCGAATGTGGACAACTTTTTGGAGAGCAAGGTTGGAATGTTTATGGTTATAAATACTGAACTTTTTGAAAACTGTAATGTAAACTCTACCTGAAAAAAACTAGAGTACTCCAGTAAGAATACATAGATATACATTGATTCAGTTTGCACCCATATAGATTACAAGAACAAAATTATAGCAGAAAAAGTGCCCACGATGTAAAGTAGACTTTACTCCGCCAGGCCAGATTACTGTACTTATCTCCTTCCATCTTTCAAGTTATTTTTTATACTTGCAGCTCTGCACTTTCATGACATCAGCTGACACCAGATTAAGTTCATTTATTTGGATTTACATAATTTCTAATGAAGATTATATATCTGTATTCACTGTCCATATATAGCTGAATATTTCAATATCAGTCACAAATGTACACACACACAAATGTACACATGTTCATACAGAATATTGTAATCCTAAAAGCAAAAGTACACAGCTTTATTTCTTACTTGGCCGACTGAGGAATTTAAGCAGTTAGTCTATGAGAAATAATATATTATGCTTCCTTGGCTTCTTTTTTTCCCTTGCTATTTTTTCACTCTCAAATAGAGAAACCCACTATTCAACAGCACAACTTCCAGATACTTCAAGAGGAATGTAGCAAAAATAAATGTTTAGGTTGAGTGCACTCTAGTCTTTTCAAAATAATTCATGGCTATCTCACTGTGGGAGTACTAATTATTGATCAACCTCTTTTTTTCATTTTTTTTGAAGTACTGTAAGCAGCTGTATTTGTAGAGGGCTTTGTGAACTTGGCTTATTCACTGCAGCTCAGCCACTGCAAAGCTAATTGGGCTGCTGACCTTGACAACAGGAAGGTTACACACATCACAAAGTGAATATAGGACACTGAAAAATGTTTGTTTTCTGCCATTTTATTAAAATGCATTTTTAAAGTTTAATTACTGGTATAAATAGTGAAGAGATCAGAGCAAGGAGTCAGAGAAAAAGCCATGTTCTGTGGCTATTAGTAGATTGTGTCTTTCATGGCAAAGCTGTACTGTTGTCTTGGTCATCGAAGATGCATTCTGCTAGTGTTGAGAAATTCTTTCAGCTTTTATGAAATGTAACTCTAATCCTCCTTTGACTATCCAGTCCTTTATCTTGAGATCAGTCATTGGACAGGTCAGAAATCCTGCCGTGGAAAAGAAACAGAACATTCCCCTGCCATAATCTAAATCAAATACTGTATTCAAACCAGACTACGTTTAACATTTAGACATTAGATACCACACTCATATAGAACATCTTTGATTTTGATAAATAAATATTTGGCCCTGCATCATAGGGTTTGTTAAATTGTTTGTCTTGGCAGTGTAAATTTGCTAATATTTCTTCTTATCTGTCTGTCTTTTGCAGCAGTAAGGAGACCAGGCAATATTTTCTTTCTTCTCTTTTTCAGCCCATATGGAATATACTACAGCATGATTTTTTTATTATATTATACTTTGAATGGAAATTATAGAACCCCCCCAGTGATACTCATTTGTTCTACTATTTAATTCTTCAGGGTTCTTTCAGATCTTGTCCTCCTTGCTGAGATGACCAGTCGGGATGATAAGGAAATCTATCTGTTCAGGACATAAATACATAAACAGCAGGAATTATGCATAGTGTTTCAATTCATAAAGAAGACTAAATATTCTCAACATGACAGTGACCACTTGTCACCTGCATTTTATCTAATGGTGCTAAAATTACTCTCTTGCCATCATCATGATTGTATTTAATTGTAATAGAAAAGTTACGAAATAATAACTTTATGGACAGTGTTTGAAGAACTTACAGGGTGGTGCAGGCTTCCTGCTCATTACTGGCATCCTATGAAGCATTTCTCACGCTTCCTCTGAAAAATGTCATCGCTGCTCTTCAATCCTAATAGATGTCTCTCACCCTGCTGTTCCTCTTCAATTCTATAATCCATGTTGGAATGAAGCCTGCAAGAAACTGATGAAAGAAACCGAAAGTGTAGAGCTGTCTTGCACTCTTGCTGTGCACAAAGCACAGAATGACAGCATGTTTGCTAACAGTACATCCGTGGCTTTCTTACAAAATCGACAGGCAATCTGGTTTCCCCAATTGATACTGAGAAAGGGGAGTCTCACATAATTACTCTGCTTTTAAGTCTAATTTTGTCTGTCCCTGTGGCTTGTGCCTCATGCTTACCAGAGTGAAGATTCACCAGGAGGGGCAATTCACCCTGGCTGAAATGGCTTCTAACTCCAGTGTGGCTGCTTGAGGTGCCTGTGGGTCTTCTCAACCACTGCTGCAGTGGATTTCATGCCACAGTCCACAGAACATTGTCAGACACAATGGACACGCTTTGACCAGGCTGAGGGGGTTGCTCTGATGGTATTCTTCATAGCAAGTTATGGAACAGAGTATCATACAAAAATAAAGCTGGACGTGACCTCAAGTGTTCATCTAGTTCAACTAGCTGCCCCAAGATGGGATCAGCTGTAACTGTAGTTTTTCTCTTTTTCAAAGGTTTGCAGGGATGGATATTCAACAACATCCTTAGGCAATCCACCCAGCCCTTCACTATCCCTGTCATTAAAAAATTTTACCTAATGCCTACCCTGAGGCTTTCTCACTGCCATTTAGGTTCATCACAGTGGGCTTAGCCTTGCTCAGTAGAAGTCACAACAAAAATAATAGCTATTTCCCTCTGGGAAACGTTGCCTGTGAAAGTTTAATGCATTTTGCAAGCCTGTCTGTGCATTCTGCATTTCTAAAACACTTTAAAGTATGTGTGAAAAGTCAAGAGAAGTTGCATTTCTGCATTTGGTGTCAAAAGGAGTCTGTATCTTTTAAGTATAATAGGTTCCATCCAAGCGCAAGGTCTTATTATGTTCCCAGTGCTTGTAATCTGGTTGTGCATCACCATCTCTCAGTTCACTGGGATGAATCAGGCATTCCAGCATCTTCTTGTACCTGTCGGGCTGGGTAGTACCCAGGAGTCATTTAACTTTATTCCAAAAGGGGAAACAAGGGAAGTTACGTCACCATTGTCAGGAAGGGAATTGGGAAAGCTGCCTACACGCTACACACTCTCCCTTGAAAAATTGTCCAGGGACCAAGACGAAAACCATGGGATATTTATTGTTAGAGACGAAAATGGGAAATACCTGGTTTTAGTAGAGTTGGTCAAACTGCCTGTCAAAATTTCACTATAAATTCTTTGCTAGAAAAGGAACTGGAAAAGCAGACTGAACAACAGGACAAAAGTGCAGTGTTAACCTCTGTGCAGATACAATGACTGACTGGTAACTAACTGATAATTTCTCTCAACTTCTAGTCAGCATGTCGGTTAACATAGTTAATTTTCATTTGGACCTGTAAGTGTAACTATGATTACAGGGATAAAATGATAAAATATGCAAGGGTTATAATATATTTAATCTTTTAAAAGTGGATTTTGTTTTGCTTATTATCTCATATCCAAACATGTTTCTGAAGCTGAGTGAGCATAAACTATTTGAAGATAACATGCCAGATTCTGTCCTTGGTTATATATGGCTTATATTTATTACAACAACAGATAATGCACATAGCTGACCTAAAAACATTTGCATGGTACACAGAATTTTGCCCATACTTAACAAAAGAATATTTCTGCTTAGATTACATAAACAGAGCAAAACTCTACAGATAGGCACCATGCTGTGAGCTTTTATTGTCTGACTGTGTCTAATAGTTGAACTGCCAAAACTAGCAGTGGGGCTAGAATGAAATATGAACAGATGAACTCTCATTCTTGTGTGAGAATCCAGAGTTTCCTTATCTATAAATGATGATCCCAGGGTTTGCAAATGAGAAGCACAAACGTTATGTGAACAAATGGCAGGGAGCTTTTACGTCCATGTTAGAATGATCTTCTGTAATAAATTAAACACCAGATACCTAAATCCAAACAGGAAGGAAACCCTGTAAATTAAATGTCCATGGTACATATATAACACGCTTCACGTTCTGAAACTTGATGTACACGTCTGTCTCTACTTCTGTGTAACATTAGTGTTTTGTAGTCATTAAATCTATTTCTTGTATCCAAATTTAACAGAAATACCCTGAGATACACTAGAGAGATTTTCTTTAGTGGCATGGAATTTTCCAGTACCTCCATTTTGGTTTCTTTCACAGCCAGGGGCATTGTCCACGGTATTGGTTACCAGGAAATGTTTATTATCATAAACTACCACTTCGAATACTTCTGGAGATACGAATATTTCTTACAACTGAAGTCCAGATAAAAGTGGATTTTTTTTCTTTTCCAAAGTAACTATTTTTACGCACTTTAATGACATAGTTTCTAAGTGAACTGTGCTGGCTTCTGCTAGGAACCAAAGAATGTGTAGCTGTTGTGCAGGATGCAACTCTATAAATTTAGAATTGGAATTGATAGGAGTGTAGCAGGAAAACATAATCAAAGGTTTGTCCTGTTGTATTTTGCAAGGAGCACTGGTGGATTTTCTTTTAAAAACTGCATTATTTGTAAAGGCAGTCCAGTGAGATCTTAAAAATCAGGGCAGCTCATTAATATGATGACTCTGCAACTCACAGTCAGCATTCTCTCTTTAGTCAAGAGGAAGCAGGTCCATTTTACACAACCAATTGCTAAACCTAGCAGCTTATTCATGCAAGCAAGACCATTGAAATAAATAGTTTTCCTCTCATTGGTTTTGTTTCCTTACAGTAATTTTGTCCACGTAAAGATTGGCATGCTTATTTAAAACTGCTTATGCCAACATTGCTAATGCTAATTCTTCCTTATGTGGATTTATACTGGTATAGTTATTTCCTTGAGAAATTCACACTCCTAAATCAGGCAGCTATTGTCATACAAATTAGGACTAATAAAATGCATATTTGCCCATTTTCTGTATTTGATAAGCAGAAGTCAAAATGGGACCAATGCTTCAAGCTGAATATAATGAGGAAAGAAAGAGAAAGAGAAAAAGAATGTCAATGAAAAGAGAGGAATAACAGATAAGATGATAGGGAAGATAAGAGGAACTTTAAGAGGTCCCTCTTCCCTTCAAGTTTTGGAATGTTCTGGCCACCTGAAATCATTGTTTGGAAGAATATATCAACTGAGACTTATTTTGACACCATCACCTCAGGTACCTGCCCTCTTCTAGTTACTGTGGTCTCCTTTTTTGGATGTTTAATTTTTTCTCTTTCTTTCTGTCCTTGTTTAATCTTTTAAATCTAATCTAGCCAAGTTGTTTTTTTGTTTTTTTTTTTATCCAGTTCTACCTAAAGAGAGATTCTGCTGCTGTGGAGCCCCAGTGTGGCACAGGGTAAACATCATGTCTTTTTAATGGGCAAGAAGTCCTCTACCATGGCTGAATGCTGATGAATTATTTAAAGTAGAATAACTAAGGTATGCTACGATATGAATTACTTTATATACATACATCCATTTGTTGCCTTGGCCCATCAGCTGTATACTGTCTGCAGAAATGCCAGTCCATATGAGCCTTTTAACTTACATGTGTATGTTTAGGAGATATAGCAAGAAGCTGAATGTGGACCAGGAGCTAAAATATACAAATAATGTTAACACTTCTGCATACATCTGATGATAGAGAAAAATAATCTAGAAGTTTCATACAAGAAGGATTGATAGGATCATATAGGAAGATCAATAGATTTCCTAATACAAAGCTGTTATGCCAGAAGATACCTTTAGCTACAGGTCAATGCATGGACCTCCAATTTTGTAATTTTTTTCTTTTACTTCTTGTATTACTATAGCTTGACCATATAGCTTGTAAATAATTTCCACTATATGTTAGGTCTTCTAAGCATGTAACTACTCATATCCTGCGTGATGACAAGTATCCAAATTCAGTTCACATATGGAGGGCTCTAGAAATGAGAACATGTGTTTTAAACATTGGCTGAAATATAAAATTCTTGTCTTTGCCTGGTTCTGAAAATAGGCCCAGAAAAAATAATTTCCTAGACTCTCTCAGCATAGAAGCATCAATCTGTTTTAATAACTTTGCAATAATTTGGGGGCTTTCAAAAAATGATTGTTTTTACAAAATGAAAGCTGCCTAAAGAATTTGTATGAAAGATCTCTTTGATATGTACAAAATACCAGGCCTGGAACCTCATCCTGCTTTGAAACTCATTTTGCGTTTGCTGTGGTCCAGTTAACCTAATAGTTGAAGTGTAGGGAAGACATAAGTGGTGAAGAAATTTGAATCAATTATTGTCTCCATACAAATGTTACATCTCAGGCAGATTTCATTTTTTGACTTTGTGAACAGGTTCCGCTGTACATAAGTGCTGTCTGAAGGTTCTTACTTGAGTGAGAACACATTTTGGCTAACAAAATAAGTTTATTATTCTTAAGTCTGTATGTTTGCTGCTAAACTAAACGTGGATAAAATGGTAAGATTAAAGAACACAGCAGAAATAACTGGTTAATTGTAATTAACTATCTAGCTACATGAAGCTCTTTCCTAGATGACAGTGTATGAAAATACGTAGTGCCTTCAATGCATATCCAGAAAAGTGGAATCTTCAATTGGAAAAGAAATGCTTCTACATGGCCTAACAAGGCTCAATTTGTTTGGACTGTGAATGGGTCTTTGGCATGTCTTTAAGCTGTGTTTAAGGTGGTTTAATTTATGGTGACCTCAGTAGTCACAGAATCTCTACAGTATAAGCTATGGATCAGACTTACTATCCTAACCCTGACATGCTCTGTGTCATCCTTTGAGCTGATGGGATGCTCTTTTGCCAGCTTTTGCTTCTGAACAAGCAGATTAACAACACTGAGTAGAGGCAAATGTAATGCCTCTGATGCTAATAAATGTGTGCAGATACTGAAATGAAAAGACTTCTGGATTCATAAGAAATTACTGCAGAGTTTCCTATAACCAGCATTGCACTTTTTCCTCAAGCTGGTTCTATATTTTTTTCCAAATGTGTAGCACAAACAGGATGAGCAGAGAGAAAGAAAGAACCGTTACTGGACACAAGTACATTTACTTTTGCATTATTAGAAAATTTAGAAGTGTAGCAAGTCTGGTAACATAAGTGAGTGATAACATAGTTCGTAGAGGAGGCTTGAAGGAGGCAAAAACCATAAAAAAGACCAAAATAAAAAAAGGATATGTATGGAATACTTGCGATTTTCATACACCTAAACCCAAGGTTTGGGAGAGATCTGCAATAGATTCTGTGTGAGCTCCCAGATTTCCAGTGACTACAGGATCTTAAAATCTGTCAAATCAGCATCTTTATTTCACAGCATGTACTCATGGGATATTTCAGTTCCAGCCTAGCAAAAGAAAAAAGACAGCTGCCACACTGTCTGCTTTGATGTTTGCAAAAATGTGGTCAAGGATTTCTGAAAGGAGATTAGTAAAATCACATATACTCAAGTGAAGCCTTGCCAGGCTATGTTTGCTATGCAGGATAAATTTGATTTGCAAAAATGTGCAATATAGATTACTAGATTAATGAATTAAAAGAACAGAGCTTGCTGTCTGTCTTCTGCTCATTTTCTGTCTCATGGGAAGAATAAATTATATTCTGTCTACTCACAGGAATAATTAAAATTTTGAAAAGCATGCAAGTGCAGTATTGAATAGTTACTCAGCAGTTTGCTATTTTGCTGAACTTGCCTTATCACAAAGTGAACATCAGTCTCTGCACCTAATCATTATGAAGAAATAAATGCCCCACTCAAGACTTAATTTTTGCTACCTTTCCCTCTGATTTAGAAAGAGGGTTCAAACTGGGATTTTTGAAAATGTTTTTCTTTTTTCATTTCTTGCTTCATCACAATTATTTTTTTCACTAACTTTGGGTCCTGAATCGGTTTTGCATCTGTCAGTGAATATTTAGAATTTTACCTGTGAAACCTGTGGGAGGGAGGACCTCTCACACAAAGGCAGAATCTGGTTAGAGGTCTTCATCCAGGGCACAGCAAAGACTGTGAGATCCTTTCTTATGATTTCTGTGGGCACACAAGCAAGGACAGAACAGCCACTGCTCCTTTCAGATAACAAGTAACTATACTTTGAGGGGAGATAATAGTGGAAAGGATTAGCCTCCAGAAAAAAGGTACATGCTGAGGCATATTTGGTTGTGTGAGAAAGAAGCAGGACAATCAACAAGAAAAGAGAAAAGACAAAAAAAAAAAAAAAGGTGTATGTTGCACGATACTAAGAAAAAAGAGAGACTTGGGGCTTTTGGGCAGGCAGAAAAGGGGCTTGGTGCCAAGGAGAAAGAAACCTTATTGCATTGTTTGATTCCACATATGGGGCTCCAAAGCAGATGTAGTCTTGATGGAGGGGAAGGAGCAGTTCCTTCTCTCCAGTTGTAGGGAGGTCATGTTTTACTGGGTGGGCTGCTGGAAAGAGGACTGCAGGTCTATTAGTTTCCCTGCTAAATCAATGTCATGAAGGGAATGCGTGTGCTTGCATTTTTCTCATTGCTGGGGTGAATAAATGGGACCACATATAAGAAATACCTGATTTATCAATTTCTCTCTCTGGTGGAAACAACCTACAGGACTGCAAACCCTGGCTGATATTCCAGGACAGGTAACAGTCTCTCTCTGTATAGATTCAGTGTGCATTCATATAAAATATTTCTCCTCTCAGATAGTCTCTCTGCAAAACTCCTATTTCTGTCAGTTTAGATTAGCCTTCTTAACTTTAGAGCCAGCAGCTAACAAGCTTAAGAGCACAGCCTTGTAAATCATCTGTCTTGCAAAGGCACTTATGTGGATGGGCTGAGGATCTCTGAAAATCAGGCCATTTCATTTTACAGGCTATATATGGATGCAGCAACTTAAATTAGGCATGCAGAAATGTTAGCAGTGGGATTTTCTAAAGACTGATTGCTGCTTGGTTATTAGAGCATGCTCCAAATGCTTGTTTTGTGCCAGAAAAGGTATGACAGCAATACTTCACTAGCCAAATGGAGAGAATGACCTTTTTGAAATGGTTCCAGCGCGGGATGGGGCTAACACAGCAGTATTAGTGCATGCGGGTGGATACTCAGAAACTCAGGAGTTCAGCTGACAGAGTGGTTCATTTTCAGCTAAGAAGATGTACTCTAGATTTGGTAAGCATGTGGCCACCCCATGGCCCTGAAGGAGAAGTGTGGGGAGCTGGCGCGAGTGGGTTGATGGTGATAAGGCTATATGGCTGAAAGTAGGGGTCAGGCAACACTAAGGTGTGCTGAGCCAGTCATTGGCAACCTTTCAATGTTAGAGCACGTATCTTTCCAAATCAAGAGTAATATGCTCAAGGAAGCTGGGATCCTTTGGTTTCAAAAGTAGTTCTCCTGAGCTACTGCTTTCAGAGCTTGCAGCCCTGTACCAGCTCAGCTGTGTGGGCAAGCAAAATCTGGTTGTCCTCTGTGCCGCAGGCTGCTGGCTCTGCCGCCGGGCCACTTGCCCAGGGATGGATATTTAAGCGCTGCCCTTAAAGTTGGTGTGGTTGCTGCCCACGGGCTCGGTCGTGCATTGAGCAGCCAGTGAGATGATCTGCACCATTCACAGATACTTGGTCAGCTTCCCACAGAACTTTGAAGATCTCTGAAGTACCTTCTTTTTCAGTGAATGGGACAAGATCATATGGGCACAGGCTGGCTGGTGTTGGGGACTGTGGCTGCGTTTGCAGCCAGGGAAAGAAAACCTGTTGAATCTTTGCTGTGCAGCAGGTAGCCTGCCAGGTGTGCTCTAAGCAGGCCGCATAAACAGAGGGCAGCTGCTGGAATCTGGATTCTGCACATGGGACCCATCTGCTCTGCTCCCTCCAGGCTCCTCTCTGGCTGTTGGTACAAGTTATCTTCCATCGAGCAACTGTGCTGCACTAACTGCAGATGCCGCTAACTGGTGGGAACTCCCAGGGTGTAAGGAGGAACAGTGCCAGTCTTTTTGCAGTTCTAAACTAATTGCTGTGACAAGCTACTATGAGGAGAAGTGTGATCCCCCTATTTCACTAATTGCAATCTGAAATAATTGAACTTTAGTTAGTGAGTTGCTCTAACTTGCTCCAGCTCATGGTCTTTAGTGCTGGAGAAATACCAGCAAAGCTGTGGTTTGATTTGACAATTAACAGGTTGCTAATTTACCAAACAAGGGCTTGTGCCTTGCTTGAGGAGTGGGAGTCTGCTCTCAGTGAAAGTTCTGTTGTTGGTTTTTTTTTTCCTCTGAAAGGTTTGATTTTAAATAGTGACAGTTCAGTGGTAGAAGAGTTGCTAAGTGCTAGCTAAAACATCTACAAGCCCCGGATAGTTCCACTGTATTGACTCCTTCGCTGTCACTGCTCTGCCTAAGTATTTGCAGAAAACAAACATTGGAAGGAGAAGGTACTTTGAAATTACTTCCAGAAATTTGTGGTTCCCCCTGTCTGAGCAGAAGGCTTGGAACCAGATGATTCAGCTCTGCACCTCAGTGGCTGTGTTACAGCCCAGATCAGAGACGCCTCCTTCTGCTTTTGGACATCATGCCTGCTCCCCCCTGCACTGACATACGATACAACTGATATTAAATTTAGTCACAGCACTGTCATGGTATGCTGTGATCTCTGTCTTCCATTTGCTGAAGGGTACATTCCACTTACAGGCAAGAACAGCATCCGCAGTCATTGGGCTGGCAGTAAGAAACAGAGGCTAAGGTGATAATAGTAAACAAAACAGGGCTAGGGCTAGGGCACAGTGCTAGGCACTGGCACACAATTGTTCAAACTGGCTCTTAGCCAGGTATGGGTTTTGGCATGCACCAGTTACCTCCCCCGGAGGAATTCCCAGGCATAGCCTGGATGACAGCAGCTGTCAGAGACCGTTCCTAAAAAATCAGTGCGAGGGAGGGAGGAAGCCATACCGATGCAAGGTGTGCTCTGCCAGTTAGCTTCAGGGCCCGTGGTCCCTGGCCCATTTTACTCACTGATATGGACAAAGCTGGAGATGCCAAACATCTGATCCCTTTTTCCTGAGTCTGAGAAGCAAGAGCATCTGTAGGATACCTTAGCCTTGGTACTCTAATGACAGAGCTGCCCAGGAGCTTTCATAGCCTGAGATTTTAGAGATTTCTTTTGTAATAAATGCTTAGGCTATGTACAGTTTTATGCTGGAACTGGATGATGCCCTTTCTTCCAGAGGCTCTGTAGAAAGCCCTTTTAAAGAACTACACGCCATGTTTTGTGTACCGCAGGTACAGTATATCCCGGGTAAAGCAATAACAGCTGGCATACATGTACACCTCCCAAGAGCCATCCTTGCAATCAAAGTCAGTCTGGAGCTTTGCCATAAATTACATAGCAACAAAAGCAATAAGGCATTGTTTTATTCTTTGGAAAGAAAAATGTCTCCTAGGCTGGCTGGGTTATCTTTAATGCCTTTGAAATTTAGCAGAGCCATTTTCTTCATGCTTTGGGAGCTCATGGCGAGGGATGAGCACTGCTAATGAACCACTTTCAAGGAGTCTCAATTTAGTGAAAGCCTGTTTGTGAATGCCTTCAATAATCAAGAACATCAGCAGAACAAGGTTGAAAAGACAAAACCCTACAGCTTGACTTCACACTGCATACAAATTAGAGAGCCGACTCTTTACATTTGATCTTTTAAGTAAAATGCTAAAGTATGGTTCCCTTTACACTTCCCTTTGCCTCTCATCACCTCACTTCTGTCAGTATGATTTGAATGGTGCTGATTTATGATGCCACTGCTTTATACATCAGCCTGGCTGGATTTCAGCTACATTACCACATGTTGCCATTGCCATGTCCTGTCTTTGAACTGAGGTGTTTGCAATTTGTCCTGCTGTGGCTTCTCCCCTTGACTGCAAAGGCACAACCCAGCAGATATTCTTCCATTCTTCCGGGTTACTGGAGAATGACATATGTTTTGGCTCTTCTCATCAGCAGACTGAGCACCTGTATTTGTTTGCAGTTAATGGGAACTTGAAGCCATGCCGCTCTATGAGCTCCCATTTTCACTGAAAACTGGGGATGGGCAGCACTTCACAAAGCTGAGCCTTAGAAGCTGGCAATAGCTACTTGCAATGAACATATTATAAAAGGGCTCTACTTAAAGGGAAGCAAAACTCCTGAGCAGATTGTCTTTAATTTGTCTTCTTTACAGAAAGAGTTACAACTGCTTTATGGTTGTTGCTGCCTTTTTTTTTTTTTTTTTTTGAGGGATTGCTCCACTGCTATTGTTCTCATTAAATTCATCCATTTGTTAAACAACCTAAATTGCCTTCATTCCCAGCTGCTGCACAATGTAACTGTAATAGTGCAGATTGTTTTACCAAGACGGCTTGATTTTTGTGGTAGGTTATATGGTAACAAATTGTTTGTCAGAGAAATTTAACCATAAATGCAATAATATATGCACAGATTGAATCAATGAAATTTGTGATCACGATAATACTGCTTTTCTATTTTATGATAAAGTCAATCTGTCGTTCTCTTAAAGATAAAAAGCCAGGTTTGATGACTACTAAACAAAAGAACAGATGTTCCCTGCTCAAAGTTGAACATACAGAGTGTGAAACTCTTCTATGACGTAGTGAGAGCCCTCTGGAAGGGATGTATTCATAACGTATTTTGGATCTGGAAAAGCAGAAGATAATTATAAGACCGATTATTTTAATTTCAGCACTTAAGCACAATCCAATATTTGACTGTAAACTGTTTGATCACCTCTCTGAAATTTTTCGGACTCTTGCTAACAGGAAGACTGTCTCCATGAGCAATTTTAGCAAGAGCAGGATAGCTGCCTTAAAATGGCTGCAAGCCTTCATGTGACACCGATGAGAAATCTACAGGAAACTTTTTTCCTATAACTTGTTTTCATAGCGAGATATTACAGCAGAAAGGCTATCTGGGAATCAGCACTGAAAATTACAGCAGAAAAAGAACTATTTGGGCAAATATTGGTAAACTTTCCTATGTTGTAACATTTTCAGTAAATGGCTTGGGCATTAGAGGAAGGATATCATCAGCTCATTCTCAGGTAGCTGTTGCTGGTCAGTCAGGCAGCTCTGATGTGAGTCATAGAGGACAGGGCTCACATGGAAAGATGAAACATCACGTGGTGCAGCCATCCTCATCTCAGCTCATTGTTTAAGCTCCCTTTACTGTCAATGGAGAGAAATATACCTTCTGGCAAAGCAGGCATCCCTTAAAGTCAGCAAGGAAGAATAAGGACCTCTGGAAAACAGTAATCTCGTTATGTCTAATGCAGGTGAAGGATAAGTGTTCAGCACCTCCCTCTACAGCAAGACTTTCTCTCTCTGGTGACTAGAAGAGGAACCTCAAGTGGCTAAGGTAGGTGACTGATTAGATAATTAAGACCAGGTGAAATAAATCCTATTCAAGCATTGGTGGAATTGTGTTGATGCACAGAATACAGTACATCTGATTTCCCTTCCAAGCATATAAGCACTTTTAGCCATTTATGCTACACTCAAATGAAAAGGTGCCATGCTACACCATAGTTTTAGAAATATTGGCATTATTAAAGTTCTCCAGCATTTGAAATACTTTTAAAGCTTCCCTGCACCTGTTTTTCCTGCTTAATCTCTTAAGAGCAAGCAGTTTCCCTTACACTCTTGCCTTTTTTTCTTCATCTCTCTACTCTTCTCTCTGATGGTAACTTTAGACTGTAGTCTACTTGCTGCCTGACCAGCATTGAATTGATGCCAGGTTTGGAAAGAAATCTTAATATTTTTTTATTTCATTGAGAATGGCTGACTAATAACAAGTTAGTGTTTGCAACTCAAGGTGGATAGACTTATTTTTTGGTCAAAAGTGTCATTTTAGAAGCCTTTACCCTTTACACATTTTCAAATCAGCCAAGGTTGCAGCTTTTGAAAAAATCCAAAGGAGACAAAAGCAAACCAAAATAAAACAAACCCCGAAGTGTCTTTTCCATGAAGGAGAAACTGAAGTAGCTTTTTTGCATCTAACTCTATATGATTATTATTAACATAGCTGATGAAAGCAGTCCTCACAGAAATTACTTAAACGGCATAAAATGAATTCTGCTAAATGTTCAATGACCTCCCAAAATGCTTTTGTGCTCTGTGAAGAAGCCCGAGTTCATTTTTTTCCCCAGTTTGCTGATTTCTGGTCCAGATGACATGGAGTGCAAAGGAGAGCAGCAGACTCAGGCGCAGGGGATTTGCCACGCAAAGTAGCAGCCATTCCACATGTGGTGCTGGCATGTTCCTAGAGGTGGTCTACATATTTAAAAAATACTTTCCTGGGTCGTTGATGCTTTGTAGATATAAACCTGATAAATGCTACTCCAAGTCATATGATTCCTATGCAGCAGCTTTCATCGGTGCACTCCAGTACTTATTTTCTCTCCCAGCTAAATTAAAACCCACTAATGCTTGGATTTGTCAAAATACAGTGACTCTGGATAAAAGTGAGGAAGTAGGGAAGAGAAAAAACCACAGATGTTTCATTTTCTTATGTTGGCAAAACCACTTAAGGCAATTTTTCATGAAAGTACTGAATTTGAAAAGAAGCCACTTTCTGTCAACGTGGAAAATGTATCTAATACCCAGTTCCTTTAGAAAGAAGTACAGGAAAGAGTTATGTATGGTTGCACACTTGCCTACATAAGGCTTCTCC
>JANZLQ010000017.1:8353172-8393585 GCA_026212715.1 Elanus axillaris
TTATTTCTATCGTTATTGTTCTAACTTCTCTTTTTGTGTTGCCCCAGTAAATTGTCCTTATCTCAACCCTCGAGGTTCTGGGTTCCTTTCTTTTTTCCCTTTCTGGTTCTCCTCCCCATCCCACCGGAGGGGGATGGGGGGAGTGAGCGAGCGGCTGCGTGGTCCTTTGTTACCGGCTGGGCTGAAACCACGACAAAAGTGTACAGCTTTTTTCATGGTTACTTAGAGACTGATTGAAACAAAATACGTGCCCTTTACCGAGCTTACCTGAGACAGACAAAGTAATAAGTAGCTGCCCCTCTAATGGAAGAGAAAAAAAGAATTGCCATTTCAATTTGGTGGTATCTGTTTCTTCTTCCAAAGCTAACAAGCAGAGGAATTGGACTCTTGTATTGTTCGGCACTAACTTATAGATGATGCTCATTCTTACATTTCATTTATTCTTAAGACAATGAAGTTAACTTTGATTTATGCAGTTTACATATTATTGGCATTTTATATTTTAATTGTTTATGAAACTGATAAGAATATCCAAAATAAATATGCCAAATGCATAAAATGAGGAGGAACTCTCACATGTCATTAATTTTATTTACAAGTCCATTTACACGCCACCAAAGTTAAACAATAGACATAATGACATATGTGTCATGTGGCAAGAAAAAATCTTTCCTGACAAATTGCCTATGAGGTTTTTGGGGGAGAGGGCTAGCATGTAACAGTTAATTAAAAACATATAGTCTACAGTCTGTAACTCAAAGTGCCTATATACAAACATCATGCTGTGTATTTACTGAAAATTCAAGAGAGTTTGACAATGTGTAGTTTACTTTTAACACAGATGTCCCAAACAATTTAATCCCTCAGCGAGTGGACTCCTGTAAAAGATATGTGATGAAGCCTATAGGTATTATGTGACAAGTTTTATGTTTTCTTTCTTTGATTTTACTCTCTTATCTTCCCCAAGTCAACTTTTGAGTAATAGGCCAATGTATTTGTATTATCAGCCTTTAGTAGTAGTCTTGATGGTCTAAGGTTCTGAGCATGCTAGGGTTCAGAGGGAGAAACAGTATCTTCTATCTACCTGACATTTAATGAGAAAACTAGACTGGCTTTCAGTAGCACAGACCATATCTGAACAGTCATGTAACTGAATATTTGTCTGGTTTTCTTCCAGCATTTCCCTACCTTGAATCCCCTGTCTTCTGATGATTCTTGTTCTAGTTGCACAGTCATCATAAAGGTTTGTTTTCAACTTTTGCCTTTGTCTCAAAAATATTTACTGGAAGAAGTAAACACAGGGAAGAAAATGACAAGAAAATATTCTGTCTCCAAACTATAAGGCTGTTATACTTTATAAGTAATCTTTCATCAATTTTTGAGTAAGTAGCACTGTAAAAGCAATCGTGGATATAAGCTTGATTGACAAACTGTGTAGACTATTTGCATCATGGGATATCACTAGAAGCCCTGGAACGGCATGTATTTATTTCTTGAACTATAGAATATGTTAATCCACACTGGAGAAGAAGTTTCCTTTACAGTACTTAAAGGTAATTCAAATCTTGTGCTGTGTGTCTCTAGCTAGTAGTCATGAATTTCTGAAACTGTGGCTGTGTGCAGCAAATTTCCCAATTATTTTAAAGAAAGAATTTTCAAACAAAAATCTCAGCGTAGAGGAAAAATAGACAGACACTCAATTCAGTGAGTGCACAGCAAGTTGCTTATGCAGGTGTGTTAATTCAGCAGACTTCAGCGCATACCTTAATCTCATATGGTTACTACATATCAAAATGAAGGTGATGGTCTGGATTAAAATTAATCTACACTGAAGTTTATCTTACTAGCAGAAGACAGGATACCTGTAAAAATGTGATATGGGCTAGCAAGCAGAATGCAAGCCATCTATGGACTTTGAATATGGCATATTTTCATCCTTAATTCCTCCAATGGCTGTATTACTGTCATCCCCTGTAATATAGTTTAAGGGCAGCACAAGTATGTCTACCCTTCACAGTGCTATAAAGCCTCTCTTTCATGTGGTTTAGGTCAAAACTTAAAGTTATGGAAATAATTGCTTGGCTGAGCATGTCCTCATTTTCAATGGAAAAGAAACAGAGGCAGCAGAATCTGCTCCACACTGGCTGTCAGCACACCCCAGCTCCACACACCTATTTCAGAAAAGTGAACTACTTGTCAGTTGTATGTTTGTACTCAAACTTCAACATTTCTGCTAATTTTAATGTATGAAGTAAAATACTCTTTAAACATTTTGTATGAAAGAAAAAATAAACACTTCCTAAGCTTGGGCTGTGGACACATTTTTGGCTTGTGAACTTGTGCGCTGGACATCCCATAGTGAGTTTCTCTTGGCTTAACATTTCAAAACCATGTGCTCCCTGAAAGTCGTAAGCAAAGATGAAGTGAAGAGATCCCCAAAAAATTAAAACATAAGCACGCACAGAATCAAAAAGAGAGGCAAATTTGTTTCTTACAGGCTTAAAGAAAGAAGACCAATGACTTATATTTGTGGTTTCTTGAAGAAAATGTTTTTATCTGCTGCTTCCACTTACGTATTGTGGAAACAGATTACAAAACAAAGCAAGAGCCATAAAAGCTGTTTGTGACTGGGATTTATTACCCGTTATTAACAGTTTTCTGTGTCAAGAGTAGGACCCCTTAGAGAGGATAATAATAAATTCTGACCTTCTGCAGTTTTGGGGGTGGGTGGCAGGGTTTGGGGGTTCCTTCTTGAATTTTTTATTCTGTTATGGTACTTCTGAAGATGTAACTTCTTAAAAAGAGATCTTAATTTCCATCTAACACAGGGACAGCAACACAGCTATGAAAGGGCACTGTGGTTTATACTACGCCTCAGATTCACAACCAAACGTGATTATAGTAAGAGGAGCTTACAGGGCATGTGATTTAATCACCTCTCCAGAATCTAATTTTTGTTTCTGCAGAGAGCTCGCTGTGGTTAACCAGGTTTGCTCTACTAGCTGAAGACGATGTTGCAGCCCACCTCATGAAGATATGCGGGGCAGTATTTGTATAAAGCCTCTTTTTCTCTTTGCCCCGTCTCCCACATTCGGCAGGTGGGACTGAGAGAACATGGTGTGGTCTCTGGAGGGCTCCTGCTCATGTGCCAGCTGGGTGCTAGCACTCCCTGCTGTGTTGACTCTTGGTGATGAAGCCTGGAGAATCTCTCCCTGTGGAGGCAGCTTTCTTGGGTGACTTTGACCAGCAAGAAGGTGTTGGGTGCCAGGGAGGGACTGTGGAGCCAGGCTGGGAATCTACCTTCTGGCAGGGATAGCTCAAATGTGGTACCCACCTGGTGCAGTGCAACCCAGTGACGCTCCTCTCCCGCTGGCATCCTGGCCAGGCTGCATTGAGCATGTTGGACCCCAGAGCAGGAGAGGTGCCACAGTGTCAGGGGAGCTTTAGCCTTGTCTCTGCGAAATGATGATGAAGGAATGAACTGCACGATCCTCTCAGTTTATCGGGTTTGACAGGGCTGAGAGTTGAAGGGAATAAAACTAGACAACTCTTGATATTCTAGTTCTTGGCACCCTTTGCAAGGGCACACTATGAATAAACTGGGATGTGTCAAAGTCAGTATTCAGCCCTGAGCTTGTCAGGTATTTTCACTGCCTCTAAAATCTATGAAAGTGAGAGGGTTTGAGCATAAAAATTTGAAATAGGTCCAGTAGTTGAAACATTTTTGGATGCTTTGCAAGTTAGAAGCAGTTGGCAACCTGCTGGCAAAAATGTGGTTGCTGACTTTTGTGAACTGTATCATTTCTGATAATAGAGGCAAGAAGCTTTGTTTTATATCCCAGAGGACTGTTCTTGAAAAAGAAAATAAAAGAAACTGCAACATCCCCTTGCCCTGCTTTTCTTCCAGTGTGGCAACATGACGACTGTATGGCAGAGCTGGGCATATGACAGGGAAGAGACCACACTTAGTGCTCCACCAACTGTTTATATTTGCTATAAACAAATAACCACTAGAAGAAGGAAAGTGATGACTCATTTGGCATTGAACTTGAGTTCTGTTCAGGGTTTGGGCCTCCAGCTTCATATGGCCTCTTAGAAAGGTAGTGAAAATTTAATTCATTTTTAGACACTGACTTTTGAGAAGGTCATTTCAGGGCCTGTTGTGATAGGTGGATTTTCTTGACAGAAATCTTTTTGCAGGCTTCAGTGCATTATGTACCTAACGGACATCTGGGAAGTATCAAACCTACTGCACATGCACTGATTCTGCCTATTAAGTGAGACATCCTGAGCATGTCAAACATACAGCAGAAATACAGATCATCTATGAGGTCCATGCAATAAAATCAACCCCCTGCCCCCCTCCCAAAGAATCAGACTTCTGAATGTGGCTGAAGAGCAACCTTCCTCCCTGACAAGCATCTCCGTGGTTTCTGGATGCTGGGCAAGCCAGAAGTCACGGACAAAAGCAGGAAATCCTCATGTTCTGCCCAGGTAACACTTCTGAGTTGGAGAAGTGAGCATGGCCAAAGACACCTTCTTGGAAAGAATCACTGGAGGAGAGAGGCAGGAGGTATGACAAAAGGGGTGACATGAGAGGCTGCCAGCAGATCTTAAGAGGAAGAAATTCTGTGGAAGAGGCTTTTTTTCCATGTTATTTCAAGCTAGTCCTGAAAATTGCTTGGGCAGATTTACCTGGACATAGTCTAGTAGAAGTCCCCTGGTTTGCTTTCAAAGAGCAAGGGACAGCATATGCACAGGAACAGGAGATAACAGGATTTCTGCTTGAATTTCCACTACAAACCACAGCAGGTTTTCAGCACAGATATTTCACTGGTCTGCAAATATACTACAGTTCATTATTAAAGCTGACTTCTCTCTTACATTCTCTAAGTACTTTTTACAAGGTTGTCACTAGCATCACCTAAGACACCCATTAAAGGTAATTGAGACCTGCCTAGAATAAATGTTTTCATGCAAGACCAAAGGGAAAGGGGTGAAAGAACAGGAAATCCCTAGAACAGATTAGCATCACTAGTGTGGCTTTCTGTCTCAGAAGGTCAATGACGTTGGCTTCACATTATTTATGTTCCAATTTTACAGGATTTTAGGAGAGCATGAAAAGTCCTCCCCAGACAACCGTATGCTGTTTTTTCCTTAGTCATATTTTGAGCCTTGTGATATGTAACCATCAGGGATGATCTTCAGTTGTCACTTACTGCTGGAGGTGGCATGGCTGTAAGGAAACAAAATTCCTTGGTACGATGCCCATGTAGAGCAAATTTAATAACTGCTCTTACCCTTAGGGTCCTTCTAAATATAGGTAGTTCTCAAGGCAGCCCTGAGGGGCATTTTTCTGAGGGTACCTGTTGCAGAAGACAGCTGTCAATACATATCTCAGACTTGTTGAACACAAATAACCTGCTAAGTTACTAACCAGCAGTTTAAGACCAAGTGAAAGATTTCCACCTCCTTTCCCATGTGTCCCAGGTACCAGAAAAGGAGAGCTCCTAAGGCTATATAACGTGAGTGACAGAGTAGCCAGTTTGGCCACAGTAAATTAAGCCTCATAATGGGCCTCTTGAACTGTGATGACAGCTACTGCTGGGTGACGTTAATTGTGTGAAAAGTGCTGCAGGAGAGAGGGCTGGAGGAAACAAAGGGAAGACATGTTAAAATTTGCAGAGTCAAGTCAGGTAAGGACCAGGGAAAAATGTAGCACAGAGGAAATGGTTTGCAATAAATTCTGGGGAGAGGTAGGTAATTTCTGCAGTCATACTTCTCTATGTGGATAAAAGATTTTAAACTGAAGGCAGAGTCTCTACCAGATAAACTGGCAGGAGTGAACAGCTGCCAAAAAAGCTGTAATCAGCCCAAATGTGTCCCTGCTGCCTCTTATTAGGGTGGCTCTCCCCTCATCCAGGCTTTCCTAGGAAAAGGCACAGAGCTAGAAAGACACTCCTGTGTCCACTGAAATGGAGTATCCATGCAGAGCAAGAACAAATGTTTTTCAAAAGGGGAAATAGTCTTAAACTGCAAAAGGCCTTTACAGGATAAAAAGGGGATTTGGGTAGAGATTAAAGTGCCCATGAATGTTTTGAGAACAAAGTCTAAATAAATCCAGAAGTGAAACTGATTTTTTAAGTGTAAAAATTAAAAAGAAAACGAAACTTTAAACATTTTGGTGGGTATTTGGTTTTCCAAAGTGCAGCACCTCACCCCTGTATAAACAGTAGCAATGACAGTGTAAGAAAGCATGTGACACTCTTACTAGTTTGCAGTTAAAATAAAAGTCTTTAACGTTTTTAGGCAAAGGCACCAATGCCTTTCAAGAGGTTTCTTTGAAAGAACATGAAAATAAAAATAGGGCATGCATTTTTATTATGGAAATTTGGATCTCATGTTTTATATTTTTTTAAAAAGAACAAACTCCTCTGAATTCTTTTTGTTTATTTCATGGTTTGTGAGTTTTTGTGTACTCATTTTCAAGCCTTCTTCCACAGCAGTGATGTCTGACAAAGCTAATATTTATTATTTTAATGAGATGAGATTTCCACATAATCACTTAACTTGAGGATTAGTTTTTTAAGCACAGCATTAAATGTTATGATACAGCTCATGTTCTCAGATAATGCTATTTCCTTCACAAAACTTGCCAGGGAGCTATTGCATGCTCCAGCAAGTCAGGTGAAGTGGCCTTACATGACAGGGTCTTAACCAGCAAAGAGAAAAATTAGCTAAAAAATGACCCAGTTTCCCATGTTTTCACAGCAGCAACATATCAATATCTCAACAGGAGAGGCAAACCCACTGACCAGATACTCATACCTCATTTAGATTACAGCCTTGTGACTTAGAGAAAGAGGTATGATAACAGCTTTTTTCCAAAGAGGAAAATCTACTAGTTTAATTTTCCTGCTTGTTTGATTTGAGCAAAGACTATTCCCTTGCATGCCGGTGCAGCAGCTCAGTCATTTAGATAAGGAGCTGTTGCTTGTTCACTTCCTATCACTCCAGCCCTGCTATGAGAGAAAACAGAAGCAAACTCCTGTCTGGAAGCTCCTAAGGAACCAGGGATTAATTTCATGAGGAGCCTGGCATGTGACTTAATGTCTACCAGATCCTGATGACTGCTTGATGAATCCTGCATTTACTTACAGAGGGCTTAATTGAGTTGACACAAGAATATTCCATTTGCAGTGCAAACAAACATGTTAAGGCTTAGTTAGACATTCTTAGTGGAATCAGATTAAACCCTGATTCTAGGAAAATGCAGATGTTTTCCTTCTGGTTTGGGTGATGGATAGGCAGCCTCTTTTACTGAACAGCATGCCTTTTCTTATGCTTAGCAACAAAAAGTTACACTGTTCTTGCAGCAGAGTTCAATATTATAGAAACGGGGAGAACAATTTTAACTCTGCACTCCAGTAATGTTAACATCCACGTTTGTCTGCACTCGAAGTGCTTTCCTCAGAGCTACTGGAGATACCTTAGTCAAATAGTCTTACAGCAAAACTTTAAAAACTGTAGATCCTTAAAATTAAGGAAACAATGCCCTTTAATAAATACTCAATTTTATGACAATGATCAAATAGTAATCAGTAATAAGCCACAGAATTTAAGCTAGTTGTCTCTCCTTTTACATCTTCTGACAGGTTATTCATGGGCATTACTACTATGGATTAGGTCATGAAAACAGAAACATCTCACCTGAGACAGCTGCCAGTTTTCAACTTTACAGATTTAACTATGTAGCTTAGTGCGGAGACATTTTCCTAATGCACTTAACTAATACTACCAGTCCGAACCCTGGCACCCTGCTTATTCTATGGTTGTGAATCTACTGAGAGAGGCCTGAAGGACCTATCTCATGTTGTTTGCCCCACATAACACCCCCCTGAAGGGTATTTACCTTCATCATATATGGGTACAGTTTCTCTACACCCCATCACAGTCCTGAGGGCTACCTCTGCCCCTGCCCTATGACAACCACGTCTGAGCAGCTGGGCTGTCAGGTAATGCCCTAGAGGAGCTAGATGATGCCAGATGTAGTCACAGAGGAGCTCTGCAGAGTGTGCAGAGGTCACCATGTCCATACGTCTTTGCAGGACCAAACCTTTCAGTGTAAGTCTACCCTTATCATCCTCCCTGCCTTTCAATTCTGTTTCATTTGTGGCTGATTTGTTCCTGCAAGCTCACTGGGAGGCATAATCCTCTGCACTCACCAGCCTTCTGTTTTTCAAGGTTATTTTACCCATGGAAAATGATGTTTCTGCTGTTTTTCCCAAGGGACTTCCCCCCCCCCCAAAAAAAAAAAGCATCATTACGCTACATTCAGACCTCTGTCCAGATTTACAGTCATGGAAACATGTTTTAACACTGTCATTTCCAAGTGAGGCTGTGTTATCAATCTGTAGAAAGGGAAAGACAGTGTTTGCTATCTTACCTTGCTGTCAGCTCACTACTTCACATATCAATGTTATGACTGCAGTTCAGTCCGTATTTTTGAAGCCTGGTAAAATGTTAAGCACTCTGGAAGTGCTGAAGATTAATATTATTTTGCCCTGCAGAGCAGATTGCTACTTCAATAGGATGGGGCAGTCCAAACAGGTCTTGACAGTTCCTGGATAAACAAACAACTACCATCTAGCAACCCCTCATTTCATTTGTTTCTACAAGCGAAGGATTGAGTGGTGTCTGGCTGAAGGTCATCCTTCTTTCTGGGTGTGTTTCTCTAAAATACCTTGTATTACGATATAACCTGCAGGAAGAAAGCTAAAGAAGCTGTCTGTATTCACATTTCTTTACAGTCCTGATACCTCTCCATGTTTATAGTAAGTGCAGAAAAGCTATACTTGCTGTGATTTCATTTGATCTTGGACTGGCACCTGCTGGTATGGGGAACTGGAGACACTGAGTGAATGATGGTGCAGCAGCAGTCACCTACAGCAAGGTTAGAGAGCATGGGGTTGATGGGCAAAGATAGGTCCGTACTCCCCATTGCACTTTCTTCAATCCCATCTGTAATCCTTATAGTGTCTGATTTGAGAAGTAACAGCTGTGAAAAATGAATAGCAGTTCCAGGATTGCTTTCTTGCCTGCCAGAAAGCCTTGTGCAAGAGCACTGCAACCAGCATTTCAAGAAATGCATATATTTTTTTCATTGAGGAGTCCTGGAGGTGCTTACACCTGGAATGCCCCACCTCATCTCACTGCTGACATGGGATTGTACACTGTGACTTCTTCCTATACCGCATCTCTCCCAGCAAGCCACAGGCACTTAGCCTGATTAGGGGTCTTTGACATACGATCTAATGAGTAATACAGTCAGAAAGGAAGAAG
The DNA here is from genome assembly GCA_026212715.1 of Elanus axillaris. Classification (NCBI taxonomy): domain Eukaryota; kingdom Metazoa; phylum Chordata; class Aves; order Accipitriformes; family Accipitridae; genus Elanus; species Elanus axillaris. The sequence continues at coordinate 8,362,515 of JANZLQ010000017.1, forward strand.
GTAATTTGGAAGATAACAGAGAGAAGGACAACAGTACTTTTAAAACACTTCTGCATTTGCTTCTGCTTGCCCATATTAATCAAGTTTAATAGCCAAAGACAGAAACAATCCAGATTTTCTCAGCAGTTTCAGAGAAAACCACAATGCATGGAGGATTTTCGTCTGTTTGATTGCTCACTTGAAAAAATTACGAAAAATGACTTACCACACCCTCACACCCACAACAGACTTTTTTTTTGCACTCAACTACAAGACACGCGTAAGCAGTGCAACTCATGGTGCCTGAGTTCAGTGGAGGGGTGAGAAGTTTGCCCAGACTACCAGGCCCCAGCTCCATGTGCCGTCACCAGAGACAAGTAATTAAGGCATCTACTGTAAGATTGGATTAATTTCCCCTAACTAAAGCATCTAGAATTCAGCCTATGTTTAAGGGTTTTTCAAGGCTGTGGTATATACACTGCTAACCTATGGTGGATTTGCCTTCCCAGCGATCATCTTCCCTACCTTGCCTAAGCCCAAAGCCAATTCTGAGTCATGGTGTGGGTATTTCTTTGAGAAGCATAGTTTAAATTTCCCCTAGCAGCTTGACATTTTTAATTGCATAGCATGGTACAGAATTACTAGACTGAGCATAATATGCCAAGTCAATAAGCCACGTATTACATTTTTAACCTGAGGCTTCAGAAATCTATGTATTTTTGTAGGTGTGTTTCCTGTACATGCTTTGAAACCCAGGACATGTATAGCTTAAGGGAACTGTACAAACTTCTTCATTTTATGCAGGCAGCCTTGTGAATGAATAGAACTTACACCTTCAGTCCACACCTACAGTTATTTTCCTCTGGTTGGGAAATGTTCCTTTTTTCAAGTACATGTGAGCATTAAATATCTCAGAGGAACAGAAATAATGACTGCTTTGTGGCTAGACTCCAAAGGAGAGACTTCTGACAACAGAGACTCTGCCCTGCATTTACACCTGCTCAAGAGGCACTCATATCTACTCTTTCTGGTTTAAGAGTCACCAACAATTTGTGACACGAAGTGAATATGAAGCTAAGTAAATGTATTCTCTGCCCAAGAAAAAGAATGATCTGCATTTTATTCCCTTGATTACTGAATGAAAAAAACATTACAGTTTTACCAAGATGTTTTCAGCCTGGCAGATAATGTGCCCCTCTGTGGGGCTCAGGCATGTGGGATGGAGAGGCTGCTATCTCCAGCATCATTGTCAAGACAGAAGTTAACATTTGGCTCAGCACAGACTCCTTGACCTCCATCACTCAAAAAGTGAGCTGGCTTAGCAAGGCCCAGTCTGTATTTAAACCCTTCAGACCAACCCCAGCTCATTTCAGCTGGGATGAGCAGGAGGTGAGAGGGCAGGAACCCACACAGGCAATCCCAGGGGGGGATGTGCTTCAGTAATGACACGTATGGATGTGTGTGCATGAAGTGTCCCAAGCCAGAGTGCAGCTTGGCAGGCAGACTTTGCCTGGGAGGAGGGTAGGGTGCATCATTTGTTCAGCACTTCAGGGAAGTGCCCAAGCTAAGCTTTGCCCAAGTTGCAAAAGGCAAAGGCAGGGGACTGGGAGAATAAAGAACCACCCACTGTAGGAGAAGATCAGGTTCAAGACCATCTGAGGAACCTGAAGGTGCACAAGTCCATGGGACCTGGTGAAAAGCATCTGTGGGTCCTGAGGGAACTGGTGGATGAAGTGGCTAAGCCACTCTCCATCATATTTAAGAAGTCATGGCAGTCTGGGGAAGTTCCCACTTACTGGAAAAGGGGAAACATAACCCCCATTTGTAAAAAGGGAAAAAAGGAAGACCTGGGGAACTACAAGCCAGTCAGTCTCACCTCTGTGCACAGCAAGATCATGGAGCAGATCCTCCTGGAAACTATGCTAAGGCACATGGAAAATAAGGAGGTCACTGGTGACAGCCAACATGGCCTCACTAAGGGCAAATCATGCTTGACAAATTTGGTGGCCGCCTATGATGGGGTTACAGCATTGATGAATAAGGGAAGAGCAACTGATACCACCTACCTGGACTTGTGCAAAGCATTTAACACTGTCCCGCATGACATTGTTGTCTCTAAATTAGAGAGACATGGATTTGATGGATGGACCACTCATTGGATAAGGAATTGGCTGGATGGTCACACTCAAAGAGTTGCGGTCAACATCTTGATGTCCAAGTGGAGACCAGTGATGAGTGGCATTCCTCAGAGGCTGGTATTGGGGCTGGTGCTGTTTAACATCTTTGTTGATGACATGGACAGTGGGATTGAGTGCACCCTCAGCAGGTTTTCCAACGACACCAAGCTGTGTGGTGCAGTCAACATGCTGTAGGGAAGGGATGCCTTCCAGAAGGACCTTGACAGCCTTGAGAGGTGGGCCTGTGCAAACCTCATGAAGTTCAACAAGGGCAAGTGCAAGGTCCTGCACATGGGTCAGGGCAATCCCAAGCACAAATACAGGCTGGGTGATGAGTGGATTGACAGCAGCCCCGTGGAAAAGGACTTGGAGGTGTTGGTTGACAAAAAGCTCACCACGACCTGGCAATGTGTGCTTGCAGCCCAGAAAGCCAACCATATCCTGGGCTGCATCAAAAGAAGTGTGACCAGGAGGTCGAGGGTGGTGATTCTGCTCCTCTACTCTGCTCTCGTGAGACCCCACCTGCAGTACTGCATCTAGCTCTGGGGCCCCCAACATAAGAAGGACATGGATCTGTTGGAGTGAGTCCGGAGGAGGGCCACAAAGGATGATCAGAGGGCTGGAGCATCTCCCCTATGAAGACAGGCTGAAAGAGTTGGGGTTGTTCAGCTTGGAGAAGAGAAGGCTGCAGAGATACCTTATAGCGGTATTCCAGTACCTAAAGGGAGCCTACAGGAAAGATGGGGAGGGACTCTTTAACAGGGAGTGTAGTGACAGGATTAGGGGTAACACTTTTAAACTGAAAGAGGGTAGATTTAGATGAGATGCAAGGCAGAAGTTCTTCACTGTGAGGGTGGTGAGGCACTGGAACAGGTTGCCCAGGGACGTTGTGGATGCCCCATCCCTGGAATTGTTCAAGACCAGGTTGGATGGGGCTTTGAGCAACATGGTCTAGTGGAAGGTGTCCCTGCTTATGGCAGGGGGGTTGGAACTAGATGATCTTTAAGGTGCTTTCCAACTCAAACTACTCTGTGTTTCATTCTGTGATTCTATGAATTAGAAAGTAAAAGCATCTGGGAGATCTCAGTTTAGCAAAGCATTCAAGTACCTGTTAAATTTTAATCAAATCAATAGCTTGTTGACTTCGGTGGGACTAATAATGTACCTCACATTAAGGCTGTGTTTAAGTGCTTGGCTGGATTCAGGTTTGAAATATTAATAGCTGCCCAGTTTTGTGTATTTAAATGCAGGTAAGTGTGGAGAAAACAGAAGGTGATACCATGCCTAACATGAATGCTACTAAACTTGTTTTGGAAGAAACAGGTAATTGCTGTTCAGGATGGAAAACTAACCATCTGTTTTGAGTAAGAACATGTTTTACGGTTTCCTCTCCTTGCTCACTTTAGGACACTGTGCCATTACTGTATTTTATTTGCCTTGCCCACCTCCAAGTCTCTTCCACTTGTTTTTCTTCCTTGTTTCACTGTTCTGGGAACTGGTGTTAAAAGAAAAGCAGAGCCCCTTTGAATCTGCAGCAGCCTGGATTAACTGGGACAAGCAGCCCTCCCTCCCCTCCCCTGCCCTGCTGTTTGCAGCTGTGATAACATCAACGGCCCTTGTTCCTTGCTCTGTCCCATGTGTTTTCTCTTCTTTTTTTTTTTTTTTACCTGTCACTAGCTTTAATTCCACATGCACCAGTGAACAGCAGCCACTGATGCTTGATCTAACCACTACACAAGAAAAGCTTTTATACAGGCTGCAACCTGAGCTCCTGCAAACACCTTTCAAACCTCCAGCTGGTCAAGGTGCACCTCTGCTCACATTTCCTTTTATCAGAGGGCTGCAGGGGACCATGCTAAGCAGAATATTTACCTTCCTCTGTATGCAGCCTTGCTGGCCTGTATTATCAGGGGCAACATTTTATATTGGAGGTTGCCACCCAGTAACTAAACATGAGCTAAGTAGTCACGGGTAAAAAATACCTGTTCTTTGCAGAATATAGTAAGTTCATTAGGGGATCACACACTGTTCATTTACCCAAAAAAGCAGGCAGGAGCCAAGCAGCAGAAGATTGTCTGCACTGATACTGTCTCCCTGCTCATTTTTAACCCTCTTTGGTGGCATAGCTGGGAATGCAACATGGGTGAAAAAGAAGAGTGCTGGGATCCAGTTCCTCAAAAGGACATCATAGGGTATGGTGGTAGGGCATAAATGTTGATATGGCTTGCTTACTGCCTGGTGGTATTTATAAGGCCTTTGAAAAGGAGTCTGATCCTCAGCAGAGGCTGGCACTGATCATTGCTTCTCCATCCAGAGCAGGAAGGTAAGAAAGACCAAACGCCATGAAAAGGCTAGAAGGAGTGAAGGAAAACCACATGTAAATATGCAGGAGGAACATGAAAAGGCTGTCAGGGCTGTTTCCTTCAGGGTTTCTTCACTGCTGTTATTGGCTGGCAAGAAGTCACTTCTCCAATGAGGTGCTGGGACTTGGGCTGTGCCTCATGGACAGGCTGGGAAGGTGCTGCTCCTCCTTCCTCAGTGACTGCAGAGGAGGGCAGTGAAGCTCTGTCTTCGCCGTGAGGCACAGGTCCAAGCCTCTGCCTCCTTTGTTGACACCCTGTATATCTAGCAAAGAAATAAAAATATCCTTGCAATGAGTGGACATGATAGGCACTTGCTTGCTCTGTGTCTCCCCAGGGAGTTCTCATCTCATATGCATCCTTCTGCATTGCACCACTTCGGGGAAAATTATAGAGCTCCCTCTTGCATTGTAACCATGTTATGTAAAGCAGCTCAATATGCCACCCTCTGAGAAGATGTGCCAGCTCCAAGAACCTCATTCAGATATTTCAGATATGATAATGACCCATTTAAAGTACTAATTAAAACTGGATGAGTTTCATATCTCCTCCAGCTTTAGAAAAGAAAAATCACAGGCCAAATATAAATTTCATAAATGCTTGATAAAACCTCTGCAGGAAGGAATTTGGCAGAGAGCATCGAGACCAGGCACTTTTGAACAAATGAAAGAACTTAAAGAAGACTTTGAAGTCTGACCTTCAGAACATATAGTAATACACTGAATGACAAAGGTAATAAATACCACACAGTGGGACAAAATGTATCTAATTAAGCAGTTTTAGCCATGCTTTGACATTCTTTTCAAATACACTTCTTAGCAGAAGGATTTTCAATCTTATCATTGCAGCTTTTCAATGATGTTAGTTCTGGAAATACTGCTTGCTTTTTCTCCGTGCAAAGCAGCATTTGTAGACTACTATTTTGTAGTCACATCCACTTCAGCAGTCATTTCCATTAGAGTAGGGGAAAGGCCTGAGAGAGCTGTGACCAGTGATAGTCATCACATCACTGAGAACTATGAGCCAAGCGTGTTCTTCTGAGCTTTATGTTAAAATCAATGGGTAAGCTAGTTGGATAGACACTGCCATGTGAACTTGAACCCCAATTACTTCTTCTCTGGGTGGACAGACTAAAAAATGTGCTTTCTTACTCTTGATGTCTTCCCAGAATCACAGAACAGATGAGTTGGAAGGGACCTCTGGAGGTCTCCAGTCTGACCCCCCCTGCTTCTTTACACCTCATTGATTACTACAGTGATAAGATCTGAACTTTCCCTTCTCCAGGCTGAACAGTCCCACCTCTCTTCTCCTCTCCTTGTAGGATACATGCTTCAGTACCTTCATCATCTCCATGTCCCTTTTCTGGACTCTCTCCAGTATGTCCATGTCTCTCTTGTACTGGAGAGCCCAGAACTGGACACAGTACTCAGATGTGGTACCACCAGTGCTGAGTAGAGGGCAGGGTCACCTCTGACCTGCTGTCAGGACTGCTTTTAATGAAGCTCAGGAGGTTCTTGACCTTCTTGGCTACAATTGTGCATTGCTGGCTCATGGTCAGCTTGTTGTCGACCAGGATTCCCGTTGTCCTTCTCTGGAGATCTGCTTTTCAGCTGGTTAGCTCCCAGAATCTGCTGGTGCATGGGGCTTTTCCTCCCCTGGTGCAGGACTTTGCACTTCCCCTCACTGAACTTCATAAGATTCCTGTCAATCCATTTCTCCTGCCTGTTCAGGTCAGGTCCCTCTGAGTGGCCACACAACCCCCTGCTCTATCAACCACTCCTCCCTACTTTGTTCGTCTGCAGCCTTGCTGAGCCTTCACTCTGTCCCAGTATCTAGGTCGCTAATGATGGTATGGCAGGCAGTGTGAAAAGTCCTGCTAAAGTCAAGATAAACCTCCACTGCTCCCCCCTTACCCACTGAGCCTGTCATTTCATTGTAGAAGGCTATCAAGTCAAGCATAATTTCCCTTTTGCAAATCCTTGCTGACTACTCCCAGACACTTTCTTGCCCTTCCTGTGTTTAGAAAGGTTTTTCCAGGATTATTTGCTCCATCACTTTCCCTGTGATTGAGGTGAGGTTGCCTGGGCTGTAGTTCCCTATATCCTCCACCTCACCTTTCTTGAAGATAGTGACATTCTGCCAGTCCTCATGAACCCTTCCCAATTGCCATGACTTTTGAAAGATAATGGAAAGTAGCCTTGCAGTGACATTGGTCAGCTCTCGCAGCACTTGTGGGTCATCCCATCAGGGCCCATGGACTTATGTCTGTCCACTGTGCTCACACGTTCCCTAAATGATCCTCCTCCAGCAAGGCAGTCTTTTTTGTTCCACTCTTTCCCACTGGTCTCAGGGCCCTGAGATTGCTGACGGCCAATACCAGTAAAGACCAGAGTGAGGAAGGCATTCAATACCTCAGCCCATTGACTACCTTGTCCTTTGGCACCAGGTCCCCTGCCCCATTCAGAATCAGGACCATGTTTTGCTGCTGATATACCTGTGGAAGACCTTCTTGTTGCCCTGCATGTTCCCCACCAGATTTAACTCTAGGTGGGCTTTGGCTTTCCTAACCCCACCCCTGCATGTTCAGGCAGTGTTCATGTATTCCTTCTGGATCACCTGTCCCTCCTTCCACCTCCTATTTGTTTTCTTCTTATGCTTTAGTTTAGTGAGGAGTGGCAGTCCTCCTGCCACCTTTGCTTTTATACCTGCTCATCAAGATGGACCATTCTTGAGGTCAGAGAAGGTGATCTTTAAAAATAAACAGCTCTCTCCTGGACCTCTCTTCCCTCCAGGAGCGCATCCCACACAATTCTTCTAAGCAGCTCTCTGAAGAGGCCAAACTGCTCTCCTGAAGAACAGGGCTGTGATCCTACTTTTTGCCTTGCTCCCTCCTCTCAGGATCCTGAGCTCCACCATCCCATGGTTACTGCAGCCAAGGCTGCCCCCTGACCTCATTCCTGAGCAGTTCTTCCTCTTCTGTAAGCATAAGGGCCATCAGAGCACCTCCCCTCATTGATTTTTGCTTCTGAACTTCGTAGTCCTCAGTGGGTGAAGGCATCTAGGTCTGTACAGGTAAAGCCCAGGGAGAGATGATGAGGCAAGCCTTACAGGTGCTGGTCACAGTCAGGGAGGCATGGCAGAGGCAAGGTGGATTTCTCCACATTCCTCATTCTCTGCCTGAGCTCTTGGTTTAAGGATCCAGCACAGCTGTGCAAAATGACCATACATAATTTATGCTGCCAATACATGGCATGAAGCCTTTTCCCAAGTGGCACTCACAGCAAGGCTCTTCTGGCACTGGCCCCATGCCCCAGGTGCTTGCTTCACAATCTGTCCTATGTAACAGGAACTTGCAAGGCTGAGAAAGGGTGAGACAAAGCACAGATGGCTTGAGGAGCTTTAGGTAAGGGAACGGACAAACCTGCTATCCCAAGAGCTTTACAGTGCTTATGGCAGCAACCAATACCAATACATGCAGAGCGCATTTGAAATTCTGGAGGCTTTCACTTGTGCAATCAGTTCAGTCATTTTATGTAGATCTCTGTGTGCTCTGGATGAGCACCTGCTGCAGTAAAAGTGGAGGGCTGCTGAACTGCAAGATGCAAAAAGCCACTTTCCACAAATAAAGTCATGCTGGATGCTGGGACTGGCTGAGGAAGAGGATGCAGACTTGCATCTGGTTCACTGCCCAGTCCAGAGTACATGCATCATGCTCTGCAATTGAGAAAAGCTCTCTGAGGACATCAGAGGGGCTTTCTAAACTGAGTGCTATATGAGGGTGGACATTGAATGGTCCATTACAAGTTATAGCCAACACTATCTGGCTATATATTACAAAAGTCACCATGCTTCCCTCATACTTCAAGATAGAAGGTGCCATGTTAAAACCTGTTAACACTAGTACTTCTGCCTGGTCTTGAGACTCACTCCTCCTTTCTTTTCCCACTTCTTCCAAGCCACTTTTCCCAACTGTTAAACAGTTCTCTTCTTTTCTATCCTCTCTTCATACTTGTTTTCCTCATCTCACACCATAACAGCACACAGCAGAGCGGACATACTTTTAGTCTTTGCCTAATATTACTTCTCATTGAAAATACCTATGCAAATTAATTTCTGATTGCATACAGTTTGCCTAACCTTGGTTCCTGAACTCTACATAAGCACCTGATGCCTGGTGAAGCAATCCTGCTGAAATGAGGACTTCACTAGTTCTCACTAGGTTTTCACACTTCTCGTAGAGGCACTCAGGCACAGCTCTGCATGCCCTGCTGAATCACTGCCCCTCCAGTCCTCTATGCCATGGCTGAAGCCATCTTTGACTCTGTGTGCCATCACAACAAGGTGACATGCTGTCTGCAGACTGACATGTCGCTGGGGTGGTATTGGAAGACGGTCTTTCCTATCCTCAGGCTTTGAATTGTGTGGCGGAAAAAGCTTTTATTCCTTGCTGAGCTGGGTGACATGTGCTTCTTCCAGACTCGGAGATATTTTGGGGGCACGTATGGTTTTCCTGCATGGGGACCCAAGTGCAATATGCACCTAACCTGGTGGCCCAGCAGTACGGGGTGCCTGTGTGGGGCACTTCAGTGCCCTCCATGGGAGCTAAGCTGAGATCAATACACGTGTATAACCATGGTAGTGACATTTACATGTATCTATCCACCTTTACCTAAGATATAAAAGATGATTAACAGTGCAATTTGTGAATCGTTTTGCATTCCATGTGTTGTTCAAGGCTCTGTCGTTGCTCCCAAACTTTGCAAACTCCCCCAGAATCCCCTTGGAATGCCTTGTATTTTATTGCTTAATTATTTTACATGCCTCCTTTTAATTAGCCATGGCTAGTATGTGCATGTTTGTGCACTGCACTGACTGCACCATAACATGCACATACCTGAATATTATATAGCATGATTAATGGTGAGTTCTTCCTAAACACTAGCTTTGCTGGTAGAGAGATTGAGTGCAGTTATCTGGGTGACCTAAATTGCTTCATGAGCTTGGGCTGCTAAGAGAGAGTGAATAAGTGATGGCATTATGAAATCAAGTTTTCTCTTGTGTAGCTAAAAGTGGCTCTAGCCAAGTAACACAGGCTCTAAGTTTGCTTTGGGGTGTGGTGAACTTGTATATCTGCAGTTTCTCACAGGAAAGGAATATAAAGATCCCTTCTCTGAAGGGCTAATTCACTGAATTTTAAGAGGATTGGGCAAGAACTCCATCTTCTTGCTGAAGGAAACATTTGCTAGTTATGTTTGCCCCCTGCCAACTGACATTTTCTCAACTGTTTTATACAAAAGGGTTTACAACAACCGTTACAAAGCACTGCAGGTATATGCAGGCAGAGCTTGCCTGCTGTGCCATGAGCAATGCCCCTGGCCTGCAGCAGCAGCACCAGCGGAGCAGCTACATCAAAAGACCAGCCTGGAAGGTGCTGGATATTCTAAATTTTCACTGATAACATGAAGGATCAACATGTTTCAGGTTTTCAGGAGAATTTTCTGCATCCAAGGGATACAAAAAAATAGTGACTGTTCCAGTAAGATCAGGATAAATCACCTCTTAGTTAGAAAAGAAAGGAAAACAACATTGCTTCTAAAACAGTAAACAAGCACTGTATGGCTTTGAGCCCAGATTTTGTACAGCTCTTGCTTCCCTTCTTTACAGTGAACATACTTACGAGGCCTTTAATTGGCTAAGCAAAGTACCAACAAGTGAAGGGAATGTTCAAAGCATCATTTTGAGATACTGTGCAGGGGATTCTTGAATATTGCGGAGAAAATCAAGCCCAGCTCCTCAAAGATGCATTTCCTGTTGTGCTATGGAAATCATACTTTTTACTGTGATAAAGGCATGTCAAATCCTACATGCCTTCGGAAGAGCAAAAAACAAAAAATTTGAAGACATCTTCCAGGGATCAGGGAAGTCATCAAAATTAACTGTGGAGTTAAAAGACCACATTTCCATTTCAGATTTTGTGCTGTAAGCAAAGGCTAAGGGCTGGATAAGTTCCTTATACTGGGAATCATGGAGCAAATGGAGGGACAAACTGACCAGGTGCATTTATTAGTAACTATGAAAGAAAAAAAATTTTTTTTTGAGACAGCACCCATTTGTGTTGCTGCATGTTCTTAGGTCACAGTAGCTCAACTGCAGCAAAATTAGTTGTCCTCAGAAAAGCACTGTTAGGTAGGTCTACGGCATATGTGACTCTAGAGAAGAGCTTCAACATTATGTTTCCAGCATCTTGACTGATGAGTGTGTAAAGTTCATTTTGATTCGTGGGACACTGAGGGAATCCCTACAATGCCAAATCCAATATTCTATCCTCTAGTCCTAGTCGTCATTGTCCCCTAAAGAGAACAGGTTTTATGTTTGTTTCTAGTTCTCTTGAAAAAATGAAACCGCAGTCCTAATTCTCCTTCACTGAAATGATAGTGAGGTTAGAAGCCTCAGTGGCCATAGATTGTGCTTCTACTTTTCAGAAGAAAGCTCTCAAAATTGTCATCTTAAACCTTTCAAAAGCATTGAAACCAAATGTTTCAGTAGTTCCGGAATTTTGATCTTGTACAAGATTAAAATAAAACCCATTCAAATTCAGGATTGTCTGAATTTCCATGGTAAAAATTTTCATTTCCCAAGATGAAAATTTTATTTTTTGTTAGTTCTGAGAGAAAAGCTTTGATTGTCTTTCCAGTGTGGTATATTCCATACCAATAATCCTGTGATTAGTTAGTATTTAAGGGTTATATGAATACTGTGAAGAGTTTATCAATTTGTCCTTTCTCTTTGGCTTATTGCCTAATTAGGAACATGACTTTGATTATCTTCTACCTCAGCAGGCTTTGATGCCTCTGTTATATAAACAAATGTGGAAGTGGCTATACATGTCACAATGATTATTAAATCATTAATGACTGCAAACTCCAGAAATGCTTGTGTTGTGATATTCATTTTAATTGCTAACCAGACAGTGTTAATTAGGGGAAATCCATGATATTGTAATTGGTCTGTCAGCTCTTCTTTCACAGTGGTGAAATTCTCTTAGGAAAGTCACTGAAGAAATCTGAAGAGAAATTGCTCTTAATGGGTGAAGCATACAACTGAATGGAAAGAGATATGATAAAGTCATGATAAAATCATCATTTAATGATTTAAAACATTAGTCATGTTTTAAAATTATTTATGTGTCTGCCTTCCTTTCTGCCTATTCATCTATTCTTTCATATTGCTCTCCAAAAAGTGAATGGTATTTCTAATTCTGGAGAAAGAAAGAGTCCATATGTAGCTCTGTTTTATGTTTCAGGTTGTTGCTAGTATTCACAGATTTTATTAACTTTTTATTGTTTGATAGATGAGAAACTGGATGAAGGATGCTTGTTTACAAACAGGTCTGCCAAGCACCCCCCAAAATAAAAGGCAATAAAAGAAGAGAGGAGAAATGTTGATGTATTTAATAATTCTGTTGTGTGCTTGTATCTCTTAGGAGAATTAATCTTTATCAAAAAGATATTGGAAAGATTTGTCATTGTGAACTGTGCTCTTACTGATTTTTTTTAAAGCTAAGTTCAAAACCATAGAACCATTTGGTGATATGATGTACTTTCCCTCCAGCACTGCTAATATCAAAGCATTGAAAGGACAGTGAAAGCCTCCTCTGAAATCTAAATATTGAATGCAAGTTGAGCCTATATTTTAAAATATTATATTTATAATCAGAAATCCAAACCAAAATTCTCAAAATTTTGAATTGCCAGCTACAGGAGATACATTGTCAGAAGGGGTGGGTTCCTATCCAGCATTTCTGCAGAACTGGACTGTCCAACATGTCTGATGTTAGGCTTTCTGAATCGTATCTATTAAAAATCCCTGCTTGCTTTTGAAAAGCTCACACTTTTACACTTGTATTCAGGCAACAAAATGTGACCTGTCTTTTTTTTTTTCTTTTTTTTCCCCAGAATTAGAGAACTTTCACAACTGTTAATGCCTTTAATGAGAACCATGGTTGAGGAATTAAGTTGCCCAACTATAGATTAAGATATCTAGCAGAATTTTGAAAATGTTGACTTTGTTTTAATTTGTGCTTGTTGTCTTTACTGTAGCTGTCTGTCATTTCTTTATATCTCTTAGAACATAAACTGGTTTTGTGTCAAATATATTATTGGTTTGTGTTTGTGCCATATCAAGCATGGTGAGCGCTTCGGGACACAGAGTTTGAGGGCACTCCTGTGCCAGTGCAGAGAGCACCATCCTACAGCTTTGGGTGGGATCCAAGCTGTGCGGATGCATTTCCCACAGCCCAAAGCCTGGTGCAAAGTAGGTGGCTTCCCAGTTGATTCACACAAATACTGAAAGTTGTCCCAGTTGCTGTTTTGCCCTTCACAGCTTTTAATCTTTGTCAATTTAGTCAAATTTTCTTCCAATGTGTGTGGATTTTCTAAAGCAAATAAAATAAAAATACAGATCCATTTAGTCTAGTAGCTTATCTTCCAGAGTAACTAGTTTAAGAGGCTTCAGAGAAAGAATTAAATTTACACCAAAGAGAAGAGAGCCCTTAGGTCTGAAGAGCTGAGGAAAGGAGCTGAAAAGCTATTAGCAAGCCACTAGTCAATTTTTAGTAGACAATAGTAAGAGCTAGTAGAGTCTTTTTTAAATAACCTATTATTATTACAAGCCTTTATTTTAATAACAAAATAGACCATTATGCCCTCTCTACCAATCCTCCCATGACATAACATCACATATCTCCAATCAAAATGTTTTTTCCACTCCTTTGATCAGCAATTCCCTTTTAAACTATCTCCTCTCAGCTCCTTCTTTGATCACCTTTGACAGACTGCTAGAGTATGGAGGACTAATGTATTTAGAAAAGCAAAGAAAATCTCAGGATACAAAACACATTTATATGAAATAATGATAGACATTTCTCTGAAGCAGAAAGTCAGAATAAAAGATGTATATGCTAGTGCAAGGAAATGGCAGAAGCAAAATTGGCTGGTGTCTTTCTGGTGCTGCAATTCATACTTTGCCTTGGGGTTTCAGCAAACAGCATCTGCTTGAACGTTGATGACTAGAAATCAATAATATAGATTTCATCTGTAAACAGATGCAATCTCTGCCCCTTGATGGGAGGAGCAGCTAATACCTCAGGCAAATACAGGACACGACTTTCAGGTAGGGCTAGTGTATGCCGTGGGGGTGTTGCGTAACCTTGCAAGCAGCCTTATTTTCATAATAAACACAATGACAAATCAAAGGGCCAGATATGAGGGGGGGAAGACTGCTGGGCAGGGACAAATTTAGGAGCAAATATAAAGTAAAATAATTAGTTCAGAAACAGTTTATGAAAAGCATGTAAGCAAGACTTTAAGAAGAGTACCATTTCTTAGGAAGGATAATCTTAGCTGAGTATATGACACCCTTGAGCTACCAATAGGTCATAAGCTTTGTTTTAAAGTATTTTATGGATTTCTCTTTCCTAGCCACATTTATTTCAGCCTGATGTTGCCTGCAATTCCATCCTTCCTTCCTTTTTTTTTGTTTTATTTTTTCCCTGTTTTTCCTTTATAGCTCTCTTTCAGAGATAAATTTTCCCTTTAGCATCAGCATGTGATTTCTCCATTTTGATGGAATTTTCGTTTCTTTATGCTTCTGTTTTCCACCTGGAAGTAAAGATAGCATTGCTTAATAACCTGAAAGGATGTTGCAAAAGTTCCTGGATGATTTAAGAGTGTTTCACGACAGACTTACCTTTCATAAAAGTAGGCATAAAGCAGTATCCAGAGAGGGGACTTATACCTTTAGAAAAAAAAGATAGCTAAAAGTGAAATTGCCTTTACTTCCCTCTCTGCTGCAAACTGGTTTTGTTAAATACAAAATGTTTTATCACAGCACATGTAAATCACAAGTTTTTGACAGTAGCACAACTGTGAATACTGCAGACTCAAACTATTGTTCCAAAGTATCTTTCACTTAGTTACACATTAACAGCTGCAGTAGTTGTACATTCACATATTAAGATATCATCCAATTCTAGAGTTAAAATGAAAGCTTCCTTTTCAATGCATTACCACTGAAATAAGTGTATACAGTTTTTCTGGAAAAAGCAATGAATCTTTATATAGCACTCTAATGGGCTATAACATATGTGGTTGTTTGGAATGCTAACAAATATTAAACTTTAATATTCATAGACTTCAGAAAGTTTATGTATATATTGAAATGTGAAGATTAAGGGGGTACAGTGCCTACACTCAGTAGTGCTAGTACAGAATATTTTGCATTAATGGTATAATGACAGCTCTCTAAAACTGTTGTCACAGCAGTTCTGGCCCTTACCTATAACAAAAAAAAAGTTATTACACATTGAATGCACTTTCAAACTATATCTTCTTCCTTACAGTTCAGCTGAACAAGTAATAATTAATTATATTGAACTTTTCCATGATTCCCCCACCCCCAAAAAAAAACCCACCTGAAAATAAGGCTAGTGCTGTGTGCTGATGCTCTGGGATTACTGCTTCCTCAACTATCTATGTGATGTTTTGTTTTAACCTGTGGTTGTTCTTCGTGGTAAAAATACACTGATTTTCACAGATTTGTAATTCTGTTAGAGAGTAATTATTTTTTTTTGGGGGGGGGGGAATTTATTCAGTCCTTTTGCGAAAAACATGGATTTTTTTGACTAGCGTTACCATTTAGATATCTATATGTATGTACACTAATGACTCACATATCCTTCCCTCACTGATTTTCAACACCTTTGCTATTGTTTTCACAAACTGCTCTTTCCTCTTTCATTCTGGAAAAAATACAAAGGCAGTTGTAATCAATCCTTGCCTTGCTTTTCCTTGTCTTTCCAGCAATTGCTTCATTTTTTGGCTTAAGACCCAGCTATTTTCTGAAATAGGAGCACACCTCTTGATTTTTCAGATTTGTCTTCTGTGTTGCTCTCTATCAAAGGGATATACCAAATGTCACCATGGCTCAGTTAGCACCACTTTAACCTGCTGGCTGAGAGTTTAAAATAACCTTAAGAAAAGAGACTGAAGGGAGCAGACAATGAAGAACTTGTTCTAGACAGCTGCACTCCATGGAAGTTAATTAATATGCCAAATGTTAAGTTTATCTTTAACTAACTTGCCTATTCCTAAAGAAGTAAGCACACATTTTACACGTCTTCTCGATGTTAGGGTACCGCTGTGGTGCCACCTTCCCTAAGCCCCGCTGAGCTGGGAGGCACCCAACATCCTTTGCCACATTGGGACTTTCTGCCAATGGCCATGTTGGCCCTGCAGCATTTCTTCCAGGGAACTTCAGTTTTGACAAATTTGAGGTTCACCAAACTGAAGCTTGTTCCACCCCTGCCTTGGTGGGGATTTTCAGAAACAGTAGCCACTCTGACCCAAATGTTTTATCTCAATAAAAGGACTGGAAAAAAATGACAGCCCCTCCCTAAAAATGCCAGTAGGCTTTATGGTTTCAGACAGACACTGCATTCACAATGTTATAAGTTATGAACACCAGTTGAGGGTGAGATTGCTCTTGTCTAAGTTTAACTGGCTAAAGGTTAGTAATCCAGCCTAAACCAGTCATCTATTCCCCTTCTGTAATCAGTGGTGAAACATAGGTAGCTCCAGAAGTGATTCATTCCTCATACTCTAATCTGTCTAAAGATGGGATGACTCACTGACTGCTAGGGGGTTACAGCTGGGTGAAATTATTGTGCTGCTGCATGCTGTTTGTGTTGTCCCACCCTCATCACAAAGCAACATGCCTTAGCTGTAAACTACCTACTGCTGGCTACTCTTTGTGCTAGCCTGCCCTCATAATGAAGCTGTAAACTACCTAAGGGCTAGGCAGCATCGCCTCTCGTCTGGAGCAGGGTAGGAGCATGCACCTGGACAGTCACGGCAGCTCACAGGACAAGTGCTGGCAGGTTCAGCTGCCACAGCTGAGCCATGTGGCTGAACCCTTAGTACCAGCATCTGTTTGTAGAACTGGCTCTGAGATACTTCTGATAAAGACAATTATGACTTGGAAAGGTTTTGAGTGCTTTGAAAACGTTACACCATTTCAAACAGCTCAAGATATTACCAAGTGTCTTAGCACCCCCCATTCTTGACTGCAGCATCACGTGCCTCTTTCTAGCTGCAATTACTACCAATAATTAATTAATTACTTCATTAAACACACTGAGTTTCTTCGAGCCTGAAAAGCAAAACATCATATAAAGTCAGTATCTAGGCCCTACAACTTCATTAAAATGATTGTCACATCAGCTTTCTTTTACCTCAGAAGCTCATCAGAGTCACACAGAATAGCAGACCCATCCCAACTATTTATAAAGATACATGATCTTTCACTTTATTCCTGATGAATTTTTCTTGCATCCTCCACAGAGTTGAAAACCCCATCATCACAGCTACATCTTCTTTCCACAGTCTGGGAGCTTTCCAGTTCACTTCATTCCTCATGTTTTAAATTTTTTGAGAATCTTTCTGGAACTGATTTCATTTTCACCTCCTCATTCAGCTACTCTGGCTTTGCCCTTACTTCTGATGGATTTGTTGCTATGCAGCACACTTCTCCCTATGGAATACATCCATTTATGTTTGAATATTTTGTGTTTTTGTTGCACCATCCCACTTGATTTCACTCAGAACCACCCATGTTTACTTCCTGCTCTGATGGAATTTGTTGTCTTTGCTTTATGTTTCATCCTTGGTCATAGTGGCAAAGGTGTAATCCTGGCTGTGCAGACACCATCAGTTTGTCTCCCTCTATGTCTCTGAGGTTAGTCACAACAAACAGAAGTGCTAGGGAAGGTTGGGAAGGCTGCAGGAAATGGACATCACAGGGTTCTTAATAATGGGAATATTTGCACTGGGCAATGTTTATGTTTTGCAGTCATGCCCAAGACCTTGTTATGCTACATACTATACACCTACAATAAAACACAGCATGCACTTACCCATGGCCAGACACACAACATACTGTAAGCTCCTTGCAGCACTCCTGCCTCCTCCACTGAACCATGAACTTGGATGAAGACCAGGCTTGAAGCAAAATGTAAAGTAGAAAACTGGTATCTTTCTTCTCTTTCTTGTCCAGTTTCAGTAACTGAACAATCCTAAATGTTTTGATATTTTTTATCTGGATCATAACTTTGTTTATACAACCATGAAAAGATTTTCTTTGAAAAAGAACATACCTAGATATACCTTGAAAAGACACATATGTGGAACAACGTTGAGTAAAACCAATAGAAATCAAGTATAGGAGCCCTTGGTCAGCATTTGTTTTAATTTAGGAATGAGGTAAATCATTTTAAGCTGGACTTAAGATGGAAATATGTATTTGCAATCTATTTAGAAGGATAAATATAGGATTATTTGAAAGGGCAGAGCATTCGTTTAGATGAAAAGAAACCCTGTCCTCTTCCTTTAACCTACTGGTATGTATTCTACTTATGCAGCAGGCATGGACCTTGAGGCTGATACAGCTATTGTTGAGAGGATGAGCTCTAGTGAGTGGTTTTAGAGCCCAGGTCAACCACCCCCTCTTCCCTAGCAGGCTTCCTTCCACAGCAGTGCCCACTCCTTCATCCCCTCCTGCCACATGGACAATAACCTAAGAAGATGCCCAGGGAAGAGCTAAATCACTAAAGCAGGACTGGAGGTGGCCAGGGTGTTTTATTTTGTACTTCAGCACACTTGAGAGGCTAGATCTGCAGCTGACAGATGGTAACTAGCTCAACGGCAAGGCTATCGCATTTGATAGCAGGAGCTCATTCCATGGCCACATCTCAGCTACATGAACGTTTCAGTTTCAAAGCTTTTCAGTTGGCTTTCTGTTGAGCTGAAGCCTGTGGCAAGTTGACTTGAACTAAACAGAGAGAGGATTGCTAAAGCACAGTTGTGCACACAGAGGTTTGCAACGCTTTTGAATCAATCCAATCAAAGCAATATAAATAGATTTAAATCCCTACTTGTTATTAAAACAACACAGTTTCCTGTGCCTCCCAACTGCAGGCAGGATCTGAGTTTTATTCCATGAGGAATCACCCCTTTTGCAATTTATTGCAATCTCCTCGGATCTTGCCAGCTCTGCTAAACCATTAGATATGCTGTAAATGCATTTCTTAGGGTACTCTGAAGAAAGTGGGCTGATAACTTTGGAAGCTCTTTTTCATGTTTGGTTTATCTGAATCTATGGGTAAGCATGGGTGGGATTTACATGTTATGCACATGATGAAAGAAAGACAGAAAAGAAATCAAATTATGTAACTTCAGGAATTAAACATTCCCCCCAGTTCTTTTTCCATGTTTCCTTGAATTTTGCAGGACATAATTTTTTATTGCAACATATTCATTTTTTCCATGAGGAATTTGCCAGATTATCCTATGTAATGCAGATTAATCAGGAGAGTTAGATTTTTACGTACTCCAGCATTTGTACAAATGTTTTACATATGAGGGCTGTTGCTAATATGGGCCTCTGTCCTCAAGTAAGACAAGATGCTGACATAATACAAAACACTCTGATTTATTTTGTAAATAAACATCAGGAGAATTTATTTGTGATAGTTTGAGATCAAGCATGGGTAGCTGTAAATGGGGATTTTAGACACAGCAGCCATGGAAGAAAACTATCCTGGTGGCTAGTGCATGATGAGACTTTGTGTCAGCGGGCAGAGAAGTCCTCTTAGCATCCCATCACTTTGTTTCCACAATGGTTTTAGAGCGATATAAGGTGATCCATGAATATCTCATGCTTTGGAGGAATGAGATGATCTTTCTTCCAACAACCATAAGGTAGCAAAGTTATATGATCTAAATAATGGAAAAATCAAGAAAATTGGAGCCTCCAGACTACTAGTCTGTTTTGGAAGGTTACATTGAAGGCTTATTCTCAGAAATTACTCATTTTTCAGCCTCCTTCTAGGAATTGACATCAAGGAATTGAATCATTTTCTGTAACAGGGAGGAAGAATGGAGGCTTATTCTCGCTGCCACCACAACAGATGGAGGCAGCTCGGGGAGCTCTTCTTAAATGCAGTGGATGCCTGGAGAGTCACCTCAGCTTGTGTTTGCAGCTGAACCCACTAGACTGCGTCACCTTTTGATGTTGGTTGACTTTTGTGTGTGATAAACTGCTGCTTAAATTTACCTTCCTGCAGGAAAAAAAATGTTGAGTGAGGGCTGGTCCTCAAGGAGTGAGTGAGGGGTGAGCTGCATCTTTCCAAGTTTCAAGAGATACCTCACTGTGCTGGATTCCCCACAGAACTGTTTCAGGTGCATTTCTTTTTTCAGCCCTGTTGCTGCAAAGCTTGCCCAGTTTGCTTTCACTGGTCTGATGTTCTTTTTATTTGGCCGCACTGAAGTTCCTAGAAGGTTTAAACTATACTTTACCATGAAAAGATTTGTGATTTGGCATTTATTTTGCAGTAGCTGTGCTCAGGGCTCTTTGCAGACAAATAAATTGTCACACCACAGCTCTGAGAAACTTACCATCTAAAAGACATAAAACCAAGGAAAGGATGATGTTACAAACAGGTATCAAAGAGGAACCAATGAAAAACGATATGCTAATTTATGCAGGAAGAGCTATGTACATGAAGAAGGACTAGAGAGTTGGTCTCTAATCTAGTAAGCCTCTGCTTAACTATCCAACTCATTTATTTCTTGACTGCATTATTAGTTTTTAGTTTCCTTGGGGTAGGGACAGATAAAGGTTAAGCAGAAGGATGAAAACCTAACTGGAAACATTACGCAGAAAAAAAGACCATACAAGAACGAGACAGATAGTATAGTGCCTTGTGTAACATGATTAGGACACGAATGAGTTCATTGGAAATGTAAACGCAGAAAGGGACTGTCAGAGAGGGCATAAGATGAGCAATTCAAACCGGTGAATAACCGTGGAAGTGGTGAGTCCTACTCACCGATGAGGAAACCAGTGATGTAAGAAGAGGCTAGGTTTACAGGATGGAGTAAGAGCAGCACTGCCCTCAGCATGCTCAGCTATGTGCCTGCCTCTTTGTGTATGAGTCTAAATCTTGGCTCTGGTTGGTTCAGCACTGCCTTATGTTGATTACCACCTGATGAATAATTATGTGTGTTTGTGGGTAACTGCCAATGACTGCTACCCTCTGGTTCTTGCTACAGCTTATGAAAAAGAACATGAAATTGGTGCTCCTGTGGGGCTCCTGATTACTGAGGTGAACTGTGAAACCCAAACAATCAAAGCTCTTAGATCTTTTCAATCATATTAATTGCTGAGGCAACCCAACTCCCCTACAAATATGCAAACTAATTTTACAGGATTTTATGTTCTTTCAGGAGCTAGACTGATTTCTGCACATGAATATATGTAACTGACTTTGATCTGGAGGTTGTTCTTCTCTGATACTGTTTGTTTTTCTGGTATATCACAGGTTTTATTGGCAAGTGTAAAGGGTCAAAATTCTCAACACCTTTTATCATGGAGACCTCCCTGGATTAAGCTGCCTGTTACATTGTTGCTTGCAAATGAGCCGAGTAGTCCTTTCCTTTTGAAGCCTATTTTTTCCCAGGGATGGGGCACCTACCACCTCTCTCTGCAACATTCCACTTATGTGAATTAATTACTTTAGTCCTGCACGATAAATCCAGGATACATATGGCCAAATCACTAAACGTCCCCCAGATTTGAAGGCATCTCTTTGCTTTGTAAAGCTAAGCCCTGTATTTTCTTATTTGTCTGCTGTTGACATACACTTTTCTTTGTCAAAAGCTCTTGGAGAGATCAAGAACTTGTGCAGTTTTGTGTTCAGAATGCACCAATGACTACAAAACACCTGAAAAGGCCTTTTTCCAGTTGCTATGTCTTTGCAGAGTTTCTTTCCAACACCTGTTTACTACCCAGAGATGAATCAAAAGAGAAGCAGTGAATCAGTAAGCTACGGACTTTAAGAGGTTGCTTGCACCAGACAGTCCAAGAACAGGAGCTTGCAAGTCCTTATTTCTCGAAGAAATCCACCGGACTTCATAAAATGGGGGACAAAGGTGCTATGTGAAAAGTGACTTAAACCTGATATTCTTAAATGCTAAGCTGGGCTTTAGCCCAAGGTTATTCACAAGCTATGATGGCTCCTTCCTCTCTAAGGCAGCAATACTAGCAAAGGCTTGCTATGGGAGATCAATCTCCATACAAAGGGTGATGCACAAATTGTCACCCCTTTCCAGACTTGCTTTGTATCTTGCACTGACACAGGTCAACCAGGGCTTGTGTGGGGAAGGCTACATGTCAATGATGATAAAGTTGCTCTTGGGTTTTTGTGGAAGAGCCTAATCTGCACAGCAAGCATCAGCTGGCTCTACCTCCATTTGCATTCAAATGCTGGCTGGTGAAACACTTGTTTGTGTCTGAGCAGGTTAGACCATACCAAAATACTAACTATGCAACTGGAGTGCATTGGTCTCTGGTAAAAGCTCACTGTATGCAACCATTATTTCTGCTGCTTTCTTCACAAAATACATACACAGAGAATTAGCATCATATATTGAATTTGTCCTATGGAATACAGTCAAACAATGGCTTGTTAATAAGATTCTGGACATAATGTTTTTTTCCAAGCAGAACTTCAAACTCCCTGCCGCTTTGGACACTGGCTGTGATGAATGTGGTATTGCCTGCAGCACACTGTAGCTTTGGACAGTGAGTAAAACCAAATATAATAGTAATGACTGGAAAAAAATACTACCCTTCAGAAATAAACCGTCTATATCTTCAGCCATATTCTGAAATGAAAAATATCAGAATACTGTGGAACAGCCCTAGCCTCATATATTTAAAATTTACTGATTCCGAGAGCTAACAGTTACTGTGCCATCTCCTTACAAGATGTTCTGCCTAAGCTCTCAGCCAGGAGTCTGGGTACAGCCTAAGGAAGCATTGCACTTTCAGATGTTCAGTATGTATCAGCCTCACTCACAGAGAAATTAATTCCCTGGTGGGATTGTAGCTTTAAAATAACAGTACCCTAATGGAGACAGAAAAATAAAAGTATACTTTTAAAAAAAAAAACATTAACTTTCAGAGTGGTAGTTTTATTTGTATGCATTCAAGAGCACACAGGTTCTTTCATATAAATATAGCAACTTAGAAACATCCATACCAGATTTGACCAGTACTCCATTTCAAAGGAATCAAAAGCAGATGCAAGAAACTTCACAGGAGGCAATGACAGGACAACCTGCTCCCAAGAGAAAGTTTCTGCTTAATCCCCACCGATGTAACGTTTGGCCAATTTCACAATATGCCAGGGCTTATATCCCTTAGAAAAGTAATATACATATATAGAACAATCTGTATTTCTTACTTATAGATTTCTATACAGTAATATTTACAATATATTGCAAAGATTACAGTCTCCATCTGATGCCTTTATTGCAAATATTTGCTTCCAGGCCATAAAACCCAGACTTTGTACCTTTTGCCTGTTACACTACTGCCGCGGACATTACCTCTTGTCACAGCATTGGAGCACCTTGAAACACTTGGGTCTAAATAGCAGTTACCACTGCACACTTGCACCACATTTGAGTATTTTAGTTTATACAGGTCTAGTCAAACAAAATCAATTTATGACTTGCCCTTACCCTCAGCCCCAGTTTTAGGTTTCCTAAAAGACTGGAAACCCAACTCCATTGCTGAAACTTCTGTTCATACCACAATGGCCTGCTTTACCACAGTTTATCACTAAAGCTGAAAAAACCCACCCTTTCCAAAGCATGTCTTTTATAATCAAATAGTAAAAAAAAAACCTCCAGAATTTGGGGGGGGAAGGTAGGTAGTGACTAACATTAGCAAGTTTTTCTCATTTTGAGAGAAATGACTGAAAGGCCCAGCAGAAGGAAGGAAAAGCCTCTGCACGTAACAGTAACAGGAGCCGAGTGAAGCCCAGAGCTCCCAGTTTTTGAAAAAAACACTGAATTACCCATTCCCAGGATGTATGGAGAAAGAAGGATTGTCATCTACTGTTGTTCTAGCATACTGGGAAAGGTAGGTTATTAGCTTATCCAGAAAGTATTATTAAAAAAAATGAATCTACAGCTTATCAGGCAAAGATCTTGGGTCCACATAGTCTCTGAAGTAAATGATACTTGGGATAGCTTGGGGTTCCTATCAGTTTGAACAAAGCCAGGGAAATTTTGCCACATATCAGTGTGGAAAGTCACCACAATCCCACTGAACTGTTCATAAATACAAAAAAGAGGATTAAAAAAATATTCAGAATGGGGCCAGTTCTGATTTCACTAACCTCTGCCATAAAACCTTCATTGATTTTGAGAAAGGCTGATGTTCAGTACTTTCAATAAAATTAAACACATTCCTTCCGAACATTGAAAACTCATGACCAACCCATCTTTCATCTTAACTTTCCAGAGCTGCTCAACTGAAAGAGCAAAACCAAACAGAAGTGTGAAAATGAAACCAAAAATTTCCTTGGAAACAAACCAAAATAATTCTTTTCTCCTGTGGCAGGGCACTGATTCATAATGCAAAATATTTTCGCTGCACTCTGAGCTGTCTACAGCCATCCACATTTTCAAAGAAAAGCAGTCCTTAGCTCTGACAAATGCATATAAATATTTATGTGGTATAGCTCCTTGCAAAGTGAGCATGAAAAGAACAGATATGTCAGGTTGTGTTCCTGACTAATAAACCTAGACTGTGTCCCTTAAAAACCTGCACCTTAAGCGCATAAATCTTATCATATTAGCAGCATCTTGGGGTGGAGTTTTCTAAGAATGATAGAATGAATGCTTTGATAATAATGTAACAAATACACATGGAAATTTCATTATTTAACAAAAATATCCCCATGTGCTACCTTCCCTCTAAGTTTGCAGAAGCTCACTCATGCAAACTACTTAGTTTTCTCCCAAGTGGAAAGCGGGTTCAACAATTATTTTATCTTGAATTGTTATCCATCTATCTCAACAACTTCAGACATGTAGACTTCAGTGAATAGCACTAGAAAATGAAGACAAATGCCCTGCATGCCCAAACTGTTGCTGTAATTGGGAGCTAACCATCCAGGGACTGACAAGCCCATTTAAAACATATGGAAATGCAATCCAGATGATCTTGCTGTGAATTTAACTGTTGTCAACTAAACCGCTTGATGAGCACTTCAAGGGCAACTCTTCCAGTGCGCAATGTTGGCGTAGGTTAAAATAGGCAACTGTTCCTCCTACCGCCAATGTTTTACTGAATCCTCAACACTCACCCTCACCCTTTCCACTCCTCCAGAGCAGCAAACACTTGAGAAACGCAGCTCGAGTGCTCACTTGAGCTCCGCACACACCCTGCTGTGCCGGCAGCTGTTTTGGCCAGGAGAGGCAGTGGTGGGAGCTGCTGCGGTGCAGGCAGGAGGAATGCGGAGAATGAAAGCTGCTGTTTCTGGACTCCTCACACAGCAGGTCTGGTGGCCAGGTAAGCCGGACACCAGGCCACCACATCCATGGTAACATAAAGCAAACTTTTAACCTCTGCAGGACCCTCAGGTCAAGTCACTGTTACACCAGCAGGACAGCTATCACAGATGGGCATCAGTGCAAATGAAAGGGAAACTGGCTTTGGCTTGGCTTGGGGGTTTTTTTTGCATATTTTTGTGGTTTGCAATGTCCACAAATAAATGCTTTGATACAAGGCGTTTTCTAGCAAGCAATGACAGATTGGGGTAAGTGACTGAGGCACAGCCAGCAAATTCCATGAGTTATTGTAGAGGCCTCATTCACTACACTGATGATCCAAAGTACTTCTTATCAGTTTTTAAAACACATTTAGCTCAGCCAGTTCAAATGAAGCACTTTATTGATGATACTGAGTAAGGTGCTGTCTACACTGGGTGTCTCATGCCATCAGGATATTTACCTGGCACGGCTGTGCCCTGACGTGCCTTCTTGCCTTGCAGCGCAGGGATGCCATCCTGCACATCCCAAGCACAACCCTACTCCAGACTGATGCTAGGAAAGCGTGGCCTTACATAGCCTGGGATACAGTTTCCTAACGTGATCCTGTAAGCCCACTGCTCACTCACAGTGCATAAAATTAAAGGTGTTAAACCACAAGCTGCCAAACCTTGCAATGTTTGCAATGTCACAGTTGGACACATATTGCAAACAAAGTGGAGGAGCCTATGTACATGTGAATTGTACCAATGTACACGTGAATTGTACCGTTCTGCAGCAAGGTGGTAACAGTGCAAACCCTCCCTCATTTTTGACTACCTGTTTCTTGGAACCATGCTCCTGAAAGTATTTTGAGCAGGATTTTAAAGATTATTCTTCCCCACTGGCTGAGCAAGCTGTGTGACAGAGCAAACTAGATGGATACAAGGTACTCCAATTTGGCTTGAACACTCTCAGAGAAAGAGAAGCTTGGCAGGGATTTAGCTTACAACATGTTTGCCAAGTATCCCAGATAAAGCTGCCACAGTCAGTCCTCACCAGCCAAGCAAATAATGTCTAATGATGTCAGGATGAGCCCTGGTCAAACAGCCCTGGTAAGACAGAGCCTTTGAATGTCCAGGTGGAGCCTGTCTGCCTGCAAGGAAATGCCTGACGCAAAGGTCATTGCCACTTCGTTCCCACTTTCTCCCCCCATCCCTGTCAACGAATTCATTGCTGGAAAGAGACGGGCGCACAACACAGACCTTCTGTCACAGCCTTGAATGGCATCCTGGAGCGGTGAGCTGATGCTGAACTTTATTGTGGATGGCAGCTGCTGCCACGCTTTGCTTTTCCAGGAGTTTTCACCTCCTGCTGCCTTGCTGCGGCACAGTTCACAATCTCCGCTTGTCATCATGCTCTGGGACACCCCTGCGCTTGTGACAAGAGCGAGGCTGCCAGGGGATGAGGGTGAGAGTAGGAGGCAAAAATAAAAATACTAAACTTGGGCAAAACAGTCGTGAGCCAGATGAGGGAAGAGCTTCTTCCTGCGTCTGGTTTTGTTCAACTTCCAAGTCAAGGATTCTGCAGAAAGAGGGAAAAGAAGTGTCATTTATTATTTATCACATCAGACAAGCATAAGGGGATACTCTAAAGCTTTTATTCAGCTGCTTATAGCTATTGACAACATAGTAAATTCCCCTCCCACGAGACTTCCACTTGAATAATGAACATCCATTTAAGAATGGTGCTGAAACTCAAGGCTGAATAATCTTGATTGAACACGGGAAGGAGGATGCAGAGTGAGCTCCCTTCTTTAGAGACAAGCAGGACTGACAGCGAGAGGAGCTGAACTTCAGAGATGAATCCAGGCAACGTCCCACTGAGAAGAAGCAATGCCCATCTCACTGAGGACCTTGGTTTTCTGAAGCTCACAACCCATGCTCAGACTCTGAAATCATCACTCTGATGAAATGTGTTAGGGAACCTGATCCTTTAAATAGCTGTTTTATTTACATGGTGCCCCACCAGGTCCTAGAGAGCTCATGAAAAATTAAACAGAGGACATAAAATATGAATGGGATGACACCGGCCCATAAAAGCCCTGCAATTCTTGAAAGGTATTTTACATGTAATGAACACTGTATTTTAGAAAACGGGTTTCTGCCTCTTTTTCCAAAGAGGGCGCAACATTTTTCAAGCCTCTGTGTAAAACAAGAAACCTTCAAGGATGTGCCTGGGAGCACCAGGGAGAGCACATCGCTCCCCTGTGCACCACAGGAGTCTGCTGCCCATCAGTAACGAGTAAGCAAACTAAACAGAGCCAAATACGTGGATATAGTGAAAACCCATAGATATTTAACTTGATGCTGCGTTGTCAGAGAAAGCATAGGACTGAAAGAAAAGATGAACATTTGATCAGAACTATAGGACTCATCTTGCAATTGCGTGGTGATAACAACTCTCGGCTTAAATTCTGCCCAGTAAATATGAAATTTAACTTACGGTAGCCCTTGGTGATTCTCCTCCTTTATTCTGGGTTCTGTGTACTGGTATTTTTAGCTGACCTTTCTGAACTTTCTGGTTCTGTGGCCTAAATTGTAAGTACGGTCTCAGTTTTCAGAAATTACCCTGGAAGAAATCATAGCCCTACTGCTGAGGTCTATCAGCTGAGAGTCAGCCCTTGTCTGCTTAAAATTAGGTTTATAATATGGACCCTATGGATTAGTGTTTCCTAGGCTGCCAAAAATTTCGTGCCAAAGGGAACTGCTGCCAGTGTAAAGCACTCCCTTGTTCTAGGTATTAAAATTATTGCAGAATGGCCATAGACTTGAATAAATTGCTGTTTACTTCATGGAGGTCTTTTCACCACCCTGTTAGGCTATGTATTATGAACTGTCATTTTGTTTTAGGTGTTAAAAAAAAAAAAAAAAAGCCACTGACCAAGCCCGTGTGAGGCTACACTGCCCTTGCCTTTGCTCTGGTGAAGCACCTCCTCTGCAGAGTGCCTGCTCCCCGGGGTGGTCGCCAGCAGCTCCGGTCTCAGCTCCAGCGCCGGACATGCTTAGCACCATGCAAATGGATGGGGAAAGGGCCGACTGCTCGCTCCTGAGCAGGCTCTGTGGTGACAGCTGTGGGTCTGAACCTGGTCCTTAGCCCAGGCAAGGGCACTCAGGAGCAAACTGGCTTTTATTTTGTTTTCCTTCATGGAAACATGGTTGATTTTGTCACGTGGCTCCTGCTCATGGTGAAATCTGCCTCCCACCCTCTGTGTTTAGCAAGGCCAGCAGCTGCAATGAGCTTCACAAACTGCCACCTGTGTCATTTTGTTTTCTGTATCTCCCTGGCCCTTTATCACAGAAGGATGAGCAAGGAGAAATGATTAGCTCAGGAGAGCTCTTTCTTCTCTCTAAGGTAATCTGGGGAAGGATCTGTCACATAACAACACTTCTTGAAGTTGTCAGCCGGATACCTGTTCTTATCTGCAACGGCTGGAAATGTTTGTGTGCAAATGGCTCGCTTGCTCGCTCTCCCTTCCTCCTCCTTCAACTTGCAGGAAGAAAATACACTTGAGAAAAGTATAAATTTTGAAAGTGATCCAAAATTCACATAATTAAAACCCATTTCAAGTAAGTAAATGGATTTTTACATTATATAGATTAAAGGAATTGGGAGCGACAGCCCCACATGCCTGTAGCAAAGAGGCTCAAGCACTTCATTTCTCCACATTTGTAAGACCCACACGTTCTACCAACAGCTGTATCTACACTAAATGATGTTCTTCTCACGTACCAATTATGAACTGTCAGAAAATATACATGTAATCCTTCATATCAAGACCTACTCATGCAATTTTTAAATACCACACTATAAGCTGCAGTACTTATCCTAAGGGCTTCATGTATTGGAAGGAGAACAAACTGTTATCTACTAGATCATCAGTACCAACGGCTCCACAAAATATAGTTCTTTTTCAGATCAGATGCAAAATACACACCGCTTTTATTAAATCCAGGGTACTGGATTTTATCAGGGCTAAGTTTGTTCTGCTTCTGTCTGGGAGGTAATTGATTTCCAAGCGTAGATGCCACACATTTGTATTCATTATCTTTAGTTTAAAACAGTGAAGTACTCCTCTAACCAAGGCAAACCACACAACTGATTTCCAGCTACCAGTGCCAAACCGCACGGCAAAACCCACTGCAGAGGAACCAAATCCACTACACTCGAACAGGACAGGAAACTTAAAGCCTGGGAAATACTAGGGGGTCACCTGGAACAAACTTCTGTGGTCCCAAGAGAGAGAGCTGTGGGGGAAATAAGATTGCTTGCAGGAGCACTGACTCAGCTTTGCTTTCCTGATACTTGGGGGTGCCTACATATAAGGGGATGGGAGAGAGAGTGAGAGAGAGTAAGGAGGGGGAAAAATGTAGCAGTATAGTATAAATACAGTGTACTCGTAATTAGTAATAGTTTCAGAAGTATAGTATAATACAGTGTACTCCCAATTAGTAATAGTTTCAGTTCAGTCTGTTATTTAAGCAACTGTAATTAAGGGTTGAATGCTTTTTCTAAGTTTTTTTCTAGCATGTAATATAGCAGAAATTAGAGAAAACAAGCTATTCACAAAGCAAGAATCTGCAAAGGACAGACATCCCTCATAGACCGACTCTTTAATGTCATGGGAGGGGGTGGTGTCCGATCGCATGCAATTATTTGTTTGTCTTCCGGTTTTTGTAACAACACGGATTTCTGCCTTGCATAAAGGCCAGACTGGAACACGCAGTATACAAAATACATTTTCCTTCAGCCCTTCATGAAAAGACTAAAATAAACTAAGAGAAGCCAAGCGCTCGCTAAAGAGGAAAGAGCAATACATAAATTGACAGGGCAAGGCTTTGCACACACCTTAAGTTCACCAAGCTGCAATGCACGCTGAAAGAAGCCATCATGCCAGCTCCTGGATCACCTTGTTGGTCTCCTTGGCTTTCTTACACGTGTACAGCCACTTGATTATCCGAGCGTTGCGCTCAATCACGGAGGTGCTGCTCGGGACCTGCTCTGTGAGTTCATCCTCCAGCAGCCCCTCATCCCCGCTGTGCCTCGTGAAGTCGCTCTCAGATGTTGCCACACTGATGCTGCGGATCTTGAAGGAGACGTTGTCGGACACCACGGAGAAGTTCTCTCTCCCGAGATCCTCGATGACCTCCTGCTCCAGGCCACAGTACTTGAAAAACGTATCGAACTCGGAGAAGGACTTGGAGTAGCGAGAGCTGATGTCTGACTGGGAGCGATGGAGACCTCTCCTCTTCACCTCCCTGACCTCCTCAGGAGGTACACTCAGCTTTGAGGGCCTCTCCCGCTCTTTTGTACACACTGCCCCGGGGGCTTTGCCGCTCACTGCCGCGACGGTTTGCTCGGCTCCACCGCTGCTCGGCTCACGGTCACCGTCTTTTGCCGAGAGAGGCTCTTTGCTCTCGGCGGCTGCGGCGTCCTCCATGACTCTGGGCATCTCCGGGGAAGCCAACTGCTTCTCCTTCAGGGACCCGTGGAAGATCCTCCTCACCAGGCTCCCCCGCGAGCTGTCCTGGCTTTGACCTCTCCCAAACTCGCATTTCTGGCGGTAAATCACCAGGGAATCGGGCCGCACCTGCCTCTTGGGGGTGCCGCGCCTGGCGATGGGGGGGCCGTGCTGCAGGGGGGCATGGCGGGCGCACCCCGCCTTGGCCAGCTCCAGCGGCTTCCCTCGGCCACAGCCCCCGCCCACTCTTTTGCCCTCCACCGAGCAGGTCTCGCTGCTGCTCTCCGAGGCCGAGCTGAGGCCGAGGGCAGGTTCCTGCCGGGCGCTGATCACCCGCTGGCTCTTGACGTACTTGGCCTTGTCGGCTGCCAGCCTCTCCACCGCACTCCTCCCGCCCGGGCTGCCGGCCTCCATCTGCCTGCGGAGGTACTCGGGCCCCTTGTTGAGGAGCCGCAGGGTGAGGGAGGAGTGGAGGTCGGAGATGGAGTGCATTCTCACGGCCCGGGAGAGTTCCGCTGGCATAGCAGTTTCAGGGACGCGGATCCTGCCTCCGGTCCCGGGAGGGAAGGGGGAGAGAAAAAGGGGGAAAAAGAGAA
>JANZLQ010000017.1:8398575-8408600 GCA_026212715.1 Elanus axillaris
ATGAAGTCAGTCCCCGAACAACCCTGCTTGATCCAGAAAGGGATCCTTTAAATTTTGAATTGAAATCCTTTATAAATGAATGTATATTACATGTGTTAAAATAAACTTTGCACTCAGTAAGAGGTTCTTACTGTTGCTTCTGTTGCGTATAAGCTGGATAAATGTTCCCACAGTCTTCCCCTTTAACCACAGTCATAGCTCACAGTTGTAAAACTGCATCCCTTGGTGGTTGCAAAATCCTTTACAAACAAACTGAGCCCATACACAGTCACTTCACCCAACACAGGGATGGATCAGGGCACTTCTTTAAGTACTTTATGTGTTTATAGTCCGCGTTACTGCAATCTCTCTAGGTCATCAGCATATTTATCCACACAGTTTTCCTCTGGGGAAGTGCTGTTAGCCTAGTCTCATATATAGCTAGCTTTGGTCATGGAAGAACCTTCACTTAATCTAAAGCTAAAACCCATACGGTTTAAAGCTGCACAGATCCCTATTGTTTTAGGGAACTTCCAGCATCCACGTGTCACTGGGATCCTCAAAACTGTCTTTGCTGTCTCCTTGCCCTGTAGATGCCTAAAATGATCAGTGCAAAGTTTTTGCTGTTGCGGTGCCAAGGCATTACATGTCTACCCATGGGCACAAACTCTTTTGTACATCTATTGTGGTCAAGAAGCTGAGAGACTTGGTGCATGCTTACATCCCACAAATTCCTCTGCTTATTCTCACACGTGGGCTCTCTGAGTGCATGTGCCCGATTAGAAAGCATTTGAAAGGTCACTGATTACTGGACTTCTGACAGAGGATTGTCTGTTGTCTGTTATATGTAATTTATATCCTGCTTAGTTGGGGTACTCACCTGGCAAGTGCATGAGGCCATTTACCCCTCCCAGATTTGCAGCAAAGGTTTGAATCGGATTTCTTGCTTCCCAGCACAGTAGTCATAATGTGGGTGCTGTAGATCATTGTCACTCAGATTCTGCTGCTGAAAATGGTTTTATTTTGCTTGCCTAATTAGAAATAGGCAGATTTACTGAAGGTGATATGCAGAAGATGTTAATTCTATAACCATTCTGTCCATGCACCTAGGAAGTGGGGGATACCCTGTGAATTTTTAGTTACCCTTGCAAAGTGGAAGGATTTAAACAGGGAAGGTTGAAAAAGTCTCACTGTCAGTGCTAGTCAAGGTGTTCTCTGGAAATGTGGGTTCACATCACAGTATGATATCTAAAAACTTCAGCTCTTCTACCATACAGGCTGTTATAATCTCTTCCAATCTTGTTTTCCATGATATAGACTCAAATTTAGAAATCAAACAGCAGGATAATATTAATATCTGAAAATCTTAGTGATAAATATGAACTGAACTACCTTCAGTTCAGTCTTCAGACATTTGAACATCCTACCAGCTTGTGCAGGTGTTGCCTCACTCAAACACTGACTGCTGGAAATCCCATTCCCTATTTATGCCATTCATTTTCTATAGACTATATTAAATGTTTTATAGCCAGTGGTGATTCACTAAGCCCAAAATGTTTATATTAAGGCAAAAATTTTGACATATTTTCCTTGGGAGTATGGTCATGGGAGTCTCGGCACTGGAGCATTTCCCACCACAGCTGAGCATAGGTCTGCTTCCTTGTTGTGGTAGGAGAGACCCATAGAAGACCAAAGTGATCTCTGAGGTGACAGCAGACATGCTCTACATTTTCAGTATCTGTTAAGCTCTAGCAGTGTTTTGAGTGGGGCAGCTTCTCAAAATCTAGCTGGTTGCTGGGAAGATGGTAACACGCACAAAAAATCACTGCTCATCACAGACCTCCTTCTAAATAAAACTGAATAAATTTGTCCAATACTATCTATCATGGACACAGCTCCTAATGTTTAAAGAAATGCATCTATCAGTCAAACACCAAAACACTGCAGATATCACCTGCAGAGCACAGCACCAGAATTGTAACATATGGGCGTGTGTAACATACGAAGCTCATAATCTTCTAAGGTTTTAATAATAAATGGGATAAGATCATGACTTCTTCCTTCCTAAGGGTTTCTTGTGTCTATGAAATACTCCATCTGAAGATATAGCGAGCAATCACTTGATCTTCCTTATCAGTGGTTGCAAATTTTAACTTCTTCCCTTATGTAATCTATGAGGAACTGACTGAAGACAACATTTTACCTGCACTTCCTATATATTAATTTAGAACTGGAACAGATCTTGCATGGTCTGTCTAGCAGAGTTACTGGCAAGTGAAGTCTGCACATTACCTTTCCACAGAAGGAGCCAGTGCTCCTCACTGCTGAGATGCCTGGTGATTTTCTATGATTTAGGGGAGCTTAAAGTCTTTCCCATACCCCTTAGCATGAGGGTCTGCAGTTCAGTTCTTGATGGTCATGTGATAGTTCAAGGAGACTGCTGGAGTACTGGCTAGCTAAGGGCTCCAAAGGGTGATTGCTTTTTACTCTTGTGGGCACAAGAATTACACGAATCTAGGAAAACTGATAAATGTGCTTATATGTATTACCGCAGCTTGTTTGCTTCCCCCTTCTAAGTATTTTCCTTCAGTTCTCTGATGCAAGAGCTCCTTTTGGAGTTTAGATGGGAAAATGAACTAATTTATCAAGACAGTTCCCTGGCAAGGACAAACCTTTACATTTAATGATCATCAGTCATTATATCTCTGAAGGTGTGGCGGTTTGTCCTGTCACTTTCTAAAGGGCTTTCATTCAGTTCAGACATAAAAGACAAGTATCTTCCAAGCTTAAAAGGGAGCCTGCAGTCCGCTCTGTATGTATGTACAGAGGGGATATATAGGCTACGTTTCCCTTGCCCAGCTTTGAGATTTAGCAGAGGCTATTGGCTATTCCTAGCTATCTTATTTGGCTAACAAGAGACTTAAGTAGTGTAGAGGTGGTCAAATCATGTCTGGTCTAGTCTCTGGGCCAGAGGATAAGTCTGAACCCATAGATGCAACTCTGAGTCCTCAGTATAAATTTAATTCATTGTCTGTTTGACCCTGTCTAGATATTCACCGTAACATGCAACAGTGTTATACTAATTCTGAGTTTGACTGAATGTATCTGATAATTTGCAGCTTTGGTTTAGGGAGATGAATAAATTTTTCTTACACTACAGAGCTGTATTTTAATTAAGCTTGGGAATGTCTGTGTTGTAAGCAGGTTCTCTGACACAGTTGTTTACATTGTGAAATCAGGCCATGTCCAACAAAACTCATGAATGTCCTGCCCTTCGCATTTCAGTGTCCTTCTAAATGCATCCCAACATCACCTGAGATCTGCATAACAACAGAAGCGAGTTCCTAATACTCTTGGGATGACCTGACTACAACTTCTTGATTTACAGGAATTTGTCTTGAAAGGATAACAGATTTCTTCTAATCTGATTGACTCTGAAGTTTAAATAACATCTTGGATAATGAGAGTAAAATGGCTTAGCTGTTCTGTATAATTGTATCAATTCCAAAGCTATACAAAACAAATAAACATAAGCCCCAGTATTCAAGCCTCGTTAGGTTTATGTTGCAACAGCAACATTAAACAAAACTACAGATTCAGTTGGATCTTAATCACACTGGTGTTGCGGCAGCTGCTCTGGACAGTATCACACAGTTATTCATACTGCAGGGCTTTTCTGGGAATCAGTGGTCCAATTTTCTTCAACAAACAGCTCCACCCCTGCCCTGCAAACATTAACTCAGGTGCTGGCAAGATATTCAGCCCCAGCTTAAGCTGGGATATGCCCACTTCTGGCTGCTGTACTGCAACTACGCCACTCCTGTTTCCTTCCCCAGGAAAGAAGATTCAATGAGCAGAAAAGAGCTGGAAGTGTTGGAGATTTTAATCATTTATCCCATATGACTATTCAGTGTCCAACCAGGAACTTACCTGTAAAAAAATAATCTTCTGCCTATTTCTTGTTATTTTCTATCTTTGAAAGTACAGCTGGTACAGGTGCCTTATTTATGGCATCCTCTCTATAAACTGACCTATATGTTTAAGACTTTCTAAGATATCTTTTATAGAGAAAAATAAAAAGGTGAATTTTTCCTGCTTTTCTAAAGTAGGTGCCCAAGGCTTTGGCTGTTTTACGAGAGTCTGAGTTGCGTGGTGGTGAGCTAAACCAGGGGATGGGTTGTGACCTGATGGGTATGAGGGGGCCAGGGAGGGAAGCAGAGCACTCATACCCTTGTTCCCATGCTGGCTCCACTTTGGGGCCCTCCAGCCACCCTTCTCCAGGACCGGTAAGTCCCCTGGGTACTGCTCAGAGAGATTTCACCCCTGGAGCCCCTCTGGAGGGCTGCGTGGATGGGGCTGCCCTGGGTCTGGCTCCTTCTGCCCTCAATCTCCCTCACCCTACACCCTTGGGCAGGCGACATGCTGTCTCTGGTGGACCAAGTAGGAGCCTCACTTTTCAGGTGTTTTGGACAAAATGACCCCTCTCCGACTCACATGGATGGCAATTATGCCTCAGGAGTAACACCAGAGCCCGGAGCAGAGAGGTATAGGGTGGTGTATGTTGGCTGTAGGTGTAGTGTGGGTATGGGTGGTCTGCTTTCATTCACCAGTGCCCCTCTTCACATTGGGCACTGGGATCAGCCCCAGGACCTGAGGGATTCAACAGTGTAGGTAGGGGTAGCCCATGAGCATCCTTCGGCTTAGACACAGATCATAGGATCACAGGGAAAATCAGGATGGAAGCAACCTCAGGAGGTCTGTAGTCCAACCTCCTGCTCTAAGCAGGGTCAGCTGTGATACCAGAGCAGGTTATGGCCTAGAAATAAATATAGCATTGTGAGGAAGGATTATATAAAGACCAGTCAGATTTTGCAGAACAAGGGAAAAAAAAATAATAGCTGATAACTTGATAGTCTTGAACACCTATTTTATGTCCATTTTTACCATGATCCATTTGTTTAATATTTCTATGTAGATTTTAGGCTTCTGGTTTGTGTATTAAATTTGTCTGTAAATTACCTAGAACATCTTTAGGCATAAAATAGAGAAATTATAACAATATTAAAATCAACCGACATACAAAGAAATGTGATATGCTATATGTTTACAGTCTAAAGTAATTATTTATCCCCATTGAAAGTCAGCCTTCACTGGAGAGAAAAATAACCTCAGTTTATTGTTTTTTAGCTTTGAATAGAAAGTCTTTATTATTTTAGTACCAGCTGAGCTTAGAGGGAGACCTGTAATGTAGACCTAATAGAACTAATTTCTTGTTGTTAAAAGTTAAAGAGTAACTGCAGATAGTAATTACAAAATGGCTTCAAATTTCTCCGTAGAAAATAGCCTCCATTACCACATTTGCTAACCTGCCTGCCCCCACCCCCAACAAAACCACTTTTTAAATATTTTAATGATTAAACTGGGTTTTTTTCCTTTCACATCACAATGAAATGGTTAATTATTCCATTGACCTGTTCAGGATCTTTGTCCAACATCTTACAAAAGCGAAGAAAATAAGAATTAATGCACAAACTCAAGTTGTGTGGTATGTTGTAGAAAAATGGTTAGCTGAATTCCTTAAACCTTTGGTTTAAGACTGGTACTAAAGTAATGAAAGAACAAATAGTTTTCATTATTAGCATTCTGGATTACCAGGAAAAAAATATTTCCAACCCCCAATAATTATTAATCCAGGAGTTTACACACCGTGTATGTGGTTCTCCCAGTGACCCCAATTAGAGAGCAAATTTGATCCTTCCAGTTCTGTAGCAGTGAGCATCCCACCCAGGCTGAACTGAAACGCTTTCCCAGAAGGGGAAGATGGTGTGCAAACGGGCACTGAAAAAATTTGAGTCTCCACTTGAGCCTCCCGGTGTCTCTGTGCACTGTGGGCATTCAGCATCTTGCATGGCCAGCCCTGAGGCATGGTGGGGGGCAGATGGGTAGCACTGGGATTAGCACTGTCCCTTTTCCCGACCTAAACCCCTCTGAGGTTGGAAGAGCAAAGTCCAACTGTTGCAGACTTCTTTTGCTGAATGGGGCCAGCTCTCTGGGGGGGGAAGGAGCAGGGCCCTGAGGACTGTGCACCTTCCAGGGGCCCCTGCAAATCTAGCACTGGCTCTGACTTTATGTGCTTCCTTGTGGCGCTTGGAACTGCCCTTGATCTGATTTCAGCAGAGCCAACATTTGCTGAACCATTTGTGAATCACTTGACACTTGCACAGACTTGTTGAGAACACCAGAGTCATCTGCCAGACCACAATGTTCCCAGCTTTTCTTTATTTCCTTCCTTCTTGAGCCTGCTGCTTCAACCAATCTACATTACATGAGCATGGCAGGGGTGAAGAGATAGGCTATAGATGGTGAAAAATAACAGTGTGTCCTCCTCATAGGTTTTCATGAAAAAATAAGGACTTTCTGTGTGATGTATCACGGAATGCTGTTAAGTTATAAACAGCTCTGGTCCCCACTGGCTTCAATCAGAGATAAGGACACACAGCACCAGGCAAGTTTGTTTGCTCAGAGATGCAATCACTCAAGAAATAAAAATAGCGTGCATCCTGTCAAGCTAGCCAAAGACACCAGTGCTCACTGAACCTTTACAAAGGCTTTTGGAAGGAGATGAATACTGTAAAAATCTTAACTTTCACTTAACTTATTCTAATTATTATATTTAAAAAAAATTTAAACTAAATGAATTATTAAAGTATAATTTCATGTTATTTAACCTTTTTAGAAGCTTGAAAGTACTGTAGACAAAATATGCACATATTAAATTACTATTGTCTTATTTGAGAGATTTATTTTTTTAAAATATTATCCAGGCATTTCTAACACTCAATATTTAAATGGATATGACCTATCAAAGAGTTAGGTTGCATCTCTGAGCTTTAATGTCAGCACTCTGCCTTTTATGCTTCTATACTATTCTTTGAAAAGGCTGAGATTATACATTGGTCACTAAGTCGCCCTATTATGTTTTAAAGGATTTTAGAGATTGAAGAGGGGTGATTGGCAAGGATGTCAGTGGGCAAAATCAGCTTTGAATTCCACACTGCTGCACTGACCATGGAAAAAAAAAAAGAAAAAGAAGACACCAAATCTTTCCTTTTCTGGACAAAGGTGACAGATACTAGGTAATTTTCTTACTGAACAGTTAAATCATTTTACACATAATTTGAAGTGGTGACGCTTCCAGATCCTTCTGCTAGCAGAGCTGTTACCTAGTGTGGGTCTCGTGTTTCTAGTCAGTGAGTATAAATACATCATCACTGAAACTCGCCCCTTGGGGAGGGCACTACACAAAGGCTGTGATCCACATCAGTCCCCCCTTACCTTCCAAATGGGTCTTACGGCCCTCCAAAGCCAGTGCTGGCCTCTGCAGTGAAGAATGCATTTTTTTCCCATGTGAATATGATTTTTCCTTCCATTTGAATCTGGACTGCCCCTTTACATGAAATATTTCTGTTCTGCCTGGTGCTGAGGGTCTAATCAACCAGTCTGAAGCTTGGCCCCCGACCACTGTTTACACAAACCAAGTTCTTTGAGGCTCAACGTGAGAAATACGGTAACGCCCATGGAAATGGGGGCTGTGTTTGCTAGCACAACAGCAGCAAGGTTTTGCTTTCTTTGCCAGCAAGACACAGCTATTCGTCCCTGGTTTAGCACTGTGTGGCTTGAGGTAAGGAGTATTGGATTATTGGCAAAGTCATTGGACTAAAGCTTTGCGCTGGGGAAGGCTGAAATGCATCTACTGACATACGTGGTTGGTATTTTATTTCATCTCAGAGCACATAAGCCCCACTGTCCATCTT
The DNA here is from genome assembly GCA_026212715.1 of Elanus axillaris. Lineage (NCBI taxonomy): Eukaryota > Metazoa > Chordata > Aves > Accipitriformes > Accipitridae > Elanus > Elanus axillaris. The sequence continues at coordinate 8,406,369 of JANZLQ010000017.1, forward strand.
CTCCCCTGCCTTCTCCCTCTCATCTCTCCCTCTCTTCGCACTGTCATTCCCTCGCAGCTGTCTCTGGCCAAGCCTTCAGCAGCCTGTGGGGAAAGCTGCCTCCCCCCCATCACGCTTGTGCTAATTCGGCCCTGATGAGAGGCATTTGCTTTCTCCTCTGTGCTTATGGCTCCCCAGCTGGGGCCCTGGCTGGCTCTCCCCTTTCCGTGTCTCCCAGCTGTTCCAGGAGGAGAGCAGATGCTCCCCTGCTCCCCTGCGGAGAACAGCTAGCTGCTGTGGCTGCCATGTCATGGACCGGCTTGTACTTTGTGCCGCCTGGCCCGGACACTTGGAGTCCTCCGATGGGACCCTGCTTCGCGGGGAGAGTCTCAGGATGCAACAGAAATCATCATTTTCTCTCAGAACAAAAATAACCGGTTGTGTGCCAGTTGTGGTGTTTAAAACCCTCCAAGATCAGATAGCATCTATATTGAAAAATACATACAAATTAGCGCAAACATGGCTGTGAAGATGGCTTTTTCACTTTGAAATAGTAACATGGAGTCTGAACAGAGCCATATCCTATGGCTAAGGACAAGAAGGGCCTTCATGCACACAGAGCTTAGTTACAGGGGTAATCCACTGGTGTGTCTACATCGATTTTAATTCAGTTCGGGTGTGAGTTTTTCAACCCAATCTCCAGATCATCTCCTTTTACTGCACTTTGAATTGCACTTAAGAGTGATCTCAGATTTCCTGGACTGGATTCTATTTGATAAAAGGAGAGCAGAGCACCATACAGCCCAGCTACTAACGGGCAGTTGTGGGGACCTGGTCCAGTCTGGGTGGCAGGTCTGTGGATATGCTCCGCTCGTGCTGCGCTGTCTGCTGACCTTACCCATGTGTCCCCCAGAGCAGCAGGTCCTGGCCTGACTTTCCCCAAAATAGTAGCAAGAGACTGAGCTCCAGCTTCTAATTTCAGGCTGCCTGACAGAGCCGGTTGCCCTTCTCCAAACACGTGGTTGTGGACACTTGTGTTTATGCGTGTGCACTGTGCTGAAGGGGAGTGTCTTCAGAGCCTTTCCAGAGACTGCAGCAGCTTCATTCCCACTCTGCTCCTGGAAGCAGGATGCTGCCAGGGACTTCCCACTCAGTCCAGCTGCAATCCAGTTCATCCTTCAGGTGGTTTTGTCACTCCTTTCGATTAGATCATTCATTCCTGGGAACAGATCTACTTTAAAAACATGATGTAGGAAATTTTAACTTCATTATAAGAAGTCACTGAAGTTTTGTTTTGCTTGCAAGCAGAGGAATGCTGAGTTGGTCATCGTTAGCATTTAGTGCACTGTTTGTAGAGCAGGTTGTGGCCATTTGGTCTGTGGTCACTGAGGGCGCACACACAGGCTCCCTGACAACTCCACCTTAATTAGGGGCTGATCCCAGCTTTCTCACAAGCCAGCAGAAACAATGTGTTTTTGTCAAGTATGAGGAGTTCTCCCAAGCATGTGGGTTGGAAAGGAATAAGGGTAAAAGAGGGAAGAGTGTTCTCACTTAGATTTTTTTAATCTTAAAATATTGCAATTGCCTTTAAACATTTTATCACTTAACTGTATCAAAGCAGCTGAGGTTAGTAGAAGGTGCTGAACACTCCTTTTGAACAATGCTTCCTTTGAGCTATTTATCCATGTAGTGCTCTGCTGGAATGAAATCAGCAGAAGCAATATTGATGGGCTTGTGCAAAGCCCACTTAATGTATACTATGTTGTCAAGGCAGATCTGTAAATGAGCTCCTTCTGAAGAGGAGCTGTGTGTTTGATCTTAAATCTTCAAAACTTGGCATGTAAGCTAAGGTGAAAATCCGTCACTTAGTCTTTGTCCACATCTCCATTGTGCTGCAGTGAGCCTTCAGACCAGGAGAGTCTGAAACCCTAGGATTAATACATTTTGAATAAGCTATTACATATCCATAGACACTGACTCCATGGCTGGATTCATCCCACCTAACAGCATGTTGTGGTTTAACACCAGCGAGCAACTAACACCACGCTCACACCTTCTCTCCCCCCCAAGCGGGATGGGGGAGAAAATTGGGAAAAGAAGTAAAACTCATGGGTTGACATAAGAACAGTTTAATAGAACAGAAAAGAAGAAAGTAATTGTAAGATAACAACACTACTAAAATGACAACAGTAACAGTAAAAGGATTGGAATATACAAATGGTGCACAGAGTAATTGCTCACCACCCACCGATC
>JANZLQ010000017.1:8408724-8425840 GCA_026212715.1 Elanus axillaris
TCCTACTGAACTCAAAACACAGCACTGTACCAGCTACTAGGAAGACACTTAACTCTATCCCAGCTGAAACTAGGACACAGCACCAGTGGTGTTCAGCATTAGACAAAATGTTAAATGTCCCTGTGTAGGTACCATGAGTCTAAACTGCAACCACGGTCAATGGAGGTCTAGTCAACACAATCATGCGTGGAGAAGTCTGCAGAGGGTGATTCTGGGTGTAGCCCTGGTGCTGTGCTGGGAAGGCTCTCCCTGTCACACCCTGCTCCCACAGCACCACACCTGTCATGTCACTACACTCTGCCCTTTGGTCAGGACTTTTGGCAATTTTGTAATATGTCCATGGCTGACACTGCTGCCAAGTTCACCCAAGGTGTGGCTCTGGCATGATTAGTGCCAGAAACTTTCACTGCACACTGCTGCCCCGAATTTCTAAAAAAAGTTCAGGGAAGGTAAGGAATTTCAGCAAATAACCATAACAACAGTATTATGATTGCTGGTGTTATTTTTTTTGTCCTGGATTATCCTATGTTTAAAACAGAAGAACTGACTATTTTCAATTCTTGTGCAGTCTTGCAGCCTGTGGACTGTGTCGATATCAAAATATTAATACTACTACTCTTTAGCTGAGTGCTTTCAAATCTACTTTCTCTGCCTCATGTATCCAGCCATGGCTGACCAGCTTGGAAGTCCCCTCAAGTGTTTTTTGCTCCATCTAAGGGTACGCCTGCATTGAAAAGGCATTTATAGAAAACCAAGGTGTGAATTTGCAGTGCAAATAGGACAATAAGGGTCCCTCCATCCAGACATTCTTGTTCCCTATCCCAGGCACATCTGTACTGATGGGGTCGGTGGTACCTTGTTCTCTGTGTTGGTGCTTGGTTTGAGCAGACACAGACTAGCTCTGCTCGTGAGTCGTGAGCACATTGTGCAGCACTGAGCATGAGCTAAGCTAAGGTGCTGATCTGTGCTGACATGCCCTGTGAGCTTTGTGAATATTGACTTCATCCATTTCCAAAATTCACTAAGCTAAATGAGACAAATAATTGTTTGAACAAATTGTCCACCTGGATCAGCACAACTTGTCATTTGGGACTACCTCCTAATTAAGAGAGGTCCTAAGAAAAAAACTCCAGGCTTTGTGTTTCTGGAAGATACCCTGTCCATGTCACTCTGCTGTCAGTGAGATACAGAACTACTCACAAGAAAAAAAGCAACTGCATTTGGGAATTTAAAAGGATCACACTGTTTTCCTAGGAACAGTGAGAAGACACTTTGTTCAGTGGCTGAGTCACAAAAATGAAAGGGGTTGAGGGCTGCTCCCACATAGCCTTTCTTTATAACCAACTGATCCACAGCCAGCTGTTTTGCAGACATGAAAAAGGACTTGAGATATTTGTTCTTTTTCTTCATGAGGCCTGACAGCAGATTTTACAGCAGTTTGTGTTCCTGTGCCTTGGCTTAGAAGAATCAGCATCTTGGTGTTTATTCTGGTTATACATGTTCTCAGGCAATGTTGCCCTGGCAGTGAGCATCGGACTCTCTCTCTCTTCGGTCTGTTATGCCTCCACCGTCAAGGCTTAAATTTCTGTCTCTTTTGCCAAAAGGGCTTTTTTCCACCTGCTTACTCAGTTTCATCATGAGACAAGTTCAAGAGAAGGAACTACCTGGGATGTAGCAGGGCTGCTCATGCAGTGAGCAATGTTTTGTTCTTTTTGGTTCCCTCATATATCTAATAGGGCTTGGCTCTTTAATATAAGGACATTTTATAGCTGCTTGACTACACTAAGTGCATGTACAGTCATTATTTTACATTTGGCCTTAAGCTCGGTCTTTTCTCTCCAGCCGAGTACAGTCCTGGATTCCTCATACCACCAAAACTCTTTCAGAAGTCCACATCATATGGACTATAATATCTTGTGTATTATGTAAAATGCATTAAATCTTTCTTCCTTGAGCTAATATTTATGTTCCCATCTTCAAATTTTCTGTATTTTCTTCATCCTGAGAAATTGTATTTTTTAACAAAAAACTCCCAAACAACAAACCAAAAAATAGCTGATGCTTTATGTTTGGATATTTGTTTAGCTGGGTTTCATAATGATGTGCTAATGGTCCTCAAGTATTGTCAGCATAGTGTGGGTTTTTTTCCCATACCATTCCATTTCCAGTTCTCCATAATTCTTTGAATTTAGGTCTGCTAGCTGAGAAAATCCTGCAGCAAACAGAGGATCTTTAGAAGTTAAAAGGCATGGGTAATTAATGAATTTAAAGACATTCTGAGTGAGTATACACTACAAGAAAGTAAAGAAGAATGCCAGGAGCTGTCAGTTTGCTAGTCATAGTTTATTTGATCAGGGATATTAATTGCATTCTTTGGATAGTTAATTGCTTACTTTTCTTTAGCTGAAGCCTAACTAGAAAATATGACCAACGAGACTCCATTTATTCTGTTTTTACATTCAGGGGCAATATGTACCTTTAAACAGGTTGCAGACGCATACAAACCATATCATAATGTGAGATATTTAAAGAGATTTTCTTGTTTCTCCTAGAAGATGCTGAAAAATTGATGTATAATATAGCTTATAATTAAGTAGGATGAAAACCAGGCTGTTTTCTCAGCCAAATTCATAGGTGACATATATAATAGTGGTATAAGTTACACATAAGTGATCTGCTGTGTGAACGTAGGAGGCTTAATTTAACGAACACAGGAGAAGGATGGGCTGTAGGAGAAGCAGCAGACAAAAATCGGTGTCATAAATCTGTATGAAGGACAGTACTTGATCAGACCAAATATCCAAGTTGCCCAGTATCCTGCTGCTGGTAGGGGCAAGTAATGGATGCTTAGAGAGCACACCCAGGAACCTGGCAAGGATACTGCCATATGTCTGTCTCCCTCTGGTATAAGCACATTTATTTTCATTAAGTTATAGATTGCCCGCATTGTGCTTTTCCTTAACTGGTTCATCCCATGCTGACCCTGCAGCTTTCTCCAGACTACCTGGAGAATTTTCTTTTTAATGAAACTGTCAGAAATTCTCCTGAGCAAATTTAAAATAAAATAAAAGAGGGGAAAATCCCACTGTAAGTACAGATAAGTAATATATGTGATAACTGACCAAAGGCAGGTTCTAGGGAAAGTCTCAAAGAATGGATGTAGAGATTGCAGAAGGCAAGGTTTTCATGCAGTGGAACGAAGGCTGACAGGGGTTTGACATTAACATAGAATTCCACCATAAGCTGGCACTTAAGAGGTGATCTTAGCCTTGGGCTTTAATGAAATATGTATTAGTAGAGCTTGAAATTCCTACAGCAAAAGTAACATCAGTGTTTACTGGCTGTTGTCAATTGCTAACACTTCCAAGTCTGTAGTATCCTTAACTAACCCAACACTGTTTTCTGGGATGTGACTGAGTACCTGACAGAGGAGTTTGCTGTAGAAGTTTAAAAACAATTCATAGGAAAGAGCCACACAGGAGAAGGACCATCTAACTGCTGGTTATTTCACATAGTTAGAAATAATGCATAATAGAAAATATCAGTGTGTTACTTCTACAATGACAGCAGGGTCATAAAAGTTGAATGATTATACAAAACTGGAAATCATTTTGTGGATGGTAAATGGAATAATAACAGTACTTTGCAGATACAGTCATTTTACTCTTGCCATTTTAAAAAATGCCTACAATACTCAATTTCTACACCATTTAGATGAAAAGCTAGCCTGGATAACCCAAACTGTATTTACATGACACACAGTAGGTCTGGCAAAAGGTGTATGATAACAAAAAGTACCGCTGCAGCTTGCTTCAGTGTTTCTCAGAGCTTACACAGAGTACCAAATTGTGTCAATATACAATGATGCAGAGGCTGAGGAGCCAATGTATTTGTGCTACTGTCTTGCACTTGTCATCAGTAGCACTTAACTCTTCTGGATGTGATACCATTACACAGGGAGAAAAATGTATTTGGTTTAGAACATTTGGAAGGGCTCACAGCCCAGTGTTCCTATTATTAGTCAATTTGTATCCACTGAATTGATCTAACCTATTCTAAATTTTATGGGATTTTTTTAGAGGCTGCAGGAACAATTGTAATCTCTGTACTCATCTGAGTAAGGAAAATGTCCCCAGGTCCACCTCTCTGGGTGATGGTGACTCCAAAGTGAGTCATAGTAGAAAGACCATGTCTGTCTTCTGGTTCTTTCACTAGTGTGGTACCACTTGCTGCCACCCATTTTGGGCTTTGGTGTTATATTGAGCAACCAGCCTTAAAGATACTCACTGCAAATACTCACTGCAAAAAGTACTTTTTTTTTGCACATGGGCATACTGGATACTTTACCCTGCTGCACAAAAAAAAAAATAGTTCTCTCATCTAAATGAATGTGCACACTCCAGATGTAGTACCTACCCGTGAAATAACAGATGCACTTAAATATGCCCACAGTGTAGTCTCATTGACCTCAGCAGGGCAGTTTGTGTGGTTAAAATTAAACAAGTATAGGCATTTTCACAGGTTACAGTCATCAGGATGTCATTACACACCCCCAGGAATTCGACAGCTCAATGAGATCAGTTTTTTTTTTTTTTTTAATAAATAAATAAAAGCTTCAGGCTTAAAAAATGTTTTTGAAGAGCTGTGAAGGGAGGGTGACATGATGGGAAACAGATTTACCAACCTCAGTGGCAGATGCTGGGGTGTGGAGAGAGGGCAGTTACTGGGCACAGGGGTCTGCAGTGCTGGTGCAGGGATGATGCTGGACTAGTTCTGTCTCAGAGGGCCCTGCAGACCCGTGCCAGCACAGCCAGCATTCCTGGGTCCAGTGCTCGGTGTGAGGAGGCAGCCTCCACAGTTGAGCAACATGCTGGCAACCAGAGACAGACGGGGCTGCAGCTGTCCCAGGGTGGCTGCTGCTTCACTGGACCTTTCCTTTTGACTAAAGGTTTCAAAAACCTGGGGTTTAGCTCCCTCCTGACTTATGACATGAAGCATCCTTTCCTTTGATGGCTTCTCCACTCTGGATTGTGCATTCCTCAATGCACCAAGTTGTAAGAAAGATTAAAGAAAGAGTCCTCCTCCTTCTCAGTTACCTGTGTATGAATTGGTAATGGATTAATTCAAGTTTAGGGCCAAAATCTCAGTCTGTGTTGGCAATTAATTTGGTTCATCATGGAGTGATGCTATGAAGCTGGTTTTATACCTGTTGATGCTGGGAGTTGACTAACCTATGATGCAAAGTAGAACAGCCACAGAATATATCGGTGACTCAGGCTAACAAGTTTTTGGTGTGCAGCCTCCAGGGCACAGGGTCTAACTCCTACCTGGAAGAGAGACATTGGTGTTGCTCCAGAGGGCTGGAAGAATATGAACTTGCTCTGCGTGATAACATAATCTCATAGAAGAGATCTGAACCCACAGGCTTCATCTGTTCCAGTAAACTAAGTGTGGTGGCATTGCCCAGCATCGGGGCTGACCAGCTAAGGCAGCCTGTGCACATGACATTGAACTTGGCCGTCCTCTCAACCACAGGGACCACATGCAGCCTGCTCTGGGTCAGGGCAGCTGCCAAACCATGCCCCAAAATTGTTTGGGAGATTGCTAGTCAACTGGGACCTGAGTGCCAGGGACTGTTCAGACAGCAAAGACAACTGAGTTGCAAAGTCTGGGAACATCTGAGTTGCTGTTATAGAGATAATCACAGTGTGTATTTGGGAAACGGCTCCAGTGAGGGTAATGGTCAGGTACCTTGGTCCATATATGACCACAGAAGATTACTCTAACTTGCCAGCTTCTCTGATGAGCAAAAGATGTAGCTGGTTCTGTTGGGTTTTCAGAAGCAAAGGCTAACTTGCCCTTCTGTCTTCTGGGAAACCCACAAATATGCACAAAATTGGGGCAAAATGCAGCTACTCTAGTTCACAAAAATGTTATTAAGTGCTCTGTGTCAAGTTTGTTTGACAGTTTGTCCTAGTTGTGATAGCACATGAAAGACAGTGCAAAACTTTGTGGAGGAGAGAAAGGGACAAGGCCAAACTCTTGTTATTAAACATTGGTCAAGTCCTTTTGATCTTTAAGATGCAAAGGGGACAGAGTTCAGTGGAAGCTGCTTGATCTGCTGAGGATGATAAAAGATGTCCCACATGTCTCTGAACCTCTTACTTAAATTTATAGGTGCCGCTACCATTTAATTTCCTGGGTAACTAAAATGTTATCAGGTAATGAGTGAAAATACCTAGATTCTACTTTTTAAAAGAGAAAACAAGATTCAGAATTGGCATTTGAGCAGTGCACAGAATATAAACCTTGCTGTGGTGTGACTAGACATGAGTATTATGGGATGTACGCCCTTCAATGCATTGCTTTGACAGCTTATCCCTTGGAGTCATGCTGCCTTAAGGGAATAAAGGATTGGTTTGTACCAGTGGACGGGCAGCTGAAGGTCAAGAAGAAATTCTGTTTACTAAAACGTATTCTGGTGCTTAATCTGATCCTGGGTGAGCTCACTCACATAGCAGAGTTTAGAGAAAGGAAGAGGAAAAACCTTGGCAACTTAATTAAAATGATTGGTGGTGTGTGTAGGGAAAGAAGAGAAGGGCAAGGAAAGATCCTGCTAGTACAAGAAGGGTAAGTACTGGAGAAGATGAATCTTACTTTCAAAATAATAACTGTGTCTTGGTCATGTATCCCCATAAATCTGTAATGTAGCCTAGGATTTGAGAACTAAGTCCTTTTTTTTCCTGAAATAAATTTTTGAGACAATATTTCCAGAGCTCTTTTTAAGAATCTAACACAGGAAAAACATAACTGGTATGTATAATTTTACTCAGCTAACTAAAATTGTATTTTTCAGCCCTCGATTGACTTATTTATTTGGAAAGATCTTTCTGACATCAGTAAATTGTTATTCAGCACCAGGCCCTGAGTTTTCTTCAGAACTGTCCATTACTCTGAAAAAAGTGCCTTATGTTAAAGCACCTGTTTGGAAATAACATGCATGATCTTTGCCCTTCTTTCCATTGTCTAACATAATTGGGTTTGAGATTAGTCAGTTGAATTTAAAAATAAGTTGTTGGTTACTTCATACTTTTCATTACTAAGGTGGTGCATTTTTTAAAATTTTATGAGCATAGTGATCACAAAAAAATTTTTAAGTTCAGCCTGGGACACCATTCTGAGAAATGTGCTGTGTGGAAAGTACCTATGAAAAAAGTCTCTACCTTTTCCTCACCAGCACACAGGCAGAGTTCTTCCCCATCCTGCCAGGAGGCACTGTCAGAGCCCTCGTCTGACGCTGATGCCAGCTCCTGCTGCATGTGGCATGTGGCTGCCCTGCCAAGCCTGTGCGTAGCCTGCCCATTGCTGTCCTGATGTCTGCTAATTGATAGAGACAGAACAATAAATTGCTGTGGGGAAGTTTTTAAACTACTTTTTTGGGCAAACCGTAGGTGACACAGTTCCTGACATATTTAGTGTGAAGGGAAAAGACTGCCAAGTCTCTCAAGAGGCTGCTTTGTAATTGCTTTTGCCGAAGCATTGTTATTATCGCTAATAAAAGGGCTGGACTTAAGGAAACAGCACTCATGTTTGGGAGCTGAGTGTGCAAGGGGGAAATGGAGTAAGTAAGCAGCCGTCAATGGTTGTCAGCATCTGAATTCTCCAGTGGCAGTGATACAGGAGGTGGAATGTTAATTCCTTTCCTGGAAGATGCCCTCTAATATGGGAATTGCTTACATGAGTCTTCTATAGTCCTACAAGCTTTATTTTAAATTCACAAACATGTTTTCTCATCAGTGCATACCAGCCAGAGTGTCTTTTAATTTCACGTTTCCCTATAGACTTTCACCAAATGTTAATAAATGATTGTACACAGAACACTCGGTTGAAGGAGTCACCTCAGAAAAGGTTGCAGAAGCACTTTATGCCATAGTTTGTATCAAGATAGCATCCTGGCATCCAGAATTAATTTGTATTTGTGCAGTTTGTATTTTGTGTGCTTTACATTTTTGTGGTTTTTCACCTATTAAACTTCTTTCATACATGAATCCTTTGCTGTCTCAGCAAGTGACAAATATATAATCCGGGTGGTGTGGTGGGAGAAGCTATAGAGTGGCTGCTGCACCCTGCTGGTACCTATGGGTTGGGTTGGGTGGTGGTGGCTGAGATGGAACAGGAGGATATTCAGGACCTGTTGTCTTGGGCTCTGCGCAGATACCCGAGGACAGACAGGAAGCGCACTGAGGAATTTACAGTTTGAAGGATGAGGTAAACGATGGGAAAAAGGAAAAAATGCACTCCAAGTGACACAACAGACACACACAGACCTAGAAGAAAGGTCCCAGGACCACCCAGCATGATGCAGCACCCATCCTCCCTACATCGCACTGCCTTTTCGGCATCACACGTGCAAGCGACAGCTGATACAAGAGAAAGATAACCTTTGCCCCTTCTGTGTTCTGCCAGAGGGTACCAGGAACAGAGGTCTGCATCTGCCCTGGGCTTCACAGCCCACAGTTCACCCCTGGGCTGGCAAGGCTAAAATGAGTGTGGTGAGTTATGAAAAGGAGCCTGCACAGCACAAGTGTCCCTCATCCTCTGCCTCCACTGGGTACCCCTGAGCAGGGGCTCCCAAATAGCCCCCAGATTTATCTTGATCTAATTTCTTTTCCAGCTCCTGAGGGATGTGCTGCTGCACTGAGGGCAGAAAGGCGTCCTCCTGCCCTGCAACCATCCCACGCCGCTGCAGCTTTCCAACTTGTGTTGCTTTGATGGATTAAACCTAGTAATAATTTACTTACCTGCGAAGCCTGATATTTCATTTGGAAAATGAAGGAGACATTCACAGGATTATGCACTCTCACCATCTTACATCACCAGTCTACTTCCCTTTGAATTTTTCTGGGTAGGAGCTGTGTTGGGATTGTGTAGTACTTAGACAAGGGGAACTTGAAACTGAGCAAGGCTTTCAAATGCTTAATTTGAAAACATGAATCACACAGAAATGAACATACAATAATGTACAATTCTTCCTGATTTTCATATTCTAAAATAATTAACAGGGGTGAAAACATGTTCGTATTTCACTTCAGATACTTCAGATGATGCTTGTGAACAGAAGTTACAATTATATCTTTGGAAGCATTTTTGGATATAGTAATATTACAAAGGACTATTTTTATTTCAATCTATTGGGCTAGGGTTTAATTTGCCTAGCTCATATACAGAACTCTAGAGTCTCAGGAGAAAGAAATAAGAATAATGGAAAAATGCAGTGTATGTCAAAAAATCTAGAGATATGGAAAGTCTTGAAGACTGTTTTAAAAACTGTTCTCATCTGAAAAAATCAAGGAACTTTGAATAAAAAGCTTTTGAAGTTCTACATACTCCTTTAAAACCAGATCTTTCTTGTGAATTATTTCCAGCATAATGTAGACCTTTATTTTTCAAATGACATTACATCAGAAATACATTTACATCTAAATATGAGCTAGTTTTCTATGGAAGTATTTTTTGCCAAGAAATAAAGTAACAGTCACTGTTTTACTAATTTTGCTTTTCCCTAAACTTGAAGTTCATGTCCAAGCCCTACTCTGACTGAAGCATTTACATCTGCAAAGAATCCATAATCAGGAAAAAGGGTGTCTCACCTGTCTGAGCATTTTTGCAGTGACGAAATATGTCACGTGTGACAAATATGTGACAGCTAGCAGGACATCTGAGGACTGGAGAACGATCCAACAGTGTGAGTCAAATGGTTCACTTGCTCCAAGACAGATCACAAAAGGAATGTCACCCACTAAGTAACTTATGTAACTATGGTAAAACTGTCTTGTTTTTATTTCATAACATTTCTCAGGTTTTGTTACATCTTCTTTTTATGTATATTATATGTCTTTTTAATATATATTCTATTCGTTTTTTCTGTCTGACAGCATGACAATGTTACTACACTTTCAAAAATTGGTCAAACCAGCTTTTCTGTGTGAAATCTCAAGCAAGTATCTGCAAACACTCTGCAAGGTGGTGCCTCCCCCATTCATTGTAGAAGGTTATTAACGTCAGAAACTAATAGCAGACGTCTTAATTTCGATATTGTGAACAGTTCCTGCACAGGTCATTTTACTGCATTCCTGCTGTAGGCTGGTCAAATCAGAACCTACTTCTAGGTTGATTTCTAAAGGAGAAGAAAGTGATGAAAACAGCATGTCAGGCAGTAGGAAACAAAGCTCTGGGAAATCACACTGGCAAAACTGTTCTTGTCAGTATATTTGAACCCTAACCAACTACTGACCTTGAAAACCCGGAACAAGACTTTAGAAGTGGTTATGGGAAAGATAGGAGAGGTGACCGAGGTTGCTGAAGGAGGAATCAGGGGTGTAGACACCCAGAGCCACTTCTTTCGACAGCTGACTAGCCAGCCCAGGACATGGTGAATCAGACACTGACAATAAACATGGAACTAAAGATTCTTCTAATCTCCAGGTCTTTAATTTTACCTATACCATGATGTTTAAGAAGATATCACAGCTTCTGGAAAGAGACAACTGGAAGCTTTAAACTCGAACAATGAGCTATTTCTTTTCTGGCAGAGGAAAGAGCGACTTAATTACCCTGTTCTGCTTTGCTTAGCTATAGTGGAGTTCCTGCTGAATACAAAGTGCTGAGCAGGGGTGGAGGCTTAATAGAAGAACCAACACCGAGCTGATTCACTCTGTTTCAAGAAACATGTTATTATTTATTTGCTGATATCAATTTTGCCATTAGCTCTAAGGAGAGGAGTAAACACGCTTTCTCTGATGCATCCATCCTCTAAAAGTCCTTCCTTAAATTATACAATTCCTCTGTCCTTAACTGGAGATGTTTTCATTTGCAGGGTTGCAAGCATCCTTGCTGCCCTGCTGCCCCCTTGCCTATAGCCACCCTCTGACACTATTGGAACTTTACTGGACCCAAAAGTTTGTATTTTTAATGGAAAAAGATTTTCTGATTATATCATTAAACTTTCATATACCTTCCACCCCCTTTTCTTCCCTGTCAGGAGACTGTAGTCCCATGCAATGAGTTTAAAAATACAAAAATAGTGATTTTCAGGTAGCTAGTTTTGTAGCTAATTTGTCAGCATGAGTTTTTAAAGCTTGGGGATTTTTTTGTGCTTTATTTTTGCAGTTTTTTTAGCTGGAATTGTCTATGGTCATTCAGTCCACCATTTTATGCAGCAAATGTAAGCCTGTTTCTTGTTGTTGCTGCACATCCAACATGAAGTGAATAGCTACTACAGATGTTCAGCCTTTTAAAGGGAAATTATACAATTTTTATCAATCAACAAGTTGGCTGAAAAACTAACTTTTGTTTTTTGGGTTTTTTTTTGTTTGAATTGTTTCTGCCTGCTATCATTATTCATAAATAATCTTTACCTTGAAAAGTTTATCTTACTCAACTATGGACATTTTCTTACCAAAGGGGAAAGAAAACAGAAGTCCTTTAAGCATGCCAAATTGCCATTTACAAAGGACCATTTTCTTTATCTCATTAAAACTTCAGACAGGAGAACTTAAGGAGGGAATTCTAATGTCAGTATTACAAAAATACACATTTTTCTGGTGGAGAAAGTTCATAAACTTGGGACTTTTTAAAGCTTTGCTATCAGATAAAAACCTGTGAAGAGCAAAATCCTGGACTGAGAAGCTTGTGTATTATTCTTCACTTTTGACATTTTATGATCCCACACAGGCTAGATGACTAATTTTATCAATGCTAATTCTAGCCAGATAATCAAGCGAAGCATGAGAAAAACATGCCACTGTGGGACTCCATCCCCTCAAAGACCTCATTCACATTTTCCTCTCTCTGAACCTTCCTTCTGGCTCCCATCTCTGTCCTCCACATCCTGTTACCACTGTAAACATATAAGATGACAAGGTTGGTGGATAATCTTTTATGAGAACAACTTCTGTATTTGAAAGAAGTAGATAAGCTTTCAGGCACACAAGTCCTTCTTTGGATATAAAACAGAAGCAACAATCTTCAGAGCTAAATCCTAACTACTCCGTATTTAATTAGATATGTAAATCATTTAAGACAACTGAGAGTAGCTGGGCAGTTTGAACCTCAGGAATAGCATGGAGTGTGCTAGATAAGAAGGTGATTATCACTTACTGAAAGAAGAAAAAAAAAGTAGGTAATGTATTGCCTAAGGAAGAGGGGAAGGTTAATGGGGGGAGGGAGGAGAGATTTCACAGCGTGCCATTAAAACCATACCTCTGTCAACCCACAGTTTTATGGATTTCAGTTCCTAGCATCATCTTTTGAAAGTGTTCTGTATACTTAGTGAGGAAAGCAACAGAAAGGGAAGCAGTGAAACAGAATAAGAGAGCATTGCTCCTCCGCACCCATGTGGTTGGAAAGCCATGCTCTTCTAGGGCAGGCCTCAAAAAGTGGATGCACTGCCTAAAAAGCAGAGAAAAAACAGTACTGGAAAAAAAAAAGTTTGGTGGTGGAATGAGCCATTGTTTGAGATGGAACCAGTTGCACAGTTGGTCAGCTGCAGGACAAGGTGTAATACAATGGTTTTCACAGTTACAAAAACATCTTGCAGCGTTCTTCTATGAATGTACCTAAAGGAGAATTGCCTAGAACAGCTAAGTGGGCAAGAAAGGAAGATTTTTTAATAAGATAACAGATTTAATAAAGATTATGAAAATGTAATTTACCAAGAAACAATTATTGTAGAGAGACTTTAAGTGAGATATACAGTAAGACAGCTTGTTCATTGTAGAACACTGTGCATTGTATATCATAATAACTGCACCTTACTGGTATGCCAATACTTCCAGAAAGCTTTACCCTATTGTTTCTCTTTTTCCTCTGTAAGGTCCTGAAGCAGGGACAAGATCATCCTGTGCTGCTAGAGATCCAAGCATGTGATCCTTGAAATGGTTTTGCTAGTTTCAATGCTGGAGAAATTCCTGCCATAATAATGTCTATTCTGTAATATTCTGACTGTAAATAAAAGCCATTTAAAAGCCTTATGAGTCAACACTTTGGCACAGCTCTATTTATAACCCACTTCTCTATATGAAGACTGTATGATTATGCTTTATATTTTGGCATTTAAAAAAGCAGAGTCTCTTTAGATCTTAAAGCACAATACCATGAAATAATATAGTATTGTTTGAAGAAGACTTTCAAATGCAGCTCGTTCTCCAGGTGCCTCTCAGGTGACTGTTAACTGTTTGCCTGCTGGTTGGAAAGCTGAAGGATTACGATGCCCAGTGTCGGGAGAGCTCCCCAGTGCGTAGGGACCAGCCTACTTCCATCAATTCACATGAGCCATGGACTTGGCTTTTTACCACGTCAGCTGAACTATCTGTAACTACAAAGAGTGTCATCTTAAATTACTAGTGGCAGAGGCAGTGGATAATGTTTGTAGAAATTTTATTCGTATCTCATTCAAATGAAAAATAACACCCGAAAAGGAACTTAGCTTTAGAGCAAAGGGAAAAGTGAGAGCTGTCCTGCGGTACCTCATGTCTGAGGGTATTTCTTCTGCTTACATTCAAAGACCTCTGGACCTTCCATGTCCTTCATCTCCTCAGGGCTATTTCACAATAATGGGAATCTTCTAGCAAGAGTTTGAGCATTGCAATAGATTCAGCAGAGAACGGGGCTGAACCCCAGATCCTGGGCTCTGTAGATTAAGTGCAGTTTTCTGCAGGAACCAAGAATTTTAACTCTACAGAGAAAACCTACTCTTCTGTACCAATGCCCACAGAGAGCCTACGAGTGAGTTTCTCCCATAAGTCCTGCCAGTATGGCCACATCCTCACATCTAAAGGATTGCACTGTGCCTTAGCATCTCTCCCCATCAGAAGTAAGATCCACTGCTCAGCTAAAACCCTTAATCGCTTGACCTGTCCCAGCTGAGGACTCTTCTCCAGAGGACAGACTGCATTGCGTTTATAAAGGCCTATTAGGAGCAGTGATCTTCACACAGTTTGTATCACTGAACAACCAGTTATAAGTCAGTTGATGGACATGGATTTGACAGACAACATGGGTCATTCTGGCCGGAGAGGTCTTACTGTGGGAATTACACCTGGTGCTGAGCAAAGCCCAAACAGGATCTGTGCCTCTGAGCCACTCCTTGCCTGTGAGAATACTGCACTGAAACAGTCATCAGAGGAGAAGATTTTTATGAAAAAAGGTAAAACCAGAAAAGCACTTGTGTTACTTGTGTCTCTCCAACAGTTTTCTCCAACAGTGTCAGTCCTACACAGAGTCTTCTAGTGGTGTTTGAACTGATCCGAGCCAGCCTTTTATTCACGGGGTATTTGGCAGGAGCTATAGCTCTTGAGCCAGCCCCAGCTGGAGCCACTTGGCACTCTGCTCTCAGCTGCGGTAGGTGTATATGCCACCCTTGGCTGCCATCATTCTCAGAAATACCCTGTAAGTACAAGTGACACTGAAGAGACCCAATATTTGTGTTACGTGCTTTTTCCGAAGTTGTTTCATTCTTAAACTGTGTTCAGTAGAGCCCTTCAAAGCTGTCACAGGGCTTAGAGTTATTTCTCTGTCACAGAAAACTTCCTTCTCATTGTAAACAACTTCTGAATTTTACTAGGCTCATCAGTCACTCTCTGGAAGAACGCAGCTCAGTAAAGTGCACCAGGACCCAAAAATCATTTCTGGCAGAAGACGCCAGCATGAAGGGTGATCCATCCACAGGAGGATTAAAGTAAACTACAAAGCAACCTGGAAAGCAGAGATCAGTGGGGAATACAGGAAAGCAGATATGATTTTATATAGTAGGAACTTAAGATGCGAAGGGAAATTCAGATCAAGGATAGAAAATGATGACTGAACATAATCAACCAACCACATCCATCTCATTAAAGCAAGTTTATTTTCAGCTTGTTACCTTGATAGTACTTTCTCAAGTATTTATGCTATATATTTATTCTTTGATAAAGATACGTGAATAAAACTGTCCATCAAAGAAGGTTTACTTTATCCATCCTCTGAGATGCGCTGGCCATATGTGCCCTCAGGAAGCAGGGGAGCTTTCCCAGGGTCCTGTAAACTGGAGGATTTTGTAGCCGTCAGTAAATGAGATCCATGCCTGAGGCTGTCTCCTCTGCGCCCACCTCCTGTGGCTGCCACAGGGGCAGATCAGATCATCCTGGCATCTCCTCCATATGCAGAATCAGAAAATTCATCGTGATCTGAAAGGAAGGGGCAGGAGTGTGGCTGAGACTGGGTGCATCAGGACCACATCAAGCAGAGTGGTTGCTGGTAAGAAAGCCTCTCTTCAATTTCATGTGATTATCTACAGGTACATTCACACTGTGGAACACTCTGTGAATCTTACCTACTTTCCCAGAAAACTGCTATCAAAAAGGCTTTGGTCTTTGATAGCTAAAGGAAAGAACTGGATGCATGGATTGAAATCTCTTATGAAAGGTATAAGAAGTGGGCTCAAATCTCACTGGGGAGTCACCTTCCAGAGGGAAAAGCTGAAAACTCGCTTCGGCTGAGGCACAATGCAGCAAGATGAGAGAATACTGAAAAAAACCCCCACATTTTGTGGATGCAAAGCAGATATATGTTTCCTTCAGCTGTGGGAAGTAGGTCTACACATTTACTAAGTAATGATGATGCTCTAAAAGAGGATTTTAATCTAGATTTATATCTGGTCTATTTGGCCAAGTATTTTTTTAATAGAACTCCTCCTGCAATTACTGAGAACACCATTACCAAGGTTAAGCAAGCTTGCTTTCGTCTAAGAGCTAGCCCCGGATTGTTCATCACCCTACGACTTTTATGAGATCCAGGTGAATGGAGGGGAATTGGATGTTCTCCAGTGGCTCTTGCAAATGTGAAAATCTCTTTGGCTATTAGTGCATGGGACAGAAACATCAATCATAAGATTATACCTATACGCAAGTGCTTAAAAAAAAAGTCAGCATGTTTCTTTGTTCCTATGTATATTTAATAATAATACATGCCCTTCTGAGTTGCCTCATTTCAGTAGGAGTTATCTGCCTGCAGTACAATGTGTTGCTGGACTAAAGCTACAAACCATGCAGGAGTCAACGATATATTGCTTTCTGGCTGCAAGGGTTTGTTGTATCTTGTTAGTTAAGAGTTTTGTTTTCAGCTCAGTATACAGCAGGATGGGTTGGGAACTCAGGCTTTTGCTTTAAATGAATGTATTAAATGAGACAGAAGTGTTCCCATGAGGAGAAATTACCTGAAAATCACACATCTTCTGGCATCTATTTCGGGTCTGTAGTTTCGACATCTGAATTAAATTAAATTGGTATCTCTATTTCTATTTCAGAAGGAAAATTTTCCAGGCTTCAGTTGTTGGAATGAGGGCCCAAAGGAGAGAGAGATGCAAAAGCAACCAGGGAGGACTTCCATTTGCAGTTAATTAAAAAGTTATAAACACAAAAATGAAAACAAGGTTCAGTAATTATGCTAGAATAATCACCAGGACTTACAGACAAAAACAGAGCCTAGAATACTAATCCAAATATTTAACATGATGCAAAATCAAAAATCCAGAGTTGCATTTGCATTGTTTTGCATTTCAGAAGATGAAAATTTGAATTGAAAATGACTGTGATTTCTCAAACCCTCAAATTGGTCTTTGATGGTAAGGTGAAAGGTAATTGTTTAATAATCATTATTCCACAGATTTGCTTGTTACTCCTTCCTTTAACTGAGGAGAAATAGCCAATTCAGTGCAACTGTAGCAACTTTTTCTTTTTTGTGTGCATTATTGCTTGGGAGGACTCATGACAATTAGTAAATTTTCCATTGTCAAGCTTTCGCACAGACTACGTCCTTCAACATTAAAATATCATGGCTGAAGACCAACATGCAACAAAAAACATGACAGACAAGACTTTAATTACATTATGCATGGGGCTTCATTGCTGTCGTGGTTTAACGCCAGCGAGCAACTAACACCACGCAGCCGCTCACCCCTTCCCCCTCCCC
The DNA here is from genome assembly GCA_026212715.1 of Elanus axillaris. Lineage (NCBI taxonomy): Eukaryota > Metazoa > Chordata > Aves > Accipitriformes > Accipitridae > Elanus > Elanus axillaris. The sequence continues at coordinate 8,425,732 of JANZLQ010000017.1, forward strand.
AGCGGGATGGGGGAGAAAATCGGGAAAAGAAGAAAACTCATGGGTTGAGATAAGAACAGTTTAATAGAACAGAAAAGAAGAAAGTAATTATAATGATAACAACACTAAT
>JANZLQ010000017.1:8425940-8459081 GCA_026212715.1 Elanus axillaris
TACTGAACTCAAAACACAGCACTGTACCAGCTACTAGGAAGACACTTAACTCTATCCCAGCTGAAACCAGGACAATTGCCTTCTTTGTCGGCTCTGATTATGGGTCCACCAGAGCTTGGCATCTGCCATTTTAGAAACACACAAGTAACAGTGAACATTAAAGGAAGACAGTTTCTTTTGTCAAACCAAAGAATCAGTTAATTTTACCAGAATAAAGGAGGCATAAAAAGAAGGAGGATCTACAGTCATGTTGGCTTCATCCAGTGGCAAACCTAAAGACAACCCAAACAGTTTCATGTTACTGAAATTTTGATGAAAACAAGCATTTCAGTGATTTTAGACTTCCATACCACTTGAAAACACAGAAGGTTGGTGTCAGATCTCTGTTCCACATTCACCCTTTGCTTTTATCACCATGTCTTTTTATAGCATGAATTCTTACGTGGTTGGAGTGACCAAATGCAGCTGATAAAACAGATAAACTGTGTCTGACTTTCAGCCTTGCTAACAGTGAGTGCTGAAGGTACTGATCAACAGCAAAAGGTACTTACTTTAAATAACGGACTTTGGGGTGAAAGGCGTTTGCACTGCTTGTCATGATTTTCATTCACACTTAAATATGTCTTTGAGAAATGAAAAGTGACACAGTACTAGGTAGTGCCCTCTGTCCAACACTTCTGGGAGAGGATGTTGAGTACAGAGTACTTACAGACAAAATAATTTGGCTTTGCAAGAATAATCAAGCCAAGTTCCAACTTCATAACGTGAGACTACAATATAAATATACTTTTTAATCCTATGTTAGTAGAAGCTTCCTAGCAGACAGCCTGGGACAGGTGACATGAATGGATAGAAATTGGTGAAGACCTCAGGGAGGCTCAGAGCTCCCGTTGAAGAAGATGTTCACTTATTTTTTACTTTCCACTTGGAAACACCCTTATTTTGCTATTTTTGAAACTTTCAAGTGATGTCCTTCCTAGTGCAGAGAGGAGAGAGGAGAATGAGGGGTTGGAGGCCAGGGGTGGGCCAATGAGCAGCAGCGGGCTGGGGAGTGTGGGGGCATCAAGATGGATTAATCCATGTAGGAGAGGATTCATAAAGGAAAATACTTGGGCAAAATCCAGTTTTCTACAACCTGTAAAACCACATTTTCCCTTTGTGCAGTTTGTGGGACTGCTACCTACATTTCAGGCTGTTAGGCTGAAATTTTGTAAATACGGAAGGCTTATGTTTGGTCATACAGTAAGAAAGTAATGCAAAGAAGTTGCTTCTGCCCTTAACTCAGCCTGAACCACAATCTTGTTGTTACAGCTGGATTACAGCAGTTCTTTATCAGCTTGTACACACAGACATGTTTATTGAATTTACATTTCTGCTTACTGATTGCTAGCCCCGCTTTTTACAAAGGCTGCCAATAGCAGCATTTTCATCTGAAAGTGATTTATACATGCATATTTTTTTCTCTTTACTTCTCCCAGTTTGTCAAAAATTTTCTCTTGTGGAGAAAAGTAATATTTTTCTCTCCATGAGGAACTGTATTACTTTCAAAGATATTTTAGTCCTTATAATGAGAAATATGCAGAAAAGACAATCACTTTAAAATGCTACTGCACTATCAAGGTTCCTTGTTCTGCATATTCTGGATACTCAGGGATATAAAACTAAATGAATGGGCTGCCAAACGAGGAAGCAGTCGCAGTTGCTGGGGGTTCATTTGGGAAAGATGTGCGGCACAGGGCAGGAGAGTGGCCAGGATCCCAACCTAGAAATCACCTCATTCTATTTAACTCATTCCCACCCAGGCTTTCTGAGTTTGCTTTTCAGAGATGCCAGCTGCAACTTGAGGTGAATTTAATTGAAATAGCAGTCGTTCACTACTGCTTGTGAGTCACCCTGCAATTTCAGGAGGGTTTTTTGCAGGTTACTTCAACACAAGTAAAATGTGTGCGACAAGATATTGGTGTGACCATTAGAAAATATGAAAAGCACTGCAGTGCCCACATTGGCTTTATGCAGTGTAAGCATGCATTCTGTGACTGTTCTTAACATTTTTCTGTAGTTATTCTTCACATAATTTAGAAATTATTTTCTTATTTCACATTATTAATCTTTTAACAAAAAAAAATGAGTTTTTTGTATATTGAGTGTCATCCAAAATCTTAGCACTGTGAAGCAGATGAATTACCGTGAGCTCTCTCTGCAGATGCACAGTCTTGGCTATCATGGCAGGATATGAGAAGCTCAAGGTCAACAGTGAGGCAACACTGAAGGAGAAAACATGTCCTGCATGTCTTGATTCCGGTTCCAGCACCTCTCTGATGGTCCATCATCCAAATTTGTGTGGGCACAGAGGTAAGCCTTAGGAATGGTGCCAAAAATCAGTGTACCTAGACAAATGATAGGAAGCAGAGAAGAAAGGGAGTGTACTCTGTCTTCAAATCCCTCCCTCTGCCCAAAGGCAGGTTTATTTATCTCTGCCTCTGCCACTCCTGTTAGCTATTTGTCCAACCTGTTCTTAAAAAAATTACACTGGAGATTCACTCCCTTCCTTAGGCAATCTCTTCTGGGAACTGGACAGCATTTCCCCCGGTTGCTGGATTTGCCTTTCATTGCAACAGTTCCAGGGAAATGCCATTCATATGCTGACTTGTTGCGGCTAGTCATCATAAAACTCCACGAGATAAGACATTGCATGGGTTGTTGCCTTTCGTGGTGTTTCACTGTGTTCCCGGTTGAGAGCAGGAACTGTCAGAGGCTGGAGCAATGAGGGAGGATTTGCATTAGCTGGTGAAGGGTGGGTGTAGGCTGTGTGTAGGCATGGAGGGGTTTGTACATGTAGGTAACATAAACCCTGGCGACTATAGCCCTTCGGTAAAAGTTAAAAGGTGTGTGTCTGATCCAGAGAGCAGGGCTAACGTTGCTGTGGGTATGCACAAATCAGCAAAGTAGCAACAGAGCCAGAGTTTCAGAGGAGGGACTTTCTAGAAAGGGAGAACCACCCTAGCTTTGGAAGCAGGAGGATGGCAGTATTAGGGGTGAGCAGAGAAAAGGAGGGAAAAGAAACATTGGAAAGTTCTGCATTTTTAACATGGTACAAGACAAAAGTGGTAGGGCTTTTTGATAAAACCTAAGGGGTGGATTTTCAACATTGCAGCACTAATTGCAGAGAATAAAATATTAATAAATCCCATTTCTTTTCCTTTTTTTGGTTGAGCCTTGGTGGGGACTTTTTTTTATACTACTCTTTGTCTACCTAGTACTTACTCTGTCTAAATATCAGTACATGAGTTAATATCTATAAATCAAGACCAACATGTATCCCTGAGCACATTAGCCCTTCCTAGTGACTACATCCATTGTAATGAATATTGTATCTTAATAATTGATGTTTCATATGTTATATTTTGCTCTTCTTTGCACTGGGAGCCTAGCCAAATGCATCTGAAGTGCTCCTTGTAAGTGGAAGTTAATGATAAGTGAAATGACAATACAATCTTTTTCCTTTTGCAGATGGACAGAATTTATGTGCTAAATTCAAGTAAAATTTCAGCTCATCCACTGGCTTATTGTCAAAATGCTAAGCAAGTGAGATTTTTGAGATACCTTCTCCAAATTCACTGGAAAGGAAATCATGAAACATTCATATAAGTAAATTACAGCTCCACGCCCTATTAGTCATAGAACTTGAAAGTAATTTGAAACCTAGAGTATACATGAATTATTGAACAATGGGTGAAAATGAAAGAAAATGGGGGCTATAGCTTGCACTTCCACAGTTTGTGTAAATTGCTACTGTGATCCTTCTGTTCAGTAATTTCAGGGCAGTGTTGAAAGAACAGCTGACACCTGCAATATTTAAAGACAGTAAGGTCCTTATTACGTAGCAAAGCCACAAGGCAGCAACAGATCAAAGATGAGAAAAGAATTAAAGGGCATGTGGAGGGTTCCAGTTAGTCCCACCTAGCAAATTGCTGGGTTGGGTTCTTGCACCTTTTCAACTGGTTGCCCTCCTCCCATTTTGGTTGGTGGAGAAGGCCAGCATATCTTGTCAAAGACAGCTGGAACAAGCTATAAACGAAAGGATACTCTAGCACCATACTGGCAGTGGATGTGAGCTCTGTCTAACATCCATGGGATGAAAGAGGTAAAGTGAAGCTACAGAAACACCTGAAACACTCTAAGTGTTGTAAGATGAAAAAGAGTCTAAAATGTAATTGCTTAGCAAAATTTCCTGTCATCCAGGAAAAGAGAATAACAGAATATCTATTAAATGTATTAAAGATCACAGTGAATTTCAAAGGTACCTGTAGACTTCATATAATACAGGGATGGGCACTGCAAAATAGCTACATAGAGCTACAGATTCAGCCTTTAGAACTGATCTCTGAATAACTTTGATTTTTGGAAAAGCTCTTTTTTCCTTGTGTTTAGTTTTTTTACCGACTTCCAACATAATTTTGACATGGCTATTTACCTAAACAAGTTAGGACAGTTTACATTTTTTTCCTTTTCTTGGTGTGAAGCTCTAAGTAACAATTTTTTTTCCCTCTTTAACATCAAGTATCATTCAATTTTCCAAACTCCTCAGTGCCGATAACTTCACTCATTAGCTTTTCCTGTATCCTACAGATTCCCCTTCTAAAACTGGAAAATCTTCTTGTTGATCCTTCCAATTAATTTAACCTCATGTGAAACAAGACTGAATTATGTGGCCAGCACTTCCTTTAGAATAGCCTTGTGTTCTAACAAGATGAGATACAAATCCCTTCTTTGTTCAGGAATTTGTTTCTCAGTTGCAAACTCATGAGGAAATTTCTTGCCTATCAAACCAGACAACTGATTTTCATCTCTAATTGATATCTAGGTACCGAAAGCCTTCCTTAATGATACTGTCTTTTATAGTATTTACCTTCCTGTATTGTTATTGTCTTTTCAAGTAGTCTTAAGGAATCTTTTTCTATACCATCACCAGTACTGAAGAGATTACAGTAGTCTGCTATTTATTTATCTCCTCTAATTAGCATAAATGCTTCAATACTAGAGATCAAATCTTGATTGCTATTCGACTGTGTTTCAGTCTTCCCTACAGTATTTATTTTTACATTCTGCACAGTACTTCTAATTTCCAGATGTTGTTGTTCGGACTCCTTGAACTTCTTGTACATCAATTTATCAGTTGTTTCTCACTGGTATCTTCTAGCCTCCTACATGGAAACTCATTAACTCTACCTTCTACCTGATGACTTTTACAAGAATCATTCTTTCTCCCAGTTCTGCTTTCTGCTGTTTCATTATCTATTACTATGTCCTTAGTTTCCTTCATTTTTTTCTTCTTTCTGATCAATAACAAGGGTCTCCAAGAATCTCTACCAATCTTCTCCCTCTAGTTCACAAATTAAAATTCATAGTCATGCACAGACCTCACACACAGACTTCAATAGATTTCAAGAGGAGTCCTTTCTCTACAAGTGATTTCTGATTCTTCCTGAAAAAAAGCTTTCTTCTACCATCAATCCTTGTGCTAGCTTTTAATATTTATTGTTTTGACATGTCACTTCATTAAAGCCAGCCAAAGTACAAAAGTCTGTTAGTAAATGAGTTTTCTAACCCTATTTATACTAGAAATACTGCTTCACTATTTTCTCTGTGAGGATATGATCCTTAAGTTCAAAAAAATTTACTCTGGCAAAAGGCAGAGTTGGAAAAGGTAGACAAGTCGTGTATTTGTAGTTTATTTTAGAGTGAGCTGTAGAAGTTGGCTATAAAACCAGTTTTGGCAAGTACAAGCTGTACTTTCACAATGGCCACACTGGCACTGGTTACATAGTACTGGAAGGGCCAAGTGGCAAGCTCACTCTGGAGTCACAAAATAAGATATTGGTCCAATCAGCAGTCTGGAGCCAGGCCATGCAGCTTAGTTTGCCAGTCTAAATCAACAGTTCACAAACAGGTTAGTTTGTGTAAGTTATCTGGCACCTAGACAAAAGTCAGACTGAGAGGAAACAGGAGTTCTTTGTGTCTCACAAACAAGAAAAGAAACTAATTTAATCAAGTGCTATAGAAAATAGATAAAATGATCAGTTCCAGTTGTAAGCCAGAGGAGTGTTATTGAACCAGCTATAAGAATATGAATCCAGATTTACATAGTGACAACTTGCTAGCCAGCTTTTGCAAAATCATTGTGCCATTTAAATAGTTAATTCTTTTATTTAGGTATCACGGCCCCAGGCAGTGATAAGGCAGCTTGTGAAAAGGCAGCTTGGGCAGTTTGGGTGCTTGCTGCTTGGTAAAGTATTTATAGGATACCTATGGTTATTCCAGGTGAGGTGGACTGCATATTGCCATGCATACTGTGGTTAACGTGGGCTAGGACAGGCAACTCCTTGAAGAAAGGTAGAGCTCTAGGAATCCAGGGAAAAGGGGAAATCATGCTTCTCCTTTTACCTCTGTGAATATAACACATCTCACCTTCCTGTTGTCTAGCATGCAATTTCTATAGATCCATTTCCAATGTGATAAACATGCAAACATAAAAGCCTTTGAGTACCAGTATAACCTGAAAGAGAAAAATGGCCCAGCTCACCAAGGGTTTTTTCATCTCAGCTTGTGCCTCTGGACAAGTCACAGAATAACCAGTATCTGACTTCCTGCTCATTTAGGCTTTTAACCCCACTGTGCAAACCCAGGGAAGAAGCAGCAATGACATAAGGAGGTAAATTAAAGACTAGGAACAATTCTGGACTCTATCCCCCCTCCTTTTTTCCCCCTCCAAAATTAAGAAAACTAATACCAGAATTTTTAATGGGGATGAAGGGGTAGCAAGGGGTTAAACCAGAACATGACTTTTAGCTGAGACAGGAGAGGGATATATCTTGTTGTTTCCCATTCACCAAACCTCTTAGGACCTACAAAGGGGCCCATGGGCCATGGTGTGAATTTTCTGTTGTTATTTTATTTAGCACCACAAAGGAGTTGCCAATTCAGTTTGAGGCTCCATCAATGCTTCTAATGTTGCCACTTTGGGTAGGCTGAGTTTATCTCAACAGATAGTCCTCAGAGCCTGATAAATTTAAGTGCTGATGCTAGTGTTTGAGCAATAAAGTTATACCAACAGCGCCAAGCCAAAATAAGATCCAGATAAGTGGAGCCATTCAAAACATGGGCTATTACCGCTGGCAATATTCTGTTTCCTCCTTCAGCGTTGCCTTTATTTAAATGACAGCAGTGTTTACTGGAAAAAGCAGATGGAGTTTTTTTATTTATTACTTACTTTGTTGCATTATTCATTTTTTATGATCAGCATTTCACAAACTGTGAAAATGGTAGCAAATGCCTATTTTATTCTGCAGTTTTAATTTTCTGACACTGGACATGTCACTACCTGTGTGCGAAGCACTGGTCACATCCTACAGCAAGAGAAGGGAGCACTACACAATCCCAGAGGACTCTCCAGGCTGCTACTTGCTTTCACACAGCGAATATGCTACCCTTACACTGGGACACTCTTGGTGGTGTGAACTAGGGGAAGGCATTCAACCGTGGTACATGACTCAATGCTGAACCACCACATCAGCTGGTATTAGTTCTGCTACCTAACCCATATAAATCCTATTTAATGTATACCTATTCAAGTATATAAAGGAAGATGGGCATAGTGAAGATAAAATGAAGAAGAAAAAGAAGAGTTATGCAAGTGTTATGCTATGGGCCATTGCTGTGACGTCCGCAGTGCATTGTTTGGTGCTGTAGCTGCACCCTCACTCTAGCTGTGAAAAAACAGGAAACGTTCCTAACTTTGTTCTGCAAACCCCCACTGCCTGTTCTTGGCAGGTTCTTGCTTTTATTGTGGTTAAAAATCACTTCACACAAAGTGCCCGGGGACACAATGGAGCATTAGTCATTACCAGAAGACAAGTATTAAATACCATGCACAAAATAATAGTGAATGAGTCCCCAAACAGAGTCCCACAAGAGAATGAAGCGTTTCCCTGTTCCTCCAGTGCAGGTGCAGGCACAGCAGTGCCACCTTCCTGCTCTTTCTCCTTCCATGAAGCTCCCCAAAAGCCAGCCAATTCCCTGCTCTCTGGGAGCAGAAAAGCCCTTTCCTTCCCCTCAAAAGAAAGCTGAAGCTTGCTGATGGAGGGATATCCAACTCGGTCAGTGACTGATCATTTGAAAGCAGCCCTTTTTGCCCTGGAAGTTAATTTAAAATACGCTGCATTTTTTATGCTGTAAGAAAGCTTGACTGGTTAGTCCTCAAACGTTACAATGAGAGAGAAGGGAAGGTTCCTGTTGTGCTACGGCAACTGTCAAAAAAATCATGTACACATTAGGAAGATCAAGCATTTGTCCAGCCTGGGAAAAGGCAGGTAAACACAACACTAATCCCCCTGGAGCTGTGAGATGCACGGGCTGCCAGGACACACTGCTTTCATCAAGAGATGCAAGGAGTCAGTCAGGATTTATTTCTCGCCTTGCAGCTTGTTTATTGAAGGTACCTACGCTCTGGTGGTTCATGCTTTACAAGGCTGCCCCACTTGTTCCTTGCCGTGCAGCTGTGCTGATTTAAGTACAAGCGAGTGCAGCACAAAGGGAGCTGGAAGCTTCAAAAAGGTCTGCTTTGCACTAGAAAAGCACAGAGCAAGCTGATAGCAAGGTCCCAGGGACCTGTAAGTTGGGGGATGCAAGCTCTGCTCTTCCTTAACCATCAGACCTAGCTGGCTCCAGCAATATGTTCCCTACCAGTTAAACTGGCTGCTGAGGATGCATTTACAGGACATGATAAAAGGCCTTTGAGCCTATGCAGAAAGTATGTAGCTGTCTAGGACCACTGCTTATGGGGCAGGAATACCATAAGTGATTGGGTGCCTGAATCAGGTTTCCCCATGGGTACCTTCATCCCTTTGGGATCCAGACACCAAAGGCTGAGGGTTGGTATGATCCAAGACAAGCTCAAAATTATACCAGTTAGCTTGACTCAGAAATGCACCACGGATAGATTTTATTTTTGTGCCTTCTTAATAATACTGAAAAAAACCTGTGTATCTCTGCCAGAATCTGAGACAGTACTACAGGCTGTGCAGAACCCAAGTACAATTGCTATTAGCCTCAGAAGCGTAATTATTATCGGGCCATGTGATTGAAGGAAAAAAACCCTGATTCTGAAATGTGATTAAGCATTGAGGTGGACATCACCAGTGGTGCCTTTACTTTGCATCAAGCCAGGCTGGTACTATGGAAGAAGAAAGTCCTGAAGAACTGAAATGGCAGTGAGAGAGCCTAGTGACAATGGAGAGCTGCTTCCTCAATTATCCGGACCTATCAGCATCTGAGGAGCAGTGGTTTGGCTAAGGTACCTTGGAATACATTAAGGGGGTCTTGTCTCCATGTAAATTGTTTAGGTTTTCTTTTAACTGTCTTTCCAAACCTGTTTTCCTAAGCCCTTACTCAAAACTTTATAATAAAAAAGTAAAGATTCATTTAGCAGAGTTTACAGGATGTTAGCAGTGGGTAGGGCCTGCTAAGCCTTGTGGAGAAAATGCCACTTCCACAAAGTAAAGATGTTGACATGAACAGGGTGTGCAGGGAAAGCCCTGTTCCCTCCCACCTGTCCTGCTGGGCAGGACCGCTGCACAGCCAGGGATGCACAGGAATGCAAGGCAGCCAGTGACAGGGGAGCCCTTGCAAGAGCTTTGTGGCCAGGACATCTTGATAAGGTACAGACGAAACCCAGGCTGCATTCCTGTGTCCTGCAAAGTTTACAAATGTTTCCTGAGACAACAGAGAAAAAAAAAATTTGGGTTTATTAATCTGAAGGAGGCGACACAGGCACTGCTTCATCCACGCAACCTTGGTGAAGATGAAAGATCATGCATGCACAGAGCTAAGGAGAGTTGGGCAACTCTGCACTTTCTGTACAGAAAAATATGTCCTCAGCTGAGGGGCAACACAGAGAGGGCAGTGAGGAATACTCTTCCCTGTCTGAAACTAAGGCGGAAAGTGCAGGATTGCATCTCAATCCATGAAATTTCTTAAACTGCATTGAAGACATTGACCAAAGTCCAAAATTTACTTTTCATCCCTTGAATCTCATGTCCTGTTGCTTATGCAGAAAAAATTATGGGTTTGCTGTCTTAAGGGGAGGAGATCATGAAAAATTCAGAGGGCCCTGCAGTAAGCTAGAGTTGATAAACTGGCTCCTAATGAACTGCCAGCTCCAAGAGAAGGGAGTGAGTGTTCACGCTGCAACCAGTAACTGCCCTGAGTCTTGCTCTCTGGTGCAACAGCCACCTCACATGGTAAGAGGATGGCAGATGACTCAAAAAAAAAAAAAGGTTCAAAAATTTTTTCCATTCTGATTTTTCTTAAAAATCTGCAAGTCACAATTACAACTGGCAAATTTTTAACCTCTGAGGGCAAGAGCCATCCTTTTTCTACATTTCTCTACCACATAGCAAGTAAAAGGGACCTTAGGCTATATCAGCTCACCATTATTTCTACTACAACTTCAATCCAGTGAAATTCGTGGAGGTTTTCTGGGATAAAATTGCTAGAACTCATAATCAGGCTGAACACCCTGAAAAAACAATTACATGTTCCTGATATGAGAAGTAATCCAGTTTATATTTCACTGTTTACTTTGTAAGCAGGGAAAGCTTTGCTTTTACCAGATTTTTCCCTACAGTTTTTAACAGCAAGAGGAATGTATGGCACTTTGTGAATGCGACAGCTGAGTTCGGTTTCATTGCTCTTTAAAATTTTCTCCTTTCTCTCTGTTTAAGGAAAATGAAGGAATGCAATAATTACTTATCAGGGATTTTCTTTTTACACTACAAATGCAAATGCATGGGATGAGAGCTGAGCCTCACTGACTTTCGTGCCTGCTTTTAAGGCTTCACAGAACTGTCTTGTAAACATTAATGGCACTTGAGTCACCTTATGCCTCCTCACAGTCATACAGAAACTATTGAATGTCGAGGCAATGAGGGAGGCAGAGGAACCCCTTGGTTTATGATGCTGTCCACAGCATTACAACCTTCATGAAAGTTCAGTCTAACTTAGAAGATTTATAGAGTTTGGAGACCTTTTTAATCTACCTGTATAAAATAAATAAAAAACAGGCAAGAAAGCTTCCTAATAGGGCAGTCTAGATCTGAAGAGCAAATTAAGGTCAATTCCTGCAGAGAATTCAAGTGTGAGCTACTTTTTTCTTTCAAGTAGTTTTACTTATGTTAAAAGCCACTGTTCCTCAGTTTATGAATTATTCATGTGCACGAGTCTCCACAAGACTTGAGCCTGCAGGTTACAAACTTGTATTAAGCACTGAGCGGCTTAAAAATATATTGGTAAAGAAGTACAGAACCACTTTTAATTGGTGCTAAAAAGAATAGCAATAGCAAAAGTCAATTACTTTGAATAAAGATGGTTAAACAAACACCATCTACATAAGGAGAATCTAGTAAATATCTTCCATTTATCTTCAACATGCTGTATTGCATATTATGCTTCCATTTTATGCAGGAACATTTTAAGGCACGTATGGCCAAATTCATCCAAAGGAAAATACACACACATTAAGCAGGACATGTCAGGCAGAGTTTTAGGCAGAAGAATGATTACTCCAGTTTAAAATCTTGTTTATTTTCTCTTTATATCCACCTGTGTGTTCTCAACTCTCCTAAGCAAGGTGAGCAACAATTTTGGGTGACTGTTTGTTCTGGTTACATTTTTCACAGTGGTGGCAATTCCTGGTGGTTCCCACTGCCTCGATGACAAATGGCCAACAGTGTCAGCCTTCAGGACCCCGGTCCCCACTCCCCGCAACCAATGTCTATTAGCATTGCTCAGGATACTGTACAACTCGACAAAACAGCATCTTCAACATGCACAAGGAGTCTCACCTGAGAATCCTAGGAGGTCCTGTCTGTATTTGATCCAAAGTTCCCGTTAAACCAGCAAAGGTGGCTTGGGACACCTGATGGCTTCTGCCAGTTCCCATAGCAGTTGGTGCACAGTTGCTCCCCTCCGCTTGTAGCATTTGCCCACCCGTGTTCTTCTCTCTGCTGAATGCAGCAGGGACCAGGAAAGCAGGTGCCAAGCAGGAGAGCACAGCATGGAGGCAGACGTCAGGCAGGGAAGGGCGAAAAATAACGGCAGCGTGAAGAAAAGCATGGAGGGTACATGTCAGGAAAGAAAAAATGGAGGCATCAGTGGAGGTGGGGAGGGAAGGTCCCTGTGCTCGCAGGAGGGCTGCAGGGCTCTGGCTATCTGTGCATGGACACACTGGAAGGAGGCTGAAATGGCATCTCCATACTGGGGCTAGAACTACTGCAAGAGCTACAGGTTTCAGTCACGAAACACTGAGGTCCTGCATCAAGTCTTTTTTCTTCCACCTTGGCGCTCGTTTGTTGGATTTGTGTTAAATAACTGACATGTGACAGACTCATCACATGTGAAACCCCTCCAGGAAAAGCTGTATGCATTTTTTTAATCTATATACCATATCTGTTATACACTGTGTGCCAAAGAGAATTTTAATACTGAGTAAACAGGACGTGTGTTTTGGAATTGGAGTGAGTGAAGGAGGTCAACTGCACTTAGCAATGGCAGGTTGCAGCAGATACAGTCCAGTCCTCTGCACTCAGGAGTTCATGCTTTTGAAAGACAGGCACACTCAGAAGCACACTGTGTAATTTCCAAAAAAGAAAAAAAACTGCCTCAGCCCAAAGACAGGTTGTTCCTGTCAGCTTACTGAACCTGGGAGTATGAATGCAGGTTCAAATGGCATTGCATGCAGAAATGAAGCTCCTGGGGCAAGCAGGCTGTGACGTGGTGGAGGAGAAAGCAAGCTGGAAATTGTTTCTCTGAAATGCAAGGCAGCGAAAAGGTGCAGGCTGGTGTCCTGGGGCATTTGAGTGGTTGCCAGCAGCTTGGTGGTTTCACTGCTGCTCACCCCACACATCACTTCTGTGCCCAGCGTAGCAAAAGGCAGCGCTCTTCCCCTTTGCTCCCACCGCTGTGACTCTCCCGTGGCCGCCGGGCTGCAGTGGAGACCACGCTGTGCACCAGGGAGTGCTGTGGGGCATGGGCAAGTCTGGTCCCGCTGGTGGGGCAGGAGAGGCAGCTCAAGCACAGGGTGTCCTGATGCCCAGACACCGTGGAGGCAGTGGCTGTAATAGTGGCGGTGGCTATCGGCACCTGCTTAGCTAACAGCTAATAAAAAATCACCCCACTTAAAATGCAGTGAGTCCTGCTGTGTAAATGCAGAAGGAGGTTTAATCCATACCCTCACCTCAGTAAACTTGTTTTAACCCTGGGTTCTTGCCCTGAGTCAGGGGTTGGGGAGCGCTGCACCCACCAGCTGCAAACACCCCTGCCCCCGTGGCCCCAACCAAGGGATCTCTGTTCTTTTGCTCTGTATTTTCTGCTGAAGCCATTAGTTTTATCCCTTGTATCTGTCCTCCTTGTCTCAGTAAACCCAGTAACTATCTCCCATTCTGTGCATCTTGTGCCACAAGATGAAATCTGTCCCCTGCCAGCGGGTGCTGCTTCAGTTGTTCACCTGGCGATAACTAAAAGCTCCCTCTGCCCTTGTGACCTGCTCCATTAAATGGTTGTCCCTGGACAGTAAGGACAGGCTTTAATGACATTTGGATGCTTTCTGCTGTGAGTAGAGGATAGGACATCGGCACATCCAACAAATGATCAGGAAGGGTAGGACCTTTTCCCCAGCACATACTGAGGGATCTGTATGTGCTGGATCTCATTAGCAACATGAAGTAATAAATTGAGCTGTCCTACCATCAAGTTTAAAAGGTCAGGCTGGGGATGATGTCTGTGAAGGGGTTCAGAGCACTGAGAGGAATGTCACCAAATTGTAAGCATTGTTTTCCAGTACCCATTGTTAAATTTGCAGAGCAGGCATCAATGTATTCTTCACCTCCGCTGGGTGCTTCGCTTACCCCTCTCCTCCTCCCTCTGCATGTTAGTTACCCAGACGCACAGGGAGGATGGGGGTGGGAGTGCACGGGTCATTGGGGTGCTGTTTGGGAGACTGGCTCCATCACAGGTATTTTTCTGATCTCGAGTAAATCACATAGCTTCCTTCCTCCAACCCTTCCCCATTTAAGCAGTAGCATACGTCTGCCCAGCAGACTGCAGCAGTGCACCAAGATACCCAAACTGCCTTTCAGCCCCCATGAGATACAGGGTGTATTAGTCCAAGTGAAGTATGGCATTAATATGGCTTAGGGCTTCTTGGCTAGTTCTTTCATATCTTTACATGACACAGCACTGAGCTGTATAAATGCACCCTGTTACCAACAGTTTTAACCTTTCTCACTTTTGGACCCCTGACATATTTCAGGAAAGGCACAGACAGTTTCGCAGATGTCCCAGATGTAGTTTCTGCTTATGTGAACATCCTTCCCTTAGCCACCCCCCAACAGTTCACATATAGGTCAAAATCTCCTGCAGTAAGTACATTATAACAGGGAATGTCTTTCTTTTTTTGCACTGACCAAACCTCATGCAGTGTTGTGACTGTAAATGGCTTAGCTCAGGCAGCAAGAGCAAGGAAAACACAGCAGCAGGGGCTTTACGTAATGTCAGTCATTTGAGGACCCCACAGTGAGCCTGCATAGCCAGCCCAGCCACCTCCTTGCTGTTGTGTGCCCACACGAAGTAGAGGAAGGATAGCTCAGGGCTGTACACACAAACTGCTGCCACAGAAGTGCAGACATAGGCATAATATGCTTGTATACTTCGCTCAGCTGGCCTGGAGCTTGCTGAGGCACTAAATTGTATCATTATGTAGATCTTGGATTATATTATCCATCTTTCTCTTTCCTTTTTGGAAACATATATTTTCAGTCATGCATTTCGAAGACCAATTTTTTTTTCTTTATATCTTCTTCATGATCTTTGTGTTGATGGGTCTGTTTCTTCTAACTTTAGCGACCTTCAAGACTGTGCAAGTGCTTTGCAAACATGCAAGAAGATGAGTCTCTGCCTGAATGAGATTATAATCTTTGAAAGCAACAGCTCTCCTGAGAGCAGGTTGGAGAAAAGCTGGTCAAAATCCAACTTTGTCAATAGGAGCTAAGTATTAAAATTCCAAATGTTTCAAAATTAGTTATGTTCTCTGATTTCCCCTAAATTATCACTAATCGTGGTTATTATTTTCTGTGCTTTCTTGTGAAGATGTCACAGTGTTTCTTAATGTCCTTTACATTGATTTATCAGAGACTGAGATTTTAGCATGTAAACATTTTAGTAGCCGTTTTCGTAACGGTATGTCAAAATATTAGATGAAAATCAAGCAGCTCAAGACTTTCACAAAATAAGAAAAATCTTATTATTGTGTTGCAAAGTGTTTTGTTTAACGAAAAAGTCATTCTTGCCAAAATAATCTATTGAGAAAAAGACAACTGGCTTTTGCAGCTCATTCATCTCATGAGAGATGATGCCCTTCAACCTGCACAATGCAGAGCCTTCCCCTAGGTTTGAGGGATGGTTTCCATGCCATGAATGAATTGCTGCGAGGCAGCTGCTTGAGCATGGCTTAGTGTCAGCAAGGCAGTTCTTCCCCGACCCAAGGCGGAGATACCTTTCCTACTGTACCCAAATCCTGACTCTTTTTCCCTGCTTTGTAGTCTGTGACACAGAACTCAGTTAATTCATGTGCATAGTTTTATTTCCATCAGGGCATTTACAGAGCAATGATAGATTTTTTCATTGGGATTTAAGGCTCTGCCCATACCACAGATTAAAACAGGTTTGGAAGCCAGTCGTTGGCCCAGAGGTTCAGAGGCAGCTCAGGCAACTTTACACATCACATGACCTGCATCTCCTCAGCACCTTATCTGGTTCCCCTATGCCATCATTATTATTCTGTGGGAGGACTTTTTTCCAGCTAAAAATGCCTGAAAAATATGAGGGTTTTCTCAAATACATTTTTTTTCCAGTGGTAGGAGGGCAGCAGCTAGTTTTGCAAAACCTGCGGTGTGGTGTGCTGGCATGTGGAATTATTTGTGGGTGCAAAGCCCAGGCACGGGTTGGAGGCCAGAGCAGCGGGAGCCAGCCCGATGCAATCACTGCCATGCTGTCTGCTGGGAACCAGCCCTCACATGTGGCCCTTCCCAAACCTTGCTCAAGCAGGATTTCGGAAAGTTTAAGCTGGCATACACCAAAACACTGCCTGGAAGTGTGTTAACAGTTAAACAGCCTGGATAATCAGTGGGCCAGGGCTCAAACCTGCCTCCTGGCTCTGTTTGAGGTGGTGGTGTGGATACTGTGATGCCTGTGTTCAGGAATTGGATAAGACTGCCTGTGACACCAGGTATTGGCCGGGGAAAGGAAACTGCAAAACATCTTTCACTAGGTATTTATTGGGCTCTCTTTTAATTGCATTTTGGTTCGATGCTTCATTCTTATCCATTGAATCTGATGTTTGCCTTTGAAGATTACCAATTTTCTTCATTCTGAGCCTCCTTGAATGCTCCATTTCTCACAAGCACCGTGAGCCAGCAAGCAGCCTCTCCTTTTTGCTCACTCTCTTATCTTTAAGGAAATTACCAGTTGGCCAATTATTTTATTTTTTTATTCTCCTCTAGATGTTCTTTTCTGCTACTCTTCAGACATTGGGAAAATGCTGCAGGGTAAACCTGCTACCCTAACTTTGTATCCCATTGGAAAATAAATAGAGAATACGAATTGTGAGTGCCTTCCTGACAGAAGGGAAGAGGACTGGGCACTAACAAGCCCTTGGCAACAGCCTTTTGTTCCTTTTACCTTGTCTGCTGCAAGCACGGTGGTCTTTCTATGGGGCATTTTCCTTGGCTGTGCCAGCCCCATGCAAACAGACCTGCTGGCTCAGTCCATCGCTGCTGTATGTTGCTGTAGCTCTGATGGATTTATATTAGCTGATGCTCTGACCTACTGCCTGAGGCAGAGTATAACCAGGCAGCTTTTCTCATGCACCATTTAGATGATTTAGACATTTAGGAGTTTACATTAACCTTCTCCTTTGATGAATTCCTCATCTGCATTCAGAAAAAGAGCCTCATTACCTTAGGACAGACCTATTATTTACCTACCATTTATTTCTCAGTATTTTGCTCTCACCCAAGAGCACACTGACGCTTCCTACAGCATGAACAGCCCTGACCGCTACCCTGGTGAGCTGACAAACAAATCTCAGTGGCCATGCTGCAAGGAGGTCAGCATAACCTTAAAAAGGTTTTTCATTTCTGTTTAGAAGCACCTGCCCCCTCTCACGGCACTGAAAGGTAATTTTCCCTTGAAGACAGATACCACATTTTCCTGAACCAGAGACAGTCTAACGCTGTATCTACATCTAGTGGTTTTCCCAGAACATTGCCACTGGCTCTGCCTGCCTGGGCTGCACCAGGCTTTGCCTGGTGCATCTGTCATGGCCCAGGTCTGATACATATGCAGTTATTCACCTATATAAACCCTAACCTGAGTAGGTGGGAGTGTCTCTGTAGAGAATAATACCACAGGAGTGCCTATGTGTCTGTGCTGTTACGCTGGTGACTTATATCTAGTTTTCTTACATACATCTTACATGTATCGACAGTATCGATACAGTCATTAACTCAGTATCACCTCTGTTGTGCAGTTAATATTCTCAGTGCCTTTATATGTCTACAGAAAATGTAGCTGAAAGGGAGAGAAGACAGGAGGAGACAGAGGCAGTACAGCTCGGCTTCATTCTTCATTTTTATTTTCCAGAGGACGTTATTGCTGAACACAATTAGAATATCTGGGTCCCACACCCTGTCTCTACCTTGCCTCCAGATACATCACTCTGGACATTTCTGGTTCCCCTGCCGACCTCTCTTTTCCACCCTACCCTGGTATACCCTGACTACTTATTATGTGGCTCTCTGGGGCTGGTGTTGCCTCTTTCTGTACACTTGTATCACACTGGACACCTGTAGGGCCTCAAACACAGATGCAGTTTGGATAATTGTTCCTCAAGGTGAATGCACTACGCAGCTGTAAGTGCCGCTCTGGCTGTATCACATACTGATGGGAGGGGGCACAAACACCCTTGTCCCAGCCAAGGCTGTCTCTGTCACCACACTGAACTGACTTCTTCTCCTGTAGCCCCTTCCTCGCCACCTGTGCTCCCTGCCTGAGCCTCCTGCTTTCCACGTCAGCATGCAGCTGGCTTCACTCCATCTCCCTCCATGGCTCAGGAGAGGACCCATAACCTTGGCCGCCCAGCGCCAGGGAGGTGGGGTGCTCCAGCCCTGGAGCAGCTCATCTCCCAGCCACCAGCACTGCAAAACTGGAGCTGGGGACAAGCTGCAGGTCCCTGAGCCCTGTCCGAGATGTCCATCAGCATGCCCTGTCTGCCTGCCAGAGCTGCAGGAGATGTCTTTGTTTGGAAAGTGTCACAAGCTCTGCAGTGTGTTAAAAAGCCCCTCTTTCTCAACAGCTTCTTCAGCAATGGGGGACAGGCTTTACTAGAAGTGAAGCTGAAGGCATGCCAGATGGGCAGCAAGACGCAAATGCCTGGCTGACTAATTTTTGTATCATTGTCAAATCCACACGTGCAAACAGCAGGAGCCAGACCCTCAAAATCATGAAGCTGGCACAACTGTGAGACTTATTTTTAAAGCCATTTGTGCCTTTCTCTGATGCCTGCACACGTTCAGTGGAGGTTTTCAAGGTTTTTATTGCAGCTGCTGGCTGGTATTTGGCTGTCTAATTCAGTTTGCACTTAAACTGTACATGCCTAATGAGGCAATTGTCCTCTAAAGATAAAACCCAAATTGTCTATCTAGGCAATTGAGAAAGAGGCTGGGACCTCAGAAAGCCTCTGGAGTTGGTCCCATAAAAGATATTACCCCTCTCCACAAATCTTGCATTTCTTCAGGCTAGGCACCAAAGAAAGGCACACAAAATCTCCCTGTGGAGGTCAAAGTACCTCCTTCTCTGCACTGACTATAAAGAAAATCCAGGTACTGGTGTTTTTTTCTAATATTCATCTGCCAGAACAGGGCTAGTAAGGAAATACTCAAAGATTCAGCATAAACCTGCAAAGCAAAAGTAACTAGTAGGTCAGCAGCTGCAGATAATAGCAAAAAAGTCTAATATTAGAGATGGCCAGAAATTGTAAGTTGCATTCCCTTTTCCTTTAGAATTTAAGTACAGTGTGTTCTGGAATGTTCAGTCAATACTTTAGTAATGTCAGAATTATGTGACATGAAGTATAGTGTAAAAGACACCTAAATATGATATAAAATTAAAAAATAATCCTAAATGATGAAGTAAAAAAAATAAAAATCCAGCATTCAAAAGAAAGAAGAAATGGGTTTGTTGTCTTCTTTTCCTAAGAAAAATTTCACCAAGTTAACTGGGACCCACAAAACTTTCTCCTTGGACACAAAGTCATTTTACAATGGAAAATTGTTTTATTAAAAAGAAGACCAAGTGTAATTTGTACCAATAAATATAAAATCCTGCAGGCATTACAAGGCACAAACAGAAGAGACTCACAAAATACAAAATAGCTTCAATAGAAAGGATCATTGAAGCAACTGCATTTACCTCCACTGAGGTCTCCCTTATCCCCTCACAATTCCTGCAGGGTAGATGTGGAGTGGATGCATTCAGACAACAGGGAAAATTATTAAGATCATCCTTAACCAAATCCAGTGACAACTGTCTTCTAGTTCATTCAGTACAGACAAATAATGAATGTATCATCTGCAGATTCAAGTGTAAAGAATTGCCCAAGTCTTCCAAAAAAGGAGTCCCTTTCCAGTTTGTCCTCTATGAGATCAAAAGAAATGAAACAAGTAAGTGACTATTCAAAAGAAATATGAATCAGCCCCAAATACTGATCATGGGGGGGGATAAAAAGATCAAATCTTCATGTGCTCCTCCCCCTTTTCCCACCCTCCCCTGCTCCAAACGTACATGTGCAGCTGTAAATTTATAACTGCACTCTTTTGCACATATATCATGTTTGGTGATGAAAGAGTTTTGAGGAAGTTCTTTGTCAATCATTGTTATTAATGATGTGGTTGTAAATCTCACTGTCATAGTATTTACTGACTAAATAAGTACTGTGTGACCTGGAGGAATATTTTCACAGTGAGGAAACTGGTTTGAAAAAAATCAACTCATCTTTTTTTCTGTTATATCTCAAAGTCATGTATGGGGTTGGGCGCTCATTCAAAGATGAACTCAGGCAGTCTGTATCTTACAGGATCAGTAACATGCAGATTTTCTAGATGTATCACTTAGCCTGAAGTCCAATGGTTTGTGCAAAATGTATATATTTGTTGATTGGACTGGAAAGCAAAGAAATGTATGTATTTTTCCTATAATTCCTCTCTTTTTTTTTTTTTTTTTTTGTGGGGGGGTAATTTTTGTTATTTTATTATGTGTATCTGTGCTTCCAAGTAACTCTAGGACTTGCCTGGAAACAGACTAGGTTCAGCCATTGATTTCCCCTTTTTTTAATCAGTATTATCTGCAGCCTGCCTCAGTTTCCTCTGCTTTAGAATCACCCTCCACACCATTGCTGGTGTGACAGTTTGCTCATTTAAAGCCAGCTACAATCTATGCATGTGTCACTAGTATCCCTGCCCCAGGATGCTGTCTAGATGTAGCTGTGGTAGGATGGGTGGGCTGGGCAGAAGCAGCAAGGAGGAGTTTGTATTGGCAGCCAGGTCCCCAGCACCACAGCTTTGCCACTCGAAACTCAGACCAAGGCTGTCCCTCAGCACAGTCAGGTTGGGATCCAGGTGATGCAAGTGTTTGCCATCAGCTGCTGGTGAGATCATTCCCCTTTCCCTGTCGCTGTGGTTCTTCACAGTTATCTGCCTTTATCCCACTGAAGCTTAGGTTGGTGCTATGTGCTCAGCGTGGTGCCTGCACCTTGTCACCATCTGCAGGCTCGTGTTGCCACAAAAGGCTGTGGGCTGCTTACAAAGCAGAGCTGCACCCTGGCAGCACATAGAGACTGCTGTGCTGAGACTGGCTGGACTCATGGATAAGATTTTTGGTGGAATTTGGGGCATTAGCTTAAAGCTGTGGAGTCCTAAACAGCTCCTGGTCCTGTCCTGAGATCAGCAGAGTTCAATCTTGGTGCTTCGTCAGTACGGAGCAGAGGAAAGCTGCCTCTGGTGATCCCAGTGAGGAGTCCTCATCTTCTGAGCTGCTCTCCCCTCTGCTCAGGCATCACCCCTTCCTTGCTAACAAACCACAAGCTGTAATGCTCGTGGCATGGTTGCATCTCTGTGTTAACGCTGCAAGTCCCGAGCACGCTCACCTCTGCTGCTGTAGGCACCATGGTCTTCGACATGTAACAGAGGTGTCCAGAGCACTGAATGGGTGCCTAGTGATCTTGGTTTGAGATCTGGCTGAATAAATATAGCCATCTTACCTTTTTTACAGAATCACATAACAGTTTAAGATGCAAAGGCATCACTTCAGGTCATCTGGTCCAACTCTTGCAGGACTCAAAGTCAGATCTAGCTTTGACATCAGATCATGTCTCTCAGGGTCACAGGCAGTCAACTTTTGAGTATTTCCATGGATGGAGATTTCAACAGGTTTCCTGGATTTTCTGCCTGCTGACAAATTATCCACAAGTTAACATGTGCCCTTGGCTCTCACATAAGCATCTCTGTGCCCTTCTGGGGTCATTTCTTACTGTGATGTTTCTTACCTTTGATGTGTGAGCGTGCTTTTCCTTCCTGGAAGCCAGCTGGCTCAATCCAAGACACAAGGTTTGCTTGACTCTGTTTCTTACCTAGGCTGCCTCTTCTTCCCCCTCCTGCCCTTAGCCCTGCCCCTTTTCAGTGAACTTCAGCAAGAAGCTGTCCAGCAACAGAAGCTATGCCTTTCTTTTTTGGAAAGTATCTAGCGCATCCAGAGTGCCAGCAGAAGCAGATAAATATTAGCTGTACTCTGAGAAGAATCCATTGCTGCTAAGAGCTTGTTTTACCCCTGGATCTTGGATGGGCAAAACCATGACCCTGCTATTGCCTTAACAATGATAACTCAGGGCCAGATTCAATAAAATCTGTCTGAGTTACCAGGAAATCAATTTTTTTAGATCTTTTGTGACCTTGCATGGGGCCAAAATGATTGTTTTTATCGAATTGAAATACACCATGTTCTCTGAAAAATAATTAAGGTGTTATGCAACATTAGTCGTTATTCGAAAACTAACACAGGACATTTTATAATGCAATGTAATGAAATGACAGTGATTTTGCTACTTTTTATTTTATCCTACATATGAATAAGTGACAGATACAAGCAAATAAACTAAGTTCACTTATTCAACAAAGCCTAATCTCTTGGCCTTTTGTATCTGTGTAATTTATTTATTTACTTTTTAATTCTAGGGCTATATGTTAGAGAAGTCTAACATATGAAGATAGACTGTATCCTGGCTAAGCTATGTGTGTGCAGGATGGCCTGTCATCACTTCAGAGAGAAACAGAAGTACAATTTTAAAACAGACTGTGGTATCAGTTTTAATGTAGAAAAATATCTTGTATTCTGTTTTGACAGAGTAAAAAAAAAGTGTATTCTACCACTTCTTTATTAAATATAAAAATAGTATTCACAATAAATAGTTATTTGGTTGTTCTTCAATTAGAAATATATTAATATCAAAGTCTACTTATTACAATTTGCTGGAAAACTGAAAGACTGGATTGTGATGTTGACACTGACAGAAGGTAAGATCTCAAAGCATGACGGTATGAGAAGGCCCAGAATGGGGGAAGAGTATGACCTCAAAAAGAAAACTGATAAAGAAATGACATTTTGATTTAAAAAAAAACACCCTAAAGTTATTTCTGTTTTGTATGGAATGAGAACGAGTTTCACCTTTGTTTTGGGCCCTCTTCTGAACTATTTTTAGGCTTCCCTCTGCTCCCCTCCTAGAAAGGCAGACTAGCTGCTCTCTGACCCCCCTGCACAGAACTGGGGTGCCCAAAGGTGTTCAGTCTGGGGGCTTTTCTCTGCCTCACCCATCTCCGTCTGCTCCTGCTATGCCTTGGTCAGGTTGAGTTTGATTCCCCATGTGCCACACGTGCTCATGATGCCATCAACTCGCAGGAGGTGTTACACCAAACGTGGCTGGAGAACACTGCTTCTAGAAGGAAATAATTTTGTCTCGGCTTAAAAACAAGGGGGAAGAAGGGCCTTGGTGAGTTCCCAGCAGCCATGGCAATTTTGGACCTGGAGGAGAGGGGCTGCTGCAGTGGGATGCAGTGAGATGCAATATGGCATGCAGCTGGCGAATAGGCAAGGATGACATGGCTGAAACCAGTCTAGTCTATTTGGAGGCCAGTAACTAGAGGTGTACCCCAGGGATCAGTACTGGATCCAGTCCTGTTTAACATCTTCATTAATGGTCTGGATGATGGGGGAGAGTGTACCCCATCTTACTCCAATAAGTTTTGCAGGTGATACAAAACTGGGAGGAGTGGCTGAGATCTCATCAGTTTCTTAGGGGGATCTCATCAATGTCTATAAATACCTGAAGGGAGGATGCAAAATGATGGAGCCAGGCTCTTTCCAGTGTTGCCCAATGACAGCACCAGGTGCAATGGGCACAAACTGAAACACAGGAGGTGCTGAACGTCAGGAAACACTTTTTGTTACTGTGAGGATGACTGGGCACTAGCACAGGTTGCCCAGGGAAGCTGTGGATTCTCCATCCTTGGGGATATTCAAAAGCTGTCTGGACATGATCCTGTGCAACCAGGTTTAGGCATCAGGAGGGTTGGACCAGATGACCTCCAAACATCCCTTCCAACCTCAACCATTCTGTGATTCTGTGAAACACTAGGGTATTACCAAGTTGAACTGCACGTAACTGATCCAGCAAGGCATGTGCTGTGCAGCAGATAGTCCACTTGCATGACAGATGAGTGCACTTGTATCAGGCGTATATCAGACCATGGTCTTAGGTACAGAGTAACGCCATGGTGGGCAGGAGACAAGTGAAGACTGGTTCCTCATTCCAGGAGCCATCAGCTCTGTGCAGGCTGTACAGGACTTGCCAAACAAAATCTAAATTTTGTTTACAGTTACACAGTTTCTAAATTCTTCCATTGGAACTTTACTCAATCAGCAAATCTCTTCATTGCTTTATTTTGTCCTTCTCTTTACACAGTGATTGAGAAACTTTTTTAATAAAGTCTGACCCCTTATTTGTGTTTCAGTGGCAAGAGGGAGAGGTAGTCCTCTTAGCCACATTGCTTGTCAGTGATCCCCATCAAAACAAAAAAGACCAAAAGAAAAAATCATTGTGTCCTGAGATATAGATACCTCAAGACTTATTTTCTAGTTTCTTGGGACATCTGTAATTATGGGATACTTAACCAGAGCTTTCTCTGAGGAAAAAATAACAGGAAGTTTATTACCTATCAACAACCTAGTTTCTTTCCTCTTTCTGTCTCCCCATGTGCTAGGCTGGCAGAGGTTTCCCAACCTGAATTCCTAAAGCTCCCTAAAGGGAGCTGGTCTGTGATACACTGTTTATAAAATAAAATCAATTTTATTTTTACCATAACAATTATAACTTTTTTTTTATCAGAAGAGAGACATTGCCATAAGTTATTGTGCTCTCTGGAGACCACCTGATCCTAAAAAGTTGCCTTAAGGGCTAAGTTCACAATTCTTCATCTAACAGAAATGCATTTGAGGTCAAAAAGAGTTTTTGTGGTTTAGAGGTACATGCTGTAGCTCTGGAGCAAAGTAGTAAATGTTTATATTGATTACACTAACAATGTGAGAAAGAAAATAATCTTTGTAAAAAAGAAAAAATCAGCTCACAGACTCTAACAGTTAATCAGCATTATTTTGGAGGTAAAGTTGTATACAATTAAAGCAGTTTTATACCAAAATAAATAGTACTAACCTCAGGCATTTATTTTTATTGCACAGCTACCTAACCCAGTAAATCTCCTAAAAATTATAAGGCAACAAAACTCTGGAAAGAGTATATTTGTATTTCAATGGACAAAACCATCAAAATTACCTTAGACTGCCAAATACTATAAACGTTGGAATTACTCTTTCACTGTTCGGTTCCAAAAATCTCTTAAATTCACTGTTGCATTTAAGGCTTTCTGTGGACATCATGACTTGTTTTAAACAATTCAGATTTAAACTATGTTCTGTCAAAGGGAAAACTAAAAATAGACATCACGTATGTTTTGTCTCACAAGGGCAAGCAACAAACAGAAGAACAAAAGGTTATTGAGTAAATATAGATTTTTGGAAGGGGGTAGTAGCTATAAAGGTTACAGATTTTTGTAAGTGCTTTTATGGCAGACTGACACAAACATTAAGACAGTTTGACCTATTGTGTATCCAAACCCCAACAAAAAGTGATTTATGGCTTATTTAAACTTGTGGTACTGAGGTGGAAGACATTAATCTCATTCTACAGATGCTTAGAATAAATCAAAACTGATTTGTGGATAGAACATTAAACTTGTTTTGTATAAAACTGAAGTTAAAAAAAAATACCTGTGTTTTCTCAGACTACTCTCCCTAGCAAAAAATTAGCCAGTAGGAATGGTTAAAGAAAAGGGAAGGTCTTCCTTTTTGTACATAGCAAATGTGAACAGCTGCTTGGCTTGAAATGTTTCCCTAAATCTGAATAATTGCTCTGGATCAAGGGGTCAAAGTATGAAATAATCATCAGCATAGCATAGCCAAACATTTGGAGGTGAATTATCCAAATGCCATTTAAACACATTTTCAGAAGATCTGATATTCCTTTTGTAGCAACAGGGAGCAGGGTGAAGCCAAGGGGAAAGAGAGCAGATTTTAACAGAAAAATCATGAAACTGTGGTTACTAGAACTCAGCTCAGGCTATAATTTATTGTAATTTACTTTTCTTAGGTGCTGAAGAAGTATCTCATCAAAACTAAGGGAAATAGCTGACGACACTTCATGCATTGCACAAATAACAATATGTAACAATCAAAAAAATAGAAAAGATTGAAATTTCATATTGAATTTTGATCTGCTTTTCTCAAGGTTTCTAAAGTGATCAGAACTTCATTGACATCAGAACTTCACCCACAGTAACTTTTATCTTTGTGTATCACTGTTGTATGATTTGGGGTTTAAAATAGTAGGAACTTGGAGCAGGACCCTGAAGTTACATGTTACCAGAGATATGTGTAAAAATATCGAGGCTTTTCTGTCTATGGAAGTTGAAGTACTTTCTAAAATCAGGTCTTCAGGTCATAAATTTTATGGAATTCTCTAATCTTTGCCATCTCACTAATCTTCACCATTTCCATTTTGCAGTGCCCAGCCAACAGTATTCAAGTTTTCAGTTATTTTATTTATTTTGGTTTGTTTTGTGAGGACATAGTAAGACTTAAAAATAGCAAAGCCCAGTGTTTCTATTTGGACATCCACAATCAGCACGTACTTGTAGGCACAGGATTTGGTCCTTAATTGGAATGGTTTGAAAAATGCTACAGAATTAAACGTCAGCATCGGCTTTAGTTCACCAAGACTGTACTCTGAAAGTTCTCATTCTGCTTCTTTCAGAGTTTCTTTCAACTCAGTAATGGATAATGCTCAAGCAAAAGTATTTGCTAGGAAAAGCAGGGATGTCTCTTTTTGATTTGTTCTCTTTGGGGACATGAAAATTATATTTCCCTCAGTTCAGAAAATAAATTCTAAGGCATCTAATCTCCCTTGGTAAATACAATCCTGCTCAATTACAACCTCTCCTATAACTTCTGTGTTTGTTCAGCATCCCTAGATTTACAGGTATTGCCCTCTGCCCAATTTCAATGTTCAGTAAGGCAGAGAAGGGATCTTATTTTTAATCCATCATAAATCCTGGTTTAGTTTTGTGAGGCTATCACAGCCAGGACACAAGGGGCAAATATAACCCCAGGGTGTACCAGGACTCAGGGATGGGCAGAGCCTCAGAGTAGACTCAGAGCTGTTTTGAAGACTTTGGGATTGCTTTTTCTGTTGTATTTGCAAACTCTTGGGTTTGCTTTGACTCTTAGGCTCAAACCTTTGATTTGAACCTGTCTTTGAGTTAATAAATATTTGAAATCTTACTCTTGAAGGAAAAGAAAAATTAAAACTGAATGTTTCCTTTACACCCTATGGGGACGAAAAGGATGGACCCTTATCAGGAAACCAAAATGGGGCCTGTTTCAGCTGAGTGATGATCAAATCTCCCTTTCAGAGCTTACCTCTCTGTGCTTTGCTACAGCACCAGGGTTTTGCTTTTCTGCAGGGAGGCCAGTGGGTGAAAGAGGGCCCAGCCTTAGCACCAGGCCCTCCCAAAATGCAGGAGGTGATTTGAGGGAAGTGGGGGAGAGAGAAGGGTTGTGAGGAGTACCGTGATTTCAGCACCTGGGCTGTCTCTTATGAAAAAGCTGGAGGCAGAAATGACAGACGGAGACGCTTTAGTGTTTGGGCAGCACAGGGTGTCTTTGGTGGCTGGCTACATTGCTAGTTGTTGTGTTTGTGGGGTTTTTTTTAAAACATTTTCTAAAATGTCAGATATTGATACCATTTGGTAGTGGGATGTGGAGGAATGAGCCACTGCTCTGGGACAGTAGAGGGTACCAAATCCTAATGTAGTCAGAGAGGTACTTGCACGGGTGCATACAATGGGAATACTCTGTGCAGGGCCACAGATTGTGCTCGCTCCAAAATTGTGACGTTGATAAAATGACCCATCTTCCTGCAGGGACAGGGAAATAATATGTGTAAGGCGACGTGGTCTTTTAGCCTCTGTTTTCATGTAGTTTAAATCCAGAACAGACTACTGTATTATTCAGTGTGAGCATTTATTTATTATGACCCACTGAATTGCATGCAAATATATATATTGAGCTCTATGACTACTTAAGCAAGTGTATTTTCATTCTCATAGCTTCTGAGAAACAAGAAATTAAATAAGAAATAAGAATAAGGAAGGTAGCCCCTGAGGATATTTGTAGTCCTGCATTGTCAGGGAGCTGATCACGACGTTCAGATGTCACAAGAAGCAGAGCAGCTCGTGGATCCCTGAACCAAGATGCAGAGGCAAAAAAAAAAAAAAAATCTCCTAGGTCCCTCCAGTCCAGAAATTCCTGCTGGAGCTCAGACACTGGTAAACAACTAGATGCTGGTATGCGAGTCCAAGCTGCTGCTCCTGCTCAGGAAGCTCAGGTAGATGCAGTATCTTAATGCAAGCTTCATGTCTTGGGAGCGTGGCAAGGACAAAGCTGAGTCTTCTTGGCTGGGGAGGGAGCTGGCTTGTGGTCCAAACCCAAACTGCAAACTCCCTAGAGGCTTGCCGTTGCTCCAGCCAAGGAGTTGCAGTGTTTAATGACCTTCTCAGCTAGGAACACCACAGATTAATTTGTTTAATTTCAGCTGCCAAAAAAGAATTTTACTATGCCTCTGCTTGTCAGATCAAAAAGACCCTTTCCCCAGAATCAGATATTTTCTTCCTACGCCCCTGCCTATTAAGTCATATTTCAGCTTTTTTTCCTGTAAAAGGTAACACGTTCTCTTCCACATAATTTTTTTCAGCCTCTGAATCATTTTGAAGGTTTCATTTGAACTCCCTCCATTATTTCCATATCGAAACCAAACCAAGAAGAAATATTCTAGGAATAGCTTTATTGTGTGTGAGGCAAGATTGCTTCTTGCCTTGATCAGTTATCTGAGATGACATCCAATCATTCTCTGAAACAATACTTTCTAAAACAGTCTTCCAAACTGTAGATATTCTTGATATTACCTTGCATATAACTGAATTGAAATGCATTTTGTGGAACTTGAAATATTTGACTCTACAGTTTTAACTCCTATATAACAGAAATTTATTCTTATTATTTACTACCTTGACAATTTTTGTGTCATTTGCAAACACACCAGCAATGATTTTATATCATCTCAGTCATATAAACAGCTTTAGAGGAAGAACTGATACCCCGTTAGCAACTGCCTGGTTAATGGATACCTCTCCATCAACAATTTATTTTCTGAGATCTGTCACTGAGCATGTTTTTTGATTATGTGATATGTGTTCTGTTAAATCCACATATAATACAAGCATTTTTGGTTAAAGTACTATGCTGTAGTAATAAAACTGTAAAATTAGCTGTCTTAAAATACTCTGCTGTAGTAGTAAAATTACATAGTAAATATTAGTTGTCTTGTCTTTAACAACCCGCTGCACCAAAGAAGATATGATTCTTTCACTGGATTTGCCTTCTATAATGTCATGCTGGCTGTCCTGAATTATATTTTCAGCTTTAATTATTTGTTGATAGAATCCTAAGTAACTAGTTCCATGGTTTGACCTGTAATGGCAGTCCTCCATTCTTTTGGAATATCTCCAGTTTTCCAAATTTTCTCAAATTGGACTTCAGTGCTTCAGAGATGCCCTTCAGCCCTGAAGATGTTGGGAGAAGAAAAAGGTTCTACTGATTTCCAGAACCTTTCAAAACTCAGCTGGACAAGGCCCTGAGCAACCTGATTTAACTTTGAAGTTAGCCCTGCCTTGAGCAGAAGATGGGACCAGATGACCTCCAGAGGTCCATTCCAACCTAAATTTTCCTATAAATCTCTTTTCCATTTTATTTCCCAAATGCAGGTAATTTCCCCTGAGAGAGGGGGAAAAAAAAGGAAATAATCATATAGCTAAATGCTGTGTCATATTGCATGATGTTAATCAGATTATCTTAAATCTGGAATCCATTAATTTTTGAGTGATTAACCTGGTATCTTAAGCATTTTCATTTATTTTTTGCACAAGATATTTCTTGACTGTTCTGAGTTACTAGTGAGAATTAATGTGCTGATATGGAAGATTTAAGTGGGCGAAGACAATCAGACAATGCTGGCATTCATAAGACCTTTCATTGTTTCATTGGTTGCTGGAGCTGAAAAGGTTTCTAAGAATCTTTTGGTCTAAATTAGAAAGTAATTGAATGTCATGACACTTGACAGTTAGGGATGCAATGGACTTAACACCTCTCCTTTGTCAGAAAGGAAAAGTGGAATAAACTGAGGGCAGCTTGAATTAGCCTCTGTCAGAGGAACACATACACAGTAGTAAGTTCAACCAAATGTGGCAGCAAAACACAGCACAGCTTGTTGCAGAACTTAAGTGTTACAGGAATACAGCTACCCTGGCATACTGAAGTAGAGACCTGTGGTGATCCTGCCTTAGCTCCTTAGCTCTATTTTCCCTCAAGAATTAATTCAGAATTTCAATTTTATATTAAGTGCAATGAATCAGTTTCTCTGCAGCTATATCTGAGAGAAGTACTGTGCCTTTTATTTTTAGATGCATTAAAATCAATTTATTGTGATTAGTGCTTCTAATTTTCTGAACTTCCTGCTTTCTCAGCTAATGACAATTAGTTTGCTAAGAATACCCAAGTGTTAGAGAGCAAAGTGCATAAAGCTGTGATGTAAAGTCAAATTCTGCTTTCATTCATCTAACTCTAGAGCCTTTTTTATCCTGATTTCAAGACTCTGGCTGCAGTCATGCACCTATTTGACTGAAGCTGGAGGATCTGACACAGCATTAGCCTCTGCACCACCCTGTTTTTAAGACAAAGCGGCTGAGTGGGATTTTGCGTGCTCTGTAGGAACATTCCACCCATCAGTGTCTCCTGCAGCAGAGCTCTCCTCTATCCTGCCTTCCCCAAGGAGCTGTTTCAGGGGGAGCGGTTTCATTTGGTGCATATTGAAATGCCTAGTTTACTTTTCTAAGCTAACCCATGTACACATATTTAGCACAAATCTGTTTAAAAGAATGGTTATTGACAGATGAATTTAATCTTTCCTGGTGGACGTGTGGATCCCAGCCCAATCAATGGGCTCTAAGATGGTGCACAGGTCTGTAACCGTGCAGTGAGTTGTCAAAATAGGGGTTTTTTGCTTAAAAATATGTTGAGGGCAGAAGGTTAGTGTCTAAGTTTATCCTAATCACAGACCCCCTCGCTGCTCTCTTGACCACTTTGTCTCATCTCATCATGTTGTTTCCAAGGCAAGATCAGCCTGCAGGGCAGAATCTTTCCCTGTTTTATACACCCAGAAAGATGTCTGAATGCACATCCATTTTAATGTCAGTCATCATCTTACTTTTTTAATCTAATCAAATTCATTTGTCCTTCTTTCACCTGAGTAGGTTTTTAATGGCTCTTAGGAAACGATGCCTGGATTTCCTGTCTGTGTTCTGTCTGAACATCTGTGTTAACAGTGGACAGATTGTACTAGGTTACAATAAAGTTTCCACTGTTACAAGCCATTTCTGTCTCCTTTTCCCTACTAGAGCAAAGACTTTGCCAAATATTGTTCCTATTTTTCCAACCTCAGATGGAAAAATGTGTTTCTTCCTATTTATCCTCACTGCCAAAATGAATTCTCAGCTTGAACACTGCAACCTCTTCCTTATACTTCATGCTTACTCATTTGAGTACCATCAAAGCCTTCATTCTCTGCACCTCTTGAAATGTTGCTCTGGCTTCCAGCCTCTGCGGAGCTCATTTCTTGTCATCTCAGGTCTTGCTGTACTGTGTTAAACTTTCAGACGTGATTGCTATTCACAGCATAGCTTGAGTTGAGAGCCAAACCAGCACTTAGGCAGCTTTCAGATACCTAAATTGCAAGCTGTGAACCACAAATCTCTTAACTCTCCAAGCCTTCCCTCTACTTGAAAGCCCTTACTCCTGAAGACACCCAAGCTGACTGTGCAGCACCCAGAGGACTCATTACTCTTCTCCAGTCTGCAAGTGCCCTGAACTGTCCCATCTCAGCAGCTCCATTCCTATCTTTGGACCATCCCCCACTGCAGATATTCTCCTATCTAATTTCTTCGGGAGGCTCCACAATGACAGAACTGAGCCCCCAGGCAAATAGTTGGATGAAGGGGAGAGGGGATGTGTCCTCTTAGTATCATTAAGTGGCTCCCAAGCTTTTCTGCCACAACCTCACTTCTAGTTGCAGTTTATGACCCAGCTGCTTGCCTCAGAGAAGGGACAGCTAATGTTTTCCAACACCTGAGGTTGCTCACATCAGCACCCAGCACCTCCCCAGATGTGTCCTAACCACAGCCCTAGGTTAGAGACTCTTCTGCTAGCTGTCTCCTCTGCCCTGTGCAACTTGTGCTCTTCACTGGGGAGTGAAAACAGTTTTCACCAGGAAGAGGAGGAAGCATCTTCAACCCTGTTTTCTACACCGTAACCAGATACTTAGGGAACTGTCTTTGGAGGTCAGAGAGGTGGGTTTGACTCCGTTCAGTTCACCTCCACTCCGAGTGAAAAGGGGAGGGGAGAGGCTGATTCTTTCACTCAAGGATCATGGTTTAAGCCATTATAGATGGGGACCAATAACTTTCAGAGTGCTGAACAGTCCCCATGCTCTACATCTGGAAGAGAGGCAATCCATACCCTTCAGGGGTAAGGTATCACACCACCCAACTTGCTAATACCTACCTCCTTCTCTGAATCTATGCCTTCACCCCAATTTCAGCATCAACACATTCTGCTTTGTTTCAACTGATGTGATTTAGGGAGTGGGAAGGATGAATGGCTTTTATTTCACATTAAACTGGCATTTTGCAAAGGGATATGGCTGGATTCCATTTCCATTATCTAGTTTGGCCATTATCTGACATTTCAGATGGAACTGATTTATTGAAATTTTATTACCTCACCACTCAGTAGTTACTCACTGCCTTCAACGGGAAATTGTTCAGATAATCCACTGGGGCATCATTTAAAAGGGCTGTCTAGAGTACTCCTGCAAGTATGGCAAGCAGTATTGGATCAGCACAGCTAATGGCACCAATGGGAGGCAAAGTTTAGTTGAAAACAATTGAAAAAGTAACAATTTCTTTGAGAGGCTTATCACAAACACACTGTAGTGTTCTTGAAACTAATCCTATTGATTCCCCCTTCTTTTGATCTTTACTGTTTTCCCTGTGTCCTGGTTTCAGCTGGTTAAGTGTCTTCCTAGTAGCTGGTACAGCGCTATGTTTTGAGTTCATTATGAGAAGAATGTTGATAACACTCTGATGTTTTCAGTTGCTGATGGGTGGTGTTTATACTAAGTCAAGGATTTTTCAGCTTCTC
>JANZLQ010000017.1:8469050-8480311 GCA_026212715.1 Elanus axillaris
GGTGGGGGGGGTGGGGGGCGGTGAGTGAGCGGCTGCAGTTAAAACATGACACATAGGAAACAATACTAGTGCTAAAATAAGGCAACATGAGCAGTAGTTTGGCTTGTATGGGCAACCATTCCAAGCAGCTTCTGCCATCACAGCTTTTGTTAGGTTAATGGGAAATGAGATGCCACTGGAACTCCTTAAGAGGCAGAAATGGCCTCGGGCCCTCTGTTAGCAAAAAGTCAGAAAAGCAGGTTGATTGCTCTATAGCCAAGCAATATGATTTTCCCTTCTCTGGACTGATTTACAATCATCTTCTCATATCCACTTACATTATATAGACTAAGATAATTTTATATTACCGTTTAAGATAATGAAAAGGTCCAGTGCTGACTTTGCAGCTGTGCTCATGTGATTATTCTTATCTGTAGATACTACAAAAACATAAAGTTACCTAAGTGAGGCAAGATTTTCTGCCCTAATAGCACCCTATTAAAATAACCCTTAATTCTGTGGGGTTTTTTTTCTTCTTACTTTTATGCTTGCTTTTATTGAATATCTATGCACACATTTTTTATCAATAAGTTATGTGTATTTTATATGCCATAACTATATTGCATTGTTCTTTATTTTTTCATTGTACTGCATACTTCAAATATGAAATTCAATTTATTTTATGTACTACCAGGAAAACTTTTGAGACAGATTTCTTGAATGTTTTGCATCCTGAATTATGTGCAGGAGACAACAAAATGAGATGGAATGAAAGAACAAGGTCTGAACTTGTTCAGTGTTACAAAATAAATACAATTTTTTTGTAGTAAGTAGAAGACACAAGTTCTGGGGAGTAGACAGTCTCTGTCCATATTCAAGTGTCTGTGACTGACTATTGTCAGCGAACTGGATGTAAATGTGCCAGAGTGACAACTGCAAATAGCCGGTGATCTTTTCAAACAGTTTTCCAGGAGCTGGCAGCATTCACTACCTGGCAAGTGCATCTCAGGTTTCTCACATATTCTCGTTTTCAAACGTGCACACACAACAGTTTTAGGTAATCTCCTTCATAAACATAAATGTATGCCTGAGACCTGAGAATTTCACTTCTCTGCTCTGAGCTTTTCTTGCCTGCCCAAACTAAAAACTCGGGTCTTTTCAGATCTCCTGGGAATATACAGGTGTCAAAATCAATACAGCCCATCCCGCATGCTCCCCTACACATGCCTTTCTCCATCTTCTCCCTTAGTCACTGGGAACTCATCTTCCCTATCGTTCAGGCCGTAACACTGATTTTCTTTCAAGACTTTGGATCCTTATGTTTGTACTGATCCTGTCCCTGAATTTGTGTGTCTCTGTCTGCATCTGTAAGATAGATCTTTTATGTCTATCCACCCAGATAAGATTTTGACTCAGGTCCCTAATGTATCTCAATTATTGCAACATCGTCATCTCTAATACATTAGTGACATAGTGGCCCTTCTATAGCCTTCCTCACTCAGCCAAAAATGACAGTCTCCATCACCTGCTTTTTATATTTTTGAAGCAAAGCCTACCTTTCTTTCTCCCATGATATCTCCACACCACCTTACCAAGTCTCCCTAGAAACAAACTGTCCTGGTTTCAGCTGGGATAGAGTTAAGTGTCTTCCTAGTAGCTGGTACAGTGCTATGTTTTGAGTTCATTATGAGAAGAATGTTGATAACACTCTGATGTTTTCGGTTGCTGCTAAGGAATGTTTAGACTAAGTCAAGGATTTTTCAGTTTCTCATGCCCAGCCAGCAAGAAGGCTGGAGGGGCACAAGGAGTTGGGAGGGAACACAGCCAGGGCAGCTGAACCAAACTGGCCAACGAGGTATTCCAGACCATGGGACGTCACATCCAGGAAATAACTGGGTGGTGGAGGAGTTGGGATCGCCGCTCGGGGACTAACTGGGTGTCGATCAGCAGGCGGTGAGCAATTACTCTTTGCACCATTTGTACATTCCAATCCTTTTACTGTTACTCTTGTCATTTTATTAGTGTTGTTATCATCATAATTACTTTCTTCTTTTCTGTTCTATTAAACTGTTCTTAACTCACGAGTTTCACTTCTTTTCCCAATTTTCTCCCCCATCCTGCTGGTGGGGGGGAAGGGGTGAGCGGCTGCGTGGTGTTTAGTTGCTGGCTGGCCTTAAACCATGACACAAACTTGCCCCATTGCTCATTAGATGACTCATGAGTGTTGCCCCAGGGACAAATAGGTGAGCTGTCAGTGTTAGCAGCAGCAGAGTATCCGCAGCTGCAGTGCTGAGACCTTGAAGACCTCAGGGCTTACTGGGTCAAACCAGCTTTTTTGTCCTCTGTTTGCAGAGCAGCTGAGTCCAGTTTTGTGGCTGGGTTCTGAGGCACTATTGCAGTAGAAACAATAACTACTATTAATAATTACAGTGTCCCAAGGGAATGAAGGCATGAGAGCTGTAGAGCAGAGTCATCATGCTTTGTGTATACTCTTGCAGTGCTGATGTTTACAGTAAATCCACAACTATGTATGTGAGTAGCTTTGGTTTCCTATGATTCACCCCATGGCTACTTCTTCTCAGCCATTTGTTGCATTGTTTTATTTGCATTTGATACAGAAATAATGCAATAACTGTATTAAATTGCTCTAATTTTGTCCACCTTGACCCAGAGTTGTCAGAGGCAAACTAGAAGCTTTGATCCAGCAGTGCCAAATAAGCACAACCAAAGGCAGCTGAATTACCAGTGAGGGATAAGAAAGAAAAAGAGAGCTAAACTTCTGTCATCCCAATATGCTGAACACAGAGCACTTAATTAGTCAAGACATTATAAGTTCAGGTATGATTTAACATACTCTACAGAAAGTTGCCAGATGTTCTGCACTTGAGAATAAATCCTCAGTCGGGTGTTTTTCTGGCAGAGAAGGCAGTGCTGTTTGACTAAGAGGGAACGTGTAGCAGCAACGACAACACCTACCTGTATTTGCTGGTGGAGCATGCTTCTGGTGTACAGCCGCTCTTCTGTTAGCACAAACCCCATGAGACTTGTTTTGTTGCTTCTCATTCTCACTACATTTAAATGTAGTCTCTTCTCACTTTCCATTTTAAATGGAACCTTTTTTACACTTGGGAGGGTTTTTAATGTTTGCAAGTATTTTTCATTTTTATAAGGAAAAATCCACTTGACTAACATATTTCATGCCAAAAAGATCACTCCTTTTTGGGCTGTTTTGGAAGTCCAAGGCAATGCTAGATGTCAATAAGTGTAGATGATATCAGCGTATAGCACAGTTTATAGTATTGCAATGTCAAGGCAGATGATCAAAAATATCACCTGTCACATCTACCTTTGAAAATCTTCCCCATAGGCCTACTGTTTGTCAAAGGCAGCCTTAACTAAAATTCTTGGTATGAAGAGGAGTTCTTTGCAGAAAATATACAGCTGTAATTCCACAGAGAATTTAATTAAAACAGGAGGGCATAACAAGCTTTTTGAAAGAGAAACGTTACCAGGAAAGACCAAGGATTAGCCACTGGATAAAAGAAGTGTTGAAAGCACACTTGAGAAAGAAACTAATAATGAACATGCATAGCCCTTACACTTCTAAACAATGAAAAGATTTAAAAGTTTAATCAACATTTTAAATAATTCAGACATTCTTCCCTCTATTTCATGTATCCCCTGTTTGGAAAGCACAACAAGGATCAGTATTTCCACAGCTATGAGTAGCAGGGCCAATTCACAGTCTCACAAACAGCCGTGCAGTTACCCACGCCACTGATTTTTCAGAAGAGTCTCTGATACGATTTTGGTCTGGATCAACTAGAAATTTCCAAACTATTTTCAGGAGTGGTTGGAGTATTATCACAGGCTGAGGGATGCTACTAAACGGCAGCTTATGTGCACTCTGTACAGTGCTTTGGAGAGAGCAGAAAGCATGGGCATGGACTGCTCTGTACTGGTTGGCTTCAGTGCTGGAAGTGGTCCCAGCATCTTTAATTGAGTTGTGGTGGGACAGGGCAGAAAGCACTATCATGTAACACCACTAACTTACTTAATCTTAAAAATTAGCGTTCTTACTGAGATGTTTCCTATAATGAGTTATAGCCAAACTGTTGTTTCCCAAATAAGCAAGGAGGTGAAAAAAATGCTGCATTATAGTGGTCATACTCATCAGGCAGCCACAGCACTGGAGAGAGACTGTGTAGATCTCACCTGAACTGGCAAGAACAGGCCATGTCCCATGGCCACCACCCCAGGAAACTCAGACTAAACCAGATTTAAAAGAGAACACAGTGGCTGGTGTCCCCAGCCACTGCTCCCCACCACTCTCAGCCCCAGAGGGCTCTGACAGGGCTGGGCACCTCTGAGCAGGAAAAGAAGGGCACAAGGTATGGGCAAGCTGCAGTAGGAAATTAATGCCACCCAAAAAAGAGAAAGGGAGGGATTTTCAGAAGCACAGGAGAAGCAGGACTTTTCCCTCTCAGTTGAGAAGCTGCTGGATCAGGCCCTAAGTCTCCTCCAGAAGGAGACGCAAACCAGCTGGCAGGTCTGACAGAGCTCAGGAGCAAAGCCAGCTGTCCCCTAACATCAGTGCTTGAGAAGATTGTTATGCTCTAACTTTCCTAATTTTCAATATGCAATTATTTCACCACTGAAATGGAAGGACTAAATGCAAAAAAAAAAAAAAAAAAAAAAAAAAAAGCTATAATTTTCCAGCTAGTAGGAACACATCGTGTCTACAGTGTGAAAAATGTTCCTCTGGTGCAAAACGTCTTGGTTTATATTTAAACCAGCCGTGGTATTTAGTGACATCTAGGGACTATCTCTGAGTATTACATTTTCTGGAAACTATATGTATCTCCATGTGTCTCCAAACAGCAACCAGGAGTTTGAACTCTAAACCATTACTTCCAGCCGCGGTGGTGATTACTGAAGGCTGCAGATAGACATTTCCATCTTTACAGTATCTGAGAAATGCAGTAGGTCATGGTCTGTGGAAACAGGCAAATGCTGAGGCACTATTTTATATCTTAAATGAGACATTCTGAGTTACTTAAATATTGCAGGTTTTGACTGGAATAGAAATTTTTTTCCACAAGTTTGTTTACACCCTTTTTCTCCCACGAAACTACATGCCATTCACCATTTGTGGTTTGTTTTCAAGAAAGTGCCATGACAGTCTTAGAGCATTCTGACAAAGGCTGCATTGGCAATTTTTTCATTGGGATGAACATAAAAATAAATCACTTCTCATAAAATGCTAAAACTCTCTGGCTGATGAATTATTTTTTTTTTTCCTAAAGCTAAAACTGCTACCGGAATTTGGAACTGCACAGGCATGCTGCTGGGCTAAAAATTCACGTCCAAATATTTGCTTATGGTGCATCCCTGTGGAGAGTTGCTATCGCCTTACCTTTCAGTTCAGAAACCAAGACTGCTAAACGTAATGGTCTTGAGACATTACATTTACATTTATTCCTGTAGTAAATAATAGCTGTTATTTATTTTGTTATATGAATTAAATGTTACTAACTTGGAAACTGGTGTCACATTAGATACTGCTGGTGCAAGATCGTAAGGGCTAATCAGCATTCAATCTATATTAAACCTACACAACAGTTATTTTAAAATTCACAGTATTTTTAAGAGTGGCAGCCTGCTTCTATGGGCAAAATAAAGACCAGTAACCCCTAGATTTAAGCCCAGTGCTACCGATGACTTTCCTATATGACTGTGAAGATGCCATTTGACTTTTTTTTTGCCTAACGCTGCTCTCATCGACACTGATGTCAGGAAACAGGAGCCAGCCAAGAGCAGCTCACAGGAGAGCAGGACAGCTAACTGCTCAAGTCCTGCAGTTCTGCCAGCTGGAGCAGCATGTCCCTGGGTGGGTGGTAGTGGTGGCATCTCACCCCCCCGCAGTGGCCCAGGCAGCCCCCACAAGCTGTGTCCCAGTACTGCTGCATGCGATGGCCCAGCCTCTGGCAGGTTTGCCCTGGGCTATGCTCATCCCTCTGCAAGGCACTGGGAGGGGGGGAAGACAGACTTTTTTTACTCAATACATGGTGAATGTAAGGGAGTGCAGGCAGAGTGTGATTGATCACATTTTACACTACCTAAGTTATGAAATAACTTGAAGCATTATTGGTTAAGAAGCAAGATTCTTGTTGATGCATTTCTCATTTGCCTGCGTTCAACAACTGTAAATTAATAGACATCAGTGTCCTCTTAACCACCATTTCTCCTCTTTCAATCCACTTTGGAGAGTTGGGGAAGCTGCTTGTAATTCAGTTTTGAGTCCCCTGCCTTTGGTATTTCTAGGCATCAGCCACTCCGGAAGCAACTGCTGAGCTGGAGGACCAGATCTGACCCTCAACGTAACCTATCATACTGCACCACCAGCTCCTCCTAATGGCACGGGAGGTGTTACATTGGGTAATTCAGAGCAAGAGGGAAGGACTGGCAAAGCTCTGCTTACCCTGAGTGGTGAGAGGCTCCCAGGGATCCCAGCTCTGCTTGTCATGGGAGTGCAGCAGCAGCAGGGCATGGGCAGCACAGTGTTGGGGGCCAACAGACTACGGCAGGAGCCAACACAAACAGAGCAAGGTATGTCCCAAACTAGAATCATAGAATCATTTAGGTTGGAAAAGACCTTTAAGATCATCAAGTCCAATTGTGGACCGAACACCACCATGCCCACTAAACCATGTCCTGAAACTAGAACACTGCTAAAAAACCTGAACAGCAGGATGAGCCATAGTGTCATCATGGGACCTTGCACTATCACAGTAGTTGTGTTGCCAGCACCTGCAGTCCCTGATAACTGTACCAGAGGCTGCTCCTGCTAGGAAGCCTGTAAATAGAATGAAGGGCAAGAAGAGACACAAAAGGATTTGTAGTCTAAGGTCCCAGAGTAGGCTCCTATATAAAAGCACTAGAGCCCATATCTTTCCCCCTTCCCAAATTTGGTGAGGGTTGTCAGAGCATTTCAGTGGTTCTCAGCTCTCTCAGCTGTGGAAGAGTCTCCTCTGGAGCATGATTTGGATATGTCGTGGGCAGCCTTTCCTCTAGCTATTGAAGGAGCTCAGCTAGGATGATGTGTAACTCTGGTACGTTGATCTCCAAAAAAATGGCTTGAATTTTGACCTACATCTCTGGTGTGGCAATCTCAGTAAGCACCTCTGCTAACAGTTCATTCCTCAGTAAGATTATGTACTGAGGAGTGGTGGAGGGTGACACGCTTACTTCTTTATTTGCTTTACTTTTAAACTCGGATGTGTGTTTTGAATGTTGCCTGAAATACTACACGGCTGGGAGGGATCCCAGTGCCTTTCATTCCTTGAAGTTTTGGGTCCTGTGGTTACTCTGCTGGCCTCTGGAAAACATTTACTGCACATGCTTATGACCAGGGAGCCGTTCATGGCATTACAAACTTATTGTTGCTTAAGTAACCCTGTTCCATTTTGAATTTCACATTGCACACTTTCACAGGGATACCCCGGCTTTCAGTGCACACTGAGCAGACCATAGTGATGCTGCCCACTCTTGGACCGCTCAGCTATACAGCACTTACACCATGGGACCAGGCAGTTGTGCACCCCTTTTGTCCTCCTGCTGCTCCACTGACAGCCCCACCAAGAGAGCGGCTACGTCACGCCGGCCCCAGCTCCGCTTGGATGTGGCTCCTGTACCTTCCTGAGCAAAGCAGAGTGTGCCTGGTTGACCTTGGATGGATGCGGAGAGGGCATGAGGCTGCTGGCACCAGTCCACATCCCCTTGCCCTGCTGTTTGGCGTTCACTTGAGGCTCCATTTCTTCTCCCTTCTGCCATCTGCTTCATATAGGCTTTTCTCATGTTAATTACTAACCTACTTATTTGCTTATGAATAGGTTAAATTATGTTTCTCCCTGGAGAAATCAAGTGCTCCCAATCTGAGGTTCCTTCAGAGAGAAACCTGTGCCCAGGCTCAACAGAAATAATTGCCTTTGCCCCAGCGTAATGACAAAGAGATAAGCAATCTCTGCGGCCCAGCATTTTAGTGAATCTATCTTCTCTTCCTAAAGGCTGGATTAGAGGCTTTGTGCTCCCAGGCCCTGGAATAGTTTCCATCTCTCAGAGAATACAAATAATTGCTAAGAACAAACCATGCTATCACAGTTGTCATATATTTCTT
The DNA here is from genome assembly GCA_026212715.1 of Elanus axillaris. Lineage (NCBI taxonomy): Eukaryota > Metazoa > Chordata > Aves > Accipitriformes > Accipitridae > Elanus > Elanus axillaris. Next base: position 8,477,206 of record JANZLQ010000017.1, read on the forward strand.
GGTTGAGTTATCAGCAATAACTTATCTATTATCCAAGGTTTATTGTTTTGGCACCTTTGGGAAACATACATGAAGAACAATGAATATAAATCATGTTGCATTATGACAGTATCTTAAGATTTATGGAGAAACTAACGAGAAAACAGAACCATTTTGTGTGTGGAAATGATGGGAAAATTGTTGATTCAAAAAACACTTATAATGGTCTTGGTCTGGTAAGACAATGTGAGCATAAGTCTAACTTCAGATCCATGGAATAATGCCAGTGACTTGAAAATAATAAGAGATGCTTAAGCAGTTTCACTGAAGTCAATGGGTGGCAGGGAGGGAAATGTTTTTGATTTCCAAAGTCACAGGTAGACTGACAGAGAATGCTTTTGAAAATCCTGCCTGCAATTCATATGGTTTATAATAAGTTAACAGTCACAAGGAAGTCTTTTCTGTTTGGTTTTCAAGTAAAAATGTTTTCCACCAGAACAGGGGGAACAGCTAAAATACAAGGAAGCCTGATTACACACATGAATCTGTGTTTGACCTAGAGAGCCTGAAGCTGTAACGCCACTGCCATTTTCCCGGAAAAATATTTTTATTTTCAGCCTCTCTTGTACAGGCTCTTTATTTCCTTCTGGGTCCTGTAATACAGCTCTAATACAGGCTGTCACTCCTGCCCCTGGCTGCCCGCCCGGCTAAAGGCATTGGTCTCATGACATCCATCTCTGATGGCAGCACAAACCTGCACCCTGAAAAAGACATGTCTTATCCTTACATTGTTGCTTCCAGTAAGATGTCACCTAGAATATCAGGTAGGTGCACTATGATGAATTAAAATTTGATTCCAACTGAAAAATGCCATTGTGATAAAACCTGGATAGTTTGAAACAAATTAAATTGCTTTGGGTTGGATTAACACTTCATTTGAGCAAAAGTGTTTTTTTAAAAAATATGCCAGTATTTCCACCTCCAAATCAGTAATTATATTAGGCTGACCATAAACTTTCACCAAGCTATATTTTAGAGGTCAGCTGCTAAACCAAGTTATTAATTATGCACATAGGCATAATTTTTAGTATCTAAAATAGTGACAAAGTAGTTAGAATTAAAAAAAAAGAAGCAAAATGAAAAGAACTTGATTATGAAATTCCTAGGAAAACTAAATCAGAAGAAACAAATGTCTTAACCAGGTGATTATAACAGAAAAACATAATGAAAAATGACAAGTCCAAAAGAAAGAAAGGATACAAATTGTAAAAAATATCTGTATTAACAGATAGCAGGCATGAAAGATTCTTGTGCTAATAAAGCTTTAAAGACATATACCTCTATTTTCTGTCTTCTTCAGAAATACTGATGATCAACAACAGAAGTAACATTATGGATTTCTGACTGAACATGCACAGAAACACATGCATTACCAAGATGGGACATCAAGTCCCAGGATAACAACTTGTCCAAAGGCTTTTGAGCTGCATGAAGTCAGCAGTTTAGAAACACAAGACTAATGCTCCTTTGAAAAGAGATGATGATTGATGGTTCATTTAATGCACTATGTGACCAGATCTTTGATCATCAGTGACAGAAGGTGCAAAAGTTTTCATTGCCTGTAAAGGAGAGTCTTAAACATCAAACATCACTGTGCCTGCCTACTCAGCAGCAGTTCTGTTTACAAGATTATTCCCATTATTTCCACTATTTTATAACTCTTGGGTATTATAGGAACTAACATCTTGTCTTATCTAAGCTCCCTTTCTCACAGAAGATTGGACCAGATGATCTTTCAAGGTCTCTTCCAACCCAGGCTGTTCTGTGATTCTATGATTCTATGAGAACATTCTTTAGTAATTTTTTTCTTCAGTTTATATGTACTAGTAAAATAATGAAATTCCTCAAACAAATGAAAAGATCCTGTTTGTGTGGCAGTCTGCAAACCTTTACACAGGTGAAACAAAGAAGCAGCACTTGGGATAAATAACCCTTCTTTTGGTCTGAGGTAGAAGAAGCAAATCTGAAGTTAAAGGTCAAGAACAGATTGAGAAAGGCTGAGAACAGAACAACTACTCTGAGTTTTATTTAATTATTTCAATGAATTAGACAATTTGAAAAAAAAGAAGTAGAGTGGTAGAAGATTTTTGGAGAGGATGGATGAGAAGGTCATTAGTCCCAGTGGAATAAGAAAAGAGAAAGACATTTGTGGAAGAGAAAGCTTAGTAAAAAGAAGTCTTTCTATTGTCTATAAAACAAATGGAATTATGAGTTTTAATTTTCAATTTCAGCTTTTGAAGGGAAACAGGGCTGAGAGCTCAAAGTCAAAGTGTCTGCTTTATGAAAAATAATCTCGCAATGCTAATCTGATGTTTATGTACATTAATGAGGGTGTGTTCACAGCTTGGTTAGTTTTATCCTCATAGCAGCATTCTCTACTTGATAGCTAGATAGAAAAGGACCAGTGAACTGGCTATACATTTCTTTAGCTCTGTTGGCAAGGAACACTTACGTGATGGCTGCAGAGTGGTGTTGACTGGTTTTAGCATTTAGTAGGCATCACCTGGCATACCAAAAGATAGCATCTCTTCTACAGGTCTTGCCCTTCCTCTGTCTTCAGACTGCTAGGGCTGTAACAATACCAAAAAACCCCAAATGAAAACAAGATATTTAGTGTTTTATCTTAAAGAGAGCAAACCCCAATATTCTCAGGTATGACAACCAACATTTGATCCTTCTGCCTCACACAGGCAAAATGAAATGTGATTTCACCTATGTAGACTTCTTTAGCTCTTGGCATAGTTATACCAAACTGTGGGAGCTTTCTGACTTGCTTTACAGATTGAAATGCAGTGACAGGACTTGTTCCTCATGCACAATTTACACTGTTAGCAGCAGAAACAGCCCAGCTGGGAAACTTGCTCTAAAAGGCTGCCACACATTGCTGGTGGTCGCTTGTATTGGGTTTCTGTGGCAAGGTTTTGGTAGCGGGGGTGTGTGTGTGTGTTACAGGGGTGGCCTCTGTGAGAAGCTGCTGGAAGCTTCCCCTTTGTCTGACAGAGCCAATACCAGCCGGCTCTAAGATGGACCTGCCGCCAGCCAAGGCTGAGCCAATCAGTGATAGTGG
>JANZLQ010000017.1:8480411-8490603 GCA_026212715.1 Elanus axillaris
AATTGAGTTAATTTTCCCCAAGCTGAGTCTGTTTTGCCCATGACGGTGATTAGTGAATGATCTCTCTCCTGTCCTTATCTCGACCCACAAGTCCTTTGTTCTATTTTTTCTCTCCCCTGTCCAACGAAGGAGGGGCAGGAGGGAGTGATAGAACGGCTTTGGCGGGCACCTGGCGTCCAGCCATGGTCAACCCACCACATCACTAAAGCTCAAAAAGGTGCTTCAGGGGTGGTACAGTAGGGAAAAACTGCTTATTGCCCTGTGTGATACCTTCTGAAAAACGGCTGTTTAGAACAAACTGACAGTCTTGTCTACTGGAATCCTTTCTGCACTGAAGTCAAAGGTAGGCATTAATATTTGAATGGCGCCTGTGTTTGTTAAGTGCTTGTCATAGTTGTCCCGTCCATCTTAAACTGAAGTCATTAGATAATTCAACCCACACAGAGTGCTCACATCTAGCTCCAGCTGTATGTGCTCCCTGCACTTCAGCTTTTTACTGTGTAAAGAGCTCAGGTACATGTAGCAAAGTTGCAGTGGCTGACACCCACCGATGTTACATGACACCTTGTTTCTGTCCCATAGGGTTTGTTGCAGGTGCCATGTCGTGCTGTCTCCAACCACTCAATCCCTTCTTTTCTTCACCCAAGCCACCATAGCCATGTGGACCTTGGAAAAAAAGAAAATGGATTGCATTAGGCTGCCTTTGCCAGGTGTTGTCAGCACCATCAGCATCTCACTGTGTTGTCAAGGAATTGCAAAGGGGATACAGGAGGAGCCAGGACCTGTCCTTACACGTTTGCTTTGTTTTTAGAGAATACAGTAATTAAAGTAATCAAAAAGCAAACCTTAATCTAAGACAACCATACATTGTCTCATTGTTTTAGGGGGAAAATGTATTTGTAACCCTTTTCATCAATAATTTTAGCTATAACGACTGCCTGGCTCCTGAGGTCCACACAATCTGTGCATCCCATAGAGAATGGGTTCTGTTTAAATAACCAAAACTTTCTCTTTTTCCACTAAATAGCATGAGGGACCTATGACAAATTTGAGATAAATGAAAATGAGGATATAGAAGACAATTAGACTTTTCTTATATTTCAAAAAGAAGAGTTTCTCAGAGGGGAAAACCCCAAACCAAATGTAAGTAGCATTTTTTCAGGGTAGGCTGTGCAGTGCACTTGTGACAAAAACATTGCCCATCTGCTTGTTACTCTTACCAGAAAATCCTCATTGTGATGCAAACACCGTAGTTTTTAAGTAGTTGAAGCCTTTTATTTACCTATGTCCACACTACACAGGTTTTTCAGTCTTTTTTGCACCTCTACATCCATTAAACTGTGGTCTCAATTAATTCTCCTTAATTTTAGGCTATCAACTGAATTAAGAACCTAATGGCTTGAGAGGCTGTGAGGCCACTAAACCTGCCCTCTAGATGTGTCCGTTTCCCTGTGAGGCCATGGAGGGGACTTGGATGCCTCAGACACAAGCCCAAGCAAAGCTGGATGACTCTGGTTCAGTGTTGAAGTTACAGGGGAGGAAGAGATAGGGGTTGGGTTTTTTTCCCCTCTTGTACAACAAAACTTTTCCTTTGAGACACTTGATTAACTCTGTATTTGATAGCAGATGGTATTTTCCTTCTTTAGACAATTAAAGGAATCAGTTTCACCTTCTAGTGGAAGGTGTCCCTGCCCATGGCAAAGGGGGGTTGGAACTAGGTGATCTTTAAGGTCCCTTCAAACCCAAACCATTCTATGATTCTATGATGATTCATGTGGCTGCAGAGGAACAACTGATAGGTAACTATTTGTTTTCCTTCACTATCTCTGTAAAATATGGACTCCTGATCTCTGCTGGAAAGAAACAGGGAACAGGGAGGAAGGGAGAAATTTAAGTGGACAGGGAATTCTAAAGACTTTTTATGTTCATTGTAACTTGACTCTCTTCAGATTAAAAAAAAGAGCTGGTAAGGCTACAGTCTGGTGTTGAATGTGTCTGTATTCCAGCCTGTAAACTTGCAGCCGTGATTCAGGCTATGAATTGGCTTGAGAAAGCTGATGTTCACATAACTAAACATTCTCCAAGCCAAATGCCATCTGTGGCTGCTGCCTGCCTCAGCTTGCTGTGCTGGAGGGGATACTCATAGCACTGACCCCAGGAGGGGCTTGGGAGGAAGATACTCCCCAGCAGCTGAGGAATAGCAATAAGAGAATTTCATGGCATGAAATAGAATGTTGGTGCCTCAGCCCTCTGAAAGGAGGGAATGACGGGGAATTTCTGTAATACTGGGTCCATTATCTTCTTTCTCCGTGGCCTGCATTTCCTCCCACTTACAAAACTGATCCGAGAATGGAATAGCAGTAGAGTATTACCATAGTTTGCCTTCTGGGATGGGAAGATTTGGGTCTCCTTGCCCAGAATCTCTGGGTGCAGTGTAAGCAGTGCCTACAGTGCCCTCTGTACTTGGGAGCTCTTGGCAAAGGATCGCCAGAAATACGTGGGCTTCAGTGACACCAGCTCTCAGACGTGGTCCTGATGCATTGCTGCTCTTCTGTGTCTGTTGTTCCTGCACACTCCCAAATGTCCGGATGCTCTTTGTTCACATTCCTTGTTCTTGTTGAAGGCACAGGATGCAGGAACTCAGGGCGCAGCTGAAAGCCTGAGCTATGCTTTAAACAGAGGTCATTTAAGTCAGAGCTAGGTAAATAAACTGGCTGAGGCTGCTAATATGTGCTTTAAATGTTTGTTTATTTACCGCATTCCAGTGGTGTGGCTTACACACTATCAAATCTACTTTTGTCAAATGCAGGAAGAAAAGAAAACCATTCTCTGCACCGAGACTCTGGAAGCCAAGTTTCTGTCTGGAACAAACTTGAGGGCCTGATTTATAGACGTCCAGAAATATGGTTTTATCAAGAACAGGCAGTGTCCCAACACCCAAACACATAAAAGTAGGGTTTGCTACACTGCCTTAAAACCCAGAAACACAACACAAACCAAAATCCTTTAGAAGATGTTAATAATAAGTTTTTAATCTGTTTCCTTTGAAGTAGTTCTTTTCCTTAAATGAAAAGGAGTGAGGGACATCCAATATCTTATCAGATATCAAGCTTACCTGTCTGAAAACTATTTTCATAAAACTTGTGTTAGGTTTTACATATCCATACAAGTGTAACTAGTTTTCTCCCAAAAGTGCAGTCTTTGGGTAGCAATCTCACACAATTCCATGAGACAGTGGATGTGAACATAAATTCAGAATTTAATTTTCCCATGTTAAGAGCCTTCTACTCCTAAAATGAAGTGGGTCATCGCTTTTCAATGGGAAGATTTGATAGAAAATGGAGAGCTGACTTATGGATATGAACATTACCTTATACAAGATGGCAGACAGTCTTAAACAGTGCTCCACAGTTCAGCTGGAGGGATCAGATGATCCCAGAACACTGAAAGAACTGGCACACAGAGCTGGAAGTCTGGTAGAAACCGTTATAAATACACCCATCACACTGACTGTGGTAGTTTTGACTAGAGAATAATAAACTTACTAGCTATATTTAATGAAAGAAAAACACAAATCAGGCATCTACAGATCCATTTGTCAGTATTCATGATTTTAGAACAATTTTGAAGAAAAGCATAAGTAAAGATATGGAAGAAATGCAACAATACTTACCAAATATGGATGATGCAAGGCTTATCTGGCAGCTTTTGTGATAAGCTATTCCTGGGTAAGAGTGATGAACCAGAGCCAAATTATCCGGACTTGTCTAAACCACTTGCTATAGCCTTTGATCATGTCCTACATGAGAACTGAACTGAGATGGAGAAGATGAAGAAAATGGAAAGTGATCATTAGGATGGAAATACTTAATAGGGAGAAAGTGAGGTGTTGCTTCGAGTGGGTACCTATGGAGCTGAAAAGGGCTTTTTTTGACAGAGATTGGTCATGAGATGGGGCTGATTTAATATTTTAATTTATGATTTTGCCAGACAAAATGGATACTTACAGACTCTGCTAAAAAAGCAGAACACGGAGAAGCATTACAAGCACAGAGCCGGGTCAAGATCTGGACAATCTTGAGACCTGAATTTATAGACTAGGGTGAGAGTGAACAGCACAGGGTGGAAGTTAGAGCACCAGGGGACTATGAATTAGCTTCAGAAGTAATGTTCTTTAAAGAATAAGCAGTGGAAGGTCCCCAGTGTTTTGATGACAAAGTATAAATTGACTTTAAAAAGTCCAAAGGTGTGTTTTCTTTCTTGCCAAACTGTTCTCAGAAATGTGGTTTTGCTGAATGAGCTTGGCTTTCATGATACATTTGCCTGCTATTCTGCTTTCCTTCTTCAGCAGTGTATTTTTCTGTTTCTCAGCTTTTGAGTGTTTTGAAGCTATTCTCATTACTATCACTGGGAAGGAAAATGAAAACCGTAAAGAAATAAGAGGAGTTGTTTGTGTTTGTGTTTCCAGATAGCAGCAAAAATGAGTAACCTGCTCACTGAATTTTCCTTTGCCTTTTGGCAGGATTATGCAAAAGGTAGAAGAGAAGGACTTTTTTTAAGAGGTAAGGCAGATGTTTGCAAGAAAATGTAGCTCCTACACAGGGTGTCAGACAGCTCAACAGGGACATGCATATTCACTGATGCATTAAAAGAAAAACCTTAACATGTATCAGTAAGAGTTATTGAAGGATAAGGCCACCAATGAGCACGGCTGTGTACATTCAGCTTGGAGATGGCCTTTAGCCACAGCTTGTGCAGGGTGGGATTGAGGTGGGCGGGATGATCTTGCTACATGGTCCAGCTCTTGTGTGACACAGCTCCTGGACCTCACTTGTGGGAAAACTAGATTTTGGGTGTACCCACAGGCAGTCAGGAGGATTACACTAATCAGTGCAGGTGCAGGGGACAAGGTCCGAGTAGCTTATTGAAGAACAGGCTTGGGAAGAATCGAGGGGGTGTGTTTTCTTCTGGTGGGGATTTTTTAAGGGCAACCTGCCAAGCATTTCAGCAGCTAATTATATCAGGAGTTTATTTTTTGAAGTGTTTATAAGTGATCCAAAAAGAGGGAGGTTTGATTCTTCCACTTGACATGTGCCAAACATAATTGGAATGATCACACACTGGTCAATCTGTGAGCAAATTGGATTTGCAATTTTGGCAATCACCCGGCTTTTGAAAGGCCCTCTGGAAATCAGGACAGTTTGTTTCATGCAACGCTGACAGTTTGTGCACAAAAAAAGAATAGAAAAATAAGCACTTTCTTGCTAGACAAATAAGATCTAGGATGAAATCTTACTCTTTTGAAGTTGATGGAAAAATTCCCATTGGCCATGATTTCACCCCAAATCTCTCAGCAGTAAACCTAGTAGTTCCTAGTAGATCTGCAGAAAAAACACTATGAAAAGTAATGTGATAGAGTTATCTTTCCTCCTTGCAAACATTCCCAACTGTAAACACTGTGTATGATCAAACTGACACTGTCCTACCTGTAAAAACCCCGCCATTTATAGAAATTAAGAACCAAGGGAAGTAACTGCTTTCTTTCAGTCAATAACATAATGGCAGGGGAACTATGTAAAAGTGCTTAAAACAAAGGCTGAGGACTTTTTCAGTCCTATCTTCAATATTATTTTCTTGTACATCTAGTCCCTTAACTTTATCAGCCTGTCATTCTGAAAGACGGGCGCAAGGTCAGCTGTTTCTAGTAATTTCTTTGCTTGTACTCCTTGTGTACTCTTCTGAATTGTTTTCATCCTTCCTGTTTTCAAAGTCTGTGGGGGTTACTTTTTAAAAACCTAGAAGGAAAAATGGGAAATAAGTAACAGTTTCTTGTTCTGGATTTTGCCATTTCATCTGTTCTCTCTATTACTTTTTTAATTATTTATTTTATTTTATTTTATTTTAGGACTTCCTCAATATTTTAATTAGAGATGAAAGAACTACAAGACTAGAAAAATCTATTTTTTAATTCATTTAGGCCCTAATTTAGCAAAGAAACTTAATTCCCTGTTAAATTTAAGCATTTATTGAAGTCCAGTGTGACTTAAGCACGTTAAATGTATTTCTTAAGAGAAATGGAATATATCTATATAACTTTAACCTATACAACATTAGACTGCACATTTTAGATTGCCACTGCCACTATCCAGTAACCTTCACTCTAGGTTTTCCTATTATCAGTTCAGCTCTTTTGACTCCAGCGGGAGAAAGATACATTTCTTTAGTTATTTCTCTCTGTGTCAGATGTTATTTGTTAGAACTCACGACAAAATCCAAACTTCCAGAGAGGTTATTGACTCGAAACCTTTCTCATTGATACATACTTGCATTTGTGACAAAGAGTAAAAACTCAACAATTACTTAGTCTTCCTAAAAAATGTCATTTATACTTGGTATGTTCAAAACCAAAGAAAAATTACAACAGTTTGTTCGAAGAAAAGAAAAGTTATCCAAACCAAAACATGCTGTTTTAAATGCAATGTATGAAAACAGACACGAAGATGCAAGATTCCTTTATAATTCAGGCTTTCAGTTTCAGTGATTGTAAGTTTTTGTCAATGCAACATTGGATACAAAAATGCTTTCAGAACTGTGTATTAAACCCAACTGGCTAGCAAGAAGCTCTATCTATCAAAAGCCAATTTAGCTCTTGCTCTGCACTGGCTGCCACAAAGTTTAGACTGTCTGAGAGCAAGACTCCCACTGAAATGAACTGAGCCATCAGAATTCTGCATTTTTGAATGGCAGCCAAACTACACTCAAAATTTGCTTCTTTCATGAAGACTTTATCCTTTCTGTGTATTATTTCCTTCGTAAATTTTATTCCATGATGTGAAGTACAGATACTCAGTTAATGACCAGGTAAATATAAAAATTTAAAAGCATATTAAAATTTATGGCACTCATACTAATGTTAACATTTTAACATCACGTAAATTTGCAGAAAGGACTATTAGGTCACAAAAATAAATGAACTGTGTCAATCTTTTGTAGTTATAGAATTACCTGAGATGTCAAGATATTCTTTGTGCTTCTCTTTCCAAAAAAGCTAGCGGTGGCCCCTGTAGTCATAGAAGTGATATGCCACAGAGTATCTAAGAAGAAAAGTAACAATAACTGTCTTCTCTCTCTCACCTGTGTGCTAAATTTCGTATCGAGCTTAAAAGCTTATTTTTCTTTCATTCTGCAAGAAACTGAGGTGATATACCAATAGCGTGTGTGTGTGTGTGTGTGTGTAGAATTCCAGGACAGTGAATGTGAAGAAATCAGGTTTTTACTTAGTTTTGGCAGGTTTTGGAAATCACACATGTTAATGATAGATGTGTGAAGGCCAAAAGGAGAACGGCTCCACTGAGATTTGCACGGTCCATTGCTTACACGTTTGCTCACAGCTGAATGCTTTTTACTTACTGTTCATGCCATTATTGCGGCAAACTCACCCTGACCAGTGCTTAGGGCGGCTATTAATAATCCACAGGAGGGAAAGTTTTGCTATCAAAAATTACAAACAGCTTTGCTTGAGACATCAGTTTTCTTGAGAGGGCTTTCAAGTTTTAACCGTATTTCTGGCTTTGCAGAACACTTCACAGATTTCTGTGTAATCCTTGTGGTGGGGGTGGGGCTTGCTAATGTTTGTATTGTGCCAGTTTTATGCTTTTGGCTTTACGGGAAGAGGATAAGGAGAAATAAAAGGATGTTTAACATCATTGGGAACTTGATACAACAACAGACATGTCTTCCATTTATCCTTATTTTGGGAGCAAATGCACTGTTTAGTTCTTCTGCTGTCTTCCTCCTAGGGCCTTAAACACAACTCCCAAAATAAAATGAGGCTGACACACAAACCACAAAACATTTGGATGAATTAATTGGTAGTGCAAGTCATCTGATACAATCTTTATTCACTCTCTCTATTCTACAGCTTCTTCCCAAGTTCATGCCTTCCCTTCCTATCTTGCCCAACCTCTCCTTTTCTCACAAATTCTAGTGTTATCTGGCAGTGCTACTGCAGCTCCTCTTTACTGAAGCAGACTGATAACACCACATTAGCTGGTTAGATACTTATTTATCCTCTCTATTTATCTGGAATCACAAGATCTTCTTCCAGGAGTCTCACATCCCTTGCTCCTTTCCCTTTGTCCCACACAATTTGGGCTGTGACTCTTCTTGCTCCATGTGCATGAGCAAACTGGTATCTGGGTAGTAGTGTCTTGTATGTCTCACAAACACTTATCGAAAAGCCTTGATCACCTTTTTATATTGTCCCAATGATATAAATTAAATTTAGAACATTTAAAGTATTAGGAAAAAAAAAAAACCAAACCCAGAGTTAAGACGATGGTATACATGGGTACTCTTGAGATAATATAGAGCCCACATCTGTTCTTGCTGACATTCACGGTATCTTTTAACCTCTGATTTGCCTGGGGTTGTGACAGCTGTAACTTTATGGATGTTGACACATTAGTCAACACCTCTGTAAATTAAATGGCCTTTACTTTTCTCCAAACACTCCAAATATGTTCAGTGAGGCAGCTCATTTCTTAAAGGAAGAATGTCCTTAGGCATTCAATATAAAACTCTTTAAAGTTAATTCCTAATGAGATTTCAAGAGCAATTGGATCAAATCTTTTTAACATATAAGCTATTTTAATCTAGTTTCCTATGGGGGTTTTTTTGTTTGTTTGTTTGTTTGGGGCTTTTTTGCATTTTGGCATTTACTAAAGGACTTATAGGATCATGACAGAAAAGCAGCAAAACCAAGACTTTTCTTTCTAGGATTCTTTTTTTTTTTTTTTTTTTTTTTTGCAATGAGAACCTCCTTTTTTGTATTCATCATTCATGTGATACTTCTACTTTCCACAGATGTTTCAAGTTAGATAGGATATGTAGCATCTGTATACTCCCACCAGCAAACAGTCAGCACCCAAACTTGCCAAACTAGAAGGTGCATTTGCTTGGCCCGGACTCCTGTTGGCTTTGGACATAGTAAGCACAAACTATGGCCATTTTTAGCATCTCTAAGACAGACCTATTTGCTGTCTCTTTGCTCGAGGGTAAGCCAAGCAGGTGCTCAGCCAACAGTGCCTTTCTAAACAAAATGGGCATGTACGCAACAGAACCTGCACAGACTTCCACTCTGCTGTGAAGGAGAGCTGCTGCCTTCACCACTCTTCCCCCACTGTGTTCCCACAGTACAGATGCTTATTTTAAACTTTTTTTTTTTCCTTTCCCACGTTCTTGCTTCTTTTGATAACATACATATAATTGTGAAAATATAAAGGGGCCAGAGGTTTGCTTTTGGAGTGATGCATGCCCAGGACAGCCAGGGTTTACCCAAGATGGCAAGTCTTCTTTAGGATACAGCTTTGATTATTTTGTTGGTGTGCAGCAATATTACAACTAATTTGCTTTCACTTTCTTTAATACCATGGAGACCACAGGGAGCTCAGCATATTACCGTGCTGTCCCCTAAAATAAGTAACTAGTCCAAAATGACTGCACATAAGCAGGAAGTTGAACAGTGCTGCCAAGGTACCGACATAGAGAATCTAATGGGAGTGGTTTAGAAATACACTTCCTTCTTTCAAAGATGCTTGTGTTCAGTTCCTTCCATGAGTTAGTCCTTGAAGTGTTTTAAACACAGGGTGTTCCTCACATTGCATGTGGGGAAGAGTAAGTGGCAAGGCTGGCTCAACCAAGAGACTGTACCCAGCAAGGAGCAGGTTGGTGAGCTGGATGGACACAGGTGCCCAGCTTTTCTCTCTCTGCCTGCTGCTTTGCCGTTGTCCCGCCTGGCAGCCCGGTCCTTGATCACTTCTGTTTGCAAAAAACAGGTGTGACCAAACCATCTTCTGGTTTAAGGAGATGATGCTTTATCTCATGCCACTACCTCTGATGTGAAAGCTGCGTATAACACCTGAATTGAGGAGTATAAAAGACAAGGTTGACAGACTTTGAGAACAACCTTACCTACATTTGCCCAGAGAAGATATAATTTTAACAGGGGTTACTTACATTTCTATGCTGACCCTAGAAAACCAGTTTATTCTTACTTAAAGGGAGAATTTTCCTGTGCCAGTTCACTCCTTGGCCTCCTTGCTGAGTACATGTCGTGGTTTCAGCCCAGCTGGTAACAAAGGACCACGCAGCCGCTCGCTCACTCCCCCCACCCCCCTCCGGTGGGATGGGG
>JANZLQ010000017.1:8490703-8512765 GCA_026212715.1 Elanus axillaris
ACAACGATAACGATACAAATAAGAGGATACATAAAACGAGTGATGCACAGTGTAACCGCTCACCACCCGGAACCCGGCGTTCCGCCACTTCCCCACCGAAAGCTGAGAGACCCCCCCCAGCCTGCTCCCTATATATATACTGGGCATGATGTCCCATGATATGGAATAGCTCCTTGGCTAGTTCAGGTCAGCTGCCCCAGCTATGCCCCTCCCAGGTCCCTGTGAAAATTAACTCTATCCCAGCTGAACCCAGGACAGTACACTAACCTGGAAGTTTGTTTCATCCATGGGGACAAAATATACTTCTCATAATAGAAAGCAACATCATTTGGTTTGATCCTGGTTTGGATTCATGGGGTAATATTGGTGAAGGAATTGCACTCAAAATCAGGCCTACATCATATCTGCACCCTGAGTTATATTTGGCAATATAAAAGTGTTTTGAAAGTCATGGGAAGTGAGCAGACCTTGAAAAAATATGGATACTCCAAATGTTGATATTGCTGTAAACTTTTTCATTGCTCTGGTATTTGGAGTACTCTACACTGTTTAATCTGGGCTATTAACATTCCAAATGAAAGTAGCAAGAACTCCACCATAAGTTTATCTTTCTTTGACGAATCTTAACATGAACCCAAGTCTCTGTCTAGCTTTCCAAGAACCACATAGTATGGTCATATTTCAGAAGCACATTATCTATGCTGTCTGCTTTCGCCATTTTACTGACGCTGTCTAAGTGGCTCCCCTGGAAGCACTTACCTCCCTCCAGTGACTATGTAGGGAGTTTGCTCTTCTAATTTTTCTCTTCTGAATCAGAGCAAAATTAGATCTTACAGTAGACTAAACCAAACAATGCCAATATGTCCACCAGTGTCAAGTTAGAGTGTTGATCCTTTAAATCCTATTCATGCAAGTAAATCAGCGGTGCTGCTTGTGGAGCGAAAGAGAAGCAAAGCTATGTTATTAAAGGTCACGGGACCAGGGCTTCAGAATATCTATGGCTTTTTCTCCACTCAGCCTTAAAATTCCCATGCCCAGCCCCCTCCTTCCATTCCTGTATTTTAGCCAATTTCTAAGTAATATTCCCAGCACAATATAATCCTGAACTTCAAAGCAGGGTCTTATTTTTTTACAGATGTAGTAAAAGCACAGTTATGAAAATAAACTTCAGCTAATAATATAATAATGATGGAAAGGGCAAGACGCAATATAATCCAATCAAAGAGGTTCAGTCCAGCAGTACTTCTTCACCAAATACTACATATAGATACATAAACATGCAGAGGCACTCATACAAACTGCTGCACAGAACCTACCCTTAGCTTACCCAGTCCCTCCACTTTATTACCTACTGATGCAGTAAAGCTTTTTGGCAATAATTTAATAAATGCAATGATTACTTATAAAAATATACTGAAGAACAGGATTTAAAAGAATCTTCTTTCTCTGCAACTACAGTTTCAGCTGGCTTCAGTGTATTTTCCTTTAACATTCAAATCTGACATGGCAGTGCATAGGGGAAAGTTTGCATTCTCTTTGCTACAGACAATTACTAGACTGTTGTACTGTTGCTGCAAGAAAAATAGTGCCAGGTGAAGAAAAAAATGAAGGAAAGGACTATAATTTTAAACCACACATTTACAGTTTTCTGTATCTCTGATACACACATTCTCCTGCAGGGATTACAATCCCTTTTTATTTCAGTAGTTAAGATTCTTTGCTCTGAAAGGCCGTGAAATACATAAATACAAACCCTAAGAGCAATATGTATGAAAATTACTGAAACACTGTAGAATGACAGAACTACTGGAAAGAGCAGAATAAAAGTCTCAGGGGGCTGGAACACATGAAACACTTGAAGAAATTTTTTTCCCCCTGATTTTTATTGAAATTATGCATCAACAGTTTTTTCACATTTTGGGGGGAAAAAAGTAAATCTAAACAGTTTTGACTTTAAAGGGTTTAAAAAAAGGACAATTCTTGTGAAACTGAGGATTTTGTGGAAAATTTTGTTCTGTTGAAAAAATTACTTTTGTCAAACCAAAAACCACAGCTGTGATTCAAAGAATCAGAGAAGACCACACACCAAGACAAGCACGTTCCCTTTTCAGGACCCAGAAACTGGGACACTGGCCTCCATACACTTCCCAAGACTTATGCAAGGATAGTCCCTTGCTGTCATCATTTCAGTTATGGAGGCCTGCACACAGTATGCAGATAGCTCTGTATCTGAGGTGGAGCTCCAGTACAATGTCATGCAGGGGAAAAAAACTGTGGATGGTTAGCTGAAGTGTTTATAGCATGCTGAATTTGTAATTGTACGGTCTTTATTCTGAGGGAACTAAAATTCACAAGCAGGAAAAAATGGATTTGAATAAACATAAATTAACACATTCACCTGTCCCACATAAATAGTGGAAATTCGTACAAACATATGTTGACTTGTTTTGCAAAGCATAGATACCATTGCCATCCTTGTGTGTGCAACACTTCAATTAAGGTTACCTTGTTTCAGTATTAAGTCCCACAACAGATTCCTCACAGTCTTCTTATTTAAATTTGGCCATCATCTGAATGGTACTTGGGCAGGTTTCACCTCGTTTCAGTGACGGCTAGTTGTTTTGTACCTTATGAAGCATGTATGGGACAAAGACAGCTTCCCTGCATTCAAAGTATCTCCTGATCTAGGAGGGATTAACCACATGTTAATGCTTTCAGTTGACTCCACGTACCTTTCACTGCATCGTGTAAGTAAGTACAAATCCATGTTGCAAAGGTTGACTCTGGCGTGGAAGGTAGAATCTATATTCAGTTCCTCAGGCACAAAGAAAATCCCTGCGTAGGAAGAAGACATATTTGTGGTTCAGTAAAGCATGAAGTTTTCTAGTTCTTGAGCAGTGCACAGGACCATTACAGAAAGGAGGTATAGATCCCTGATGACACATTTCCTCCTGGAAAAAGTCTTGAGGAAAACCTGAAAATTTTATTTTCTTCCAGGAAATCAGTTGGAATAGTCTTCAACAGTTTTTGAAATAAACTTTGATGTGTTCCACTGCCCAAAATCATGTTTCCACCAAAGCCGATGGCAATGCTCCTGCAGATTTCAGTGGCTATAAAATCAGGAAGTGACTGTTGACACAGAAGATAGTGCTACAGAATTAATTTTGTGCTTGGAGGCGTCAGACTAGATTTGTTAAGATGTTTTAATTGCTCGGCTGCCATTGAACTAAGTAGAAGCAGGCAGTGTAGTAACAGTCTTCTGTAATATCTGAATCAGGTTAGAGGAATTAAATCTTAAAGCCATTGTATAAATCCCTATGATCAACTAATACTTCAGATCACTTCAGCTGGTTATGTTCATATTTTTAATGGAAGCAGTAGCCTCAAATGTACAATGATTTCTTCATCCAAGGTTATATGTTTATCTACTGGTATCTATTTTCTTGGTTTAGCTTTTGCTACCTGCAGAAAACTGAAGAACAAACACAGCCAAACTATGGAAATGATGCATTTTTTTAGACATGTCAGAATTTTAAGGCTTATTACTCTGCTAATTCCATTAACCTTTACTTGTCTCCTAGTCTACATTTTTCAGACACTTATTCTGGTTTCCATGGCAGCTTATAAAATACTTTCATTAAAACAGAGAAAGGAACTCTCCTTGTATCACAGAGGTGCACGACTTTCTTTAACAAATACAGCCTAGGCTTTGCTAGGGAAGAAGGACTTTTTATCTTTGTGACAGAAATCCCAGCTGACAGCTCTGTTTATGCTACAGAAAATAATGACTGCTGACAGTCTCAAGGACCACCCAGTGAGTTATTTACATCTGAAACATTTGAAATCAACTCTGTTTAGATAATGTTTCAGTTTTGCATCTGGCTTGTCTGCACATGTTGCTTGTATGCTGTATTAAAGTAAGTACATCTCATTGGAACTGTAATCAATAATGTCCAAGTTTCATACTGTCAGCCAGGATCTATTAACATGAAACTGCTGAGTTTCATGTTAAACATTTTGTTAATTTGGATTTTGGAGCCTAGTTGTTAACAGAAAACTCTTCATGTTTAAGAAAACTGGCACTTTTAAAATGTAAGTGAATAACATTTAGGCTTTTTACTCTGACATCACCTTCAGGAGAAGAATATAAATAGAATTTTTTAATATTATAGCATGTAAAAGAAAGATATTCCAGGCTACCTGAGTTCCCTTAGGTTTGGTATGTTAGATAACCTCAACAATTAATATTGGTAAATTAAGAGTCATAGACTCAGATAATCCATTTAGCAACTTACGATTTGAATAATGTTAAGAGATAACTTTTCGTGAAATCTGTATTTTCTTCAGTTCAGGAAGTTCTCTTTTCAGCTCACTATTTTCCATCTGTTTCTTTTGCCAAGAATATTTCTAAACTGATTAAAAGAAGAATAACTTGAAGGGTGTTGTATTAATCTAAAACAATCCTCTGAATATGAAGTTAGATAGGTACATATTTTTATCCAGCATCTGTCTTAGTACCAAAAAAGGCAATGATGAAATAAGCAGACAGCTTGAGTGTGTCAAAACTGTCAACTAAGATTAATATCCTGTAATAATTCTCATTACCAAAGTAGATATGAATGTATAGTGCTGTTAATTATATCTTTCCCTTTCTTAGATTTTGCATTCTTCATTCACAGTGGCAGTGATCCATAGTTTCAGTTCACGTTCCAGTTTGGAAACTATTGTTAATAGGATTTGAAATTGTGTCTCCTTGCTTAATTTAGTGGGTCATGGAGAAAAAATAATAGTTATTTCTGAAATGCAAGAATAAAGTATTTATATCCAGAGATCATCCTGAAGGATTGCCAAGAAAATGCCATTAGGAAGACAGTTTCAAGGAACAAGTTAATCTCTACTACAGAAGCCAGAAAGCACTCTAGAAGGCATTTCATTTAAGCTACCTCTCTCGACTGACTGCTTTAGAAAAACAGGTATCTAACTTGGGATGGCTTCTACACCTACCTGAACAGGTACCTGAAAGTAGATGGCACAAATCTAGGTATATTTTCAAAAATAAAAATGCCCTTTGGATGATATGTTGATTGGTGCTGAATATCCTTCCCCTTTACTTTTTTTTTTGTTTTCAGCAGTGCAGCAACGAGTGCTACTCTACAGAAGGGGACCTTTGTGTATCAGAAGAAAAAGCCTTGCTAGAACAGGAAAATTCCTGACATCGTGAAATACTCTAACTTAAGCTAAGGTAACGTTCCAAACGTTGAGAAGGCAAAACAAGGAAATAGCTATAGGATGCTACTTTTTGTATGGCAAATTCTTTTTGTATGTTATCCAAAGAGCAACTGTCATCAGGAATCTTCAAAAAGAAAGTCTGTTTCCTTTGGCTGCCATGTTCATGACCAGAATCCAAGGGTTGTGTCGGAAGACATGCTGGCAGCCTGCACAGGAATCTGCAGAGACGGTCAGGGCTGCTTCGGGGCTTCAATCATAATTGGCTTCAAACATGTGAGATGTATGGATGGCTTCTAAATGACAGAAGTAACTGACTAGAAGAACACATAGGTGGTAATACAGGAAAAAAAAATATCTAGCATGGACTGATGCAAAGTCAGTATCCTTTCTGCTAGGAATGTGAGCTACTGGAAAGCTACACTGAGAGCATGTATTGCTTGAGTGTGATGGCCATGGAGAAAATACTGATTGGATTGTTTTCAGAGGCATATAAATACATCAATAATCTTTGGTTTACACTGTAATTTGATCAGCAGCCTGGCTCCTAGTAAAGTCAGCAGGGTAATGTAGATTTTAAGTAAATGTAGCACCATTTAATGTTTAAAGTCTACCTCAAAGCTACCAAAAGAATCCCACTGATGCAAAATCAGCTGGAACAGGCCCAAGCATTTTCAGCATTGCCAGAAGGAAACAAGGGGTTTAGTCTGAAAAGCATGAAATCAGATACGCAAAAGAAGTGATCCAAAACACATCAAATACAACCTTCGGCTGCGAAATCTTAAAGCAGCTTGTGCCGGCTCACATTTATAAGAATCTGATGGCTGACAAGAAACCAATTAGAAAAAGAGTCTGATGTTTTGAATTTCTGGCTTAACTGTGGCCTTAATTTTGACATCAAATATGACAGAAGGAAATTGGGAAAGTTAAAATACAAGACACACTAAAGGGAATACCAGACTGAGAGCAAGTAATAGGCTGAGACAGATTTTAAAAGGTAATGGGCAGATCTAGTTTCCCCCAAAAATGACCACCACAGAATGTACAACTCAAATTAAAACCAGTATTTTGACAGACATCACCTCTGCTTAGAAAAAGTTCATTTTGGCCCAAATTTATGCAGCTGATAAAATCTTACAGAATGGCACCTATTTAAGTGACTTGATATTTTGGGAATCAAAAGGTCTCCCAAGCAGTTGGAACTGTCAATCTGTGACAATACTTTTGCATCCAGGTGCTTTATTTATTTACCTCAACAGCATTATCTAAATTTATTGTGAGGCATAACTCACATGTAATTGCGTGAAAATTAGAGTCTAAACCAATTTAAAACCCTTGGAGAAAAAGAATTGACTAGCATCTGCATTTGGAAAATAAAATTTAAATGTCTGAAAGCATAAAAGGTACTGCAAATATTGTGAAAACAGGAGTTCAGAAACTCAGAATTCTAGTAATGTTTGTTGTGAGACCATATATCTCATTTGACAAAACAACAACTTTCATTTACAGGAATGATGTGAGAATTTAGGCTCCCAAAGCCAGTTAACTAGTCCCTTCTTCCCCCCCTCCCCGACTATTTGGTACAGTGGTTAGCATTACTTAGATGTTTAGAAGGAGGCCACAGGAAGGTTAGGTTTAATTGCCCTGGACACTGTCAAACCTAGTCCTTGAGCATTCAGCAAGTCAGATACTAAAAGGCCACGCATAGCACAGCAATAGAACAAGACTGGAGAAGGATACACAGGTGGAAAAGAAGAGAGGAGGGGAAATTCTTTGCTTCAAAATTTCTTAAACAATAAAATTACTTTAACTATGATTATTGCTTTTGTGATTGGAATTATTTGTATTCAAGTAGTTTATGGAAACACTTCATATACATAAAATGACCTTCAGGCTCATATTACCACGACAGACAATGTTCTCAGGTTCAAAAAGCAAGCAGCTCCTGGTTCTCCAGCTATGCAGATCTTCCTGTGGTACACAGCTATGTTTAGCTCGTCTAGCCACTGTCCAGCTTGCATTCTCTGCCTCATACAGACTTTTGTATGAAACAAATCCTCAAGCTGAAGGCTAGAAATATGCATAAGTGTGCTAGGAATATTTGCTGTTTCCATAATGTTAAATGGAATGTGAACTTTGCCAGGAAAAAGGTTCAAGAACCATTGAAGAGAACTCCAAAGCCAGTAATACCCGTAAGTTTTATAAAGGCAGAGACGAAGACTTAGCAATGCAGATGGCAGAATTCCTCTGCAGTCTACAGTTACCGGAATTTTTATTTCTACTGTTAAAAAAAAAAGATGTAGGTAAAGAATTACAGAATGGATCGCAGATACAGAAGAACACATGGGTATCAATCTAGCATTAGGATTAGCATGCATTAGTTCACACACTCCTGACATTTAAGGAACTATTTGCACTTCATTTTAGACAAAATTAACTAAAACCTTTTCCAAAGAATGAAGCTTGCTATTTCTTTTTTATTTATTTTTCTTACATTAGGTATGGCATGGGAAAAGCCCAAAAGGTTTTCTTTGCAATATTTCTAATTCAATTAAGATCAAGAACCAATTAAAAGCTCACAAATGCTTTCCCATGAACTTTTAGACTGAAGTGTTGGATAAATTTAGATTCTCAATACAACCTAATTTGATTTCAAAATGTTTTGTCCAAGGTTTTTAGAAATAGATGCCTATAGGTTGGATGCTGTGTCTATATTTAGGTAACACAGAAGAAAGGTCTACATTTCAAAAGTTCTTTGCATCTAAGTACCCACAATAAATCAACATAAACAACTGCAGTTCAGCTCCCTTTAGATCAGACAGTTCTTTTAAAGATCTACTGCAAAGGCTATGTAAACGACTACTTTTGGTTTCCTTATGATCCTATAGGCATAAGCTATGTATAGAATTAGTAGAAATGTATGCAATATGGATTTAAGAGCATAAAGTTTGACACAATTTGTAAAAATCTGTTTTCAAACTTTGTGCAAGTATGATTAGAGCTAATGTAGAAATTTATTGAGCTTTTAAAGGAGAAACTCAGTCATTTTTCAAGGAGATGCCAGTACTCAATCCTGAGGAATTTCTGCCTGCCATCCTACTCCCAATTTATTAAGGCGAACAGAACAGAAGAACATTGAGGAAGATGTTCAGTTGGACTGAGCTGGTCCTTATCCAAACATGAATCCAAAATAACCAGCCAGTGTGTGTGTGTGTGTGTACACATACAGAAAAAGTGAAACGGAACAGTTAATCAGGAAAGACTGGCCCGAGATGTTTTTGTGGAAGGTTCAATAAATGGGAATGTTTGGCCTGATATGAGAACAGAGTGGGATTATGTGTTTCCTTGTTGCTGAAGAACTGGAGATATTAACCACGATGGAAATTTACACCTACACCTAACAGAAATATTTTTTATCAGCGATGGCCTGCAAGGAAAAAAAGAATGGAGGAAAACGTCAGATTAAAAGTTTTGCAGTTATACTTGTTACCGAAGTTATTTTAAAAATTATGAGTTAAAGTTAAATTACTAGTAAATTAACATATTTTTGCAAAACAGATATTACAAAGAATAGAACCTGAACACACTCTAGTTATGGTTTTGGTCATGTACTTAAAAGTATCTCAAACAAACATAAATGGACAAAATGATGTAAGCTGTCGAAGAGATGTTAGGAATAAACTGAATAAGGTTTACAAAACTTTTTAAAATTTCTGAAAGCATACACACCATTTTAAATAGTTAATTAAAGTGGATGCCTTAATTAAAATGGATGTGGAAGAAATATCTGTTGATAACAGCGGCACACTGTTTCTTTCTGCCTTAACAACTAGTTGATGCAATGCCTGTAAGAGAAAAAATCCTTCTTTTTCAGTTTTCCCCTATGCATTTTGTATCTTTGGCTGGTATCAGGATAAACTGAGTACTTTAGATTTTAAGCTAATCTTAATGGTTTAAAAACAAACTTTAAAATGTACCATCCTGTCCCATTACCAGAAGCTGAATGCTTTTCTTATTTACAGAATTTGTTGACAGATGGTTGCCTAAATACTCTGAATATAAAAAATTTTGGAAGCATGGAACTTTCAGATATTACTGTTTCACCACTACAAACATGATATAAAACTTGGTGTATTTAATAATAATGGTTTTTTTTCTGAGTTTTTTCAATGGATTCTCCTTGCAAAACTAACAGACTCTGTAGTCAACTAATGTGAATTATGCTATATACCAATATAAACCAGGTATTAAGTCTTTTGAAATTTTATTCTCTGGAAAGGGTGGATTTGAAGAAAAAAAGGTGTCATATGACTTGAACCCACATAAAAACACAGAAAAAGGAGACTGAGTCTTGGTCCAAAAGCCGATGAGGAGATTGTATGCACTAGGATCTTCCTGTGAGTTGAACTCTTGCTGGATAGACTTGGTAGATAGTCTTGTTACCATCATTACATATTCTCCAGTAAGCTTTTATTGAGGAAAAACAGAATTTCCTTGATGACAGTGGACTGGACAGTGAACAGCCTCATGAGGAAAAACTTGCATACACTGAACAAAATCAAGACCAGTGGAGAAGCTACATCACCTTAACATGCCTAACGCTCCTGAAGTGCCTTCCTACAGGTGACAGAGGGAGCTTAGGAGCTAATTCAAACTCAGGTTTGAAATTATGGGTGGGGGGAAAATACAGTTTAGGGAGACTATGGGAACTGCTAAAAGAGGAACAAGACTAACTTCTTTCCTTTATCTTTCTCCAGTTGTAAGCAATGAAAACTATCACAAATGGATATAGATGGTAAGGCTTTAACCGTTTCAGATTTACCTAAAAAACCCCCTTGTTTAGTCCTCTAAACTAATACGAGGAAAATCTTGGAGTCCACTAGAAACCAAGACCCAAATTCATGCTGAGGGTGAGAAAAACCTGTTTTCATTCTTTTTGTCCTTTAACTGTGACATTTATGCAAGCATCTCAGTTTCAGAAAGGATGAACAGACACATATAGCAGGGAAGATGCATCCAAATGCTTGTAGCAGACAAATCATTTGATATTTTACAAAAGGCCAGAGTTCATGAAAACTTTCTTGCAAACCTGCCATCAATATGTGTACACGTGTTAGTGAATACACACCAGCTAGACATGTCAGAAGGCAGATTTTTCGCAGCGCACCTTGCAATACTGATCTGTCAGTCCAGTGACCCATCAGTAATTACATCCTGAGAAAAATGCTTAGTACAACAGAAAAAAATATTTCTGGGCACCATGAAATTAAAAATTTGAAGCCTATAATATGGTAAGCCGTAAGATTTCCTCCAGGAAATGATTCTACTTTGACAATTTAGGATGGTGAAACACTTAATGTTAAGATGAATTATGATTAACTTACCTGATGATGTTGAACACAGAACACACAGTCCTACTACCCTTCAGGAATTACCTTGCTCAAAATAAAGCCTATGAATACTGACAGGAAGCTGGGCTGCCATATACAAAATACAGTCACAAAATAAATATGGAAAGTATCTGTATTCTATACAGAGAAATTACTATTGTCAGATTAACTGTGCTTCAGCAATAAAAAATAGTTATATGTTGAAGGTCACTGCTTATAAAAGCAAGATGAATTGAATCTGCTCAACACCACAGCAGAAGCACTCTGCCCATAATCTCTGCACCTTTTATTAAGTATCCCCTTGAGGGAACTCCATGGCTCCGTAACCCATTTTTTCTCTTCTAGTACAGATACCTGCTGATTTGGTCCTACAGACATCTATCCTCCATTGAAAACTGGATGTCAGGTACCTCATAACTGTTCTACAAACACATTTAGTATTTTGTGCTAGAGTCACCTTCTTCTTCAGTATCTTCTCTTTCTTCTGGATCTGGGTCAGGCATCCTGTAGCAAAGGAACACATACATGGACTTTCTTTCATGGAAAAGCTCTCTTACCAGAACACAAGTGTCTCTTGGGTGACTGTTTATCTCTAGTTTTTTGTTCCTAGACCTACCACAGAGAACCTGCTACAGAACTACCTGTTCCTTACAGATCTCTTAGTTTACCGAATCACGCAGACTGCTTTTTACTGTAAAGCAGTAAAAAAAAAATTTCTACTATTTTTACAAAAACACTTTTGGAATTAGCCTAAGCCCACTGACGTGGGTTGATCCAGCCCATGTCAAAGGCATGTAGAATCAGGCCGTAGAGTTCTGTAATGCTTCAAGGTTTGTTTTTGACAACCAGTGGCTTTTCTTGCATTAGGCTAATCCACTGAATCTTCTCTTTCCTGTATTATATTTAGATGAAGAAAGAAATGTTCCAGGTATGAGATATGCTTCCCATTTAATATTTCCCCCTCAAAATGCAGCTTGGATTTAGTAATTAAACAGTTCTATCCTGCAGAGTCTACAGACTATCATGAATACTTAGATTAGACAACCCTCATTTTCCCCCGAACTCAGCTAAGGCAATCCAAGAAACAAAATTTGCATAAACAATAAAAATATTTTAATGTGCAAGTTCATAAATTCTGACAGTTTCATGGAAGAAGACACTTGAGATGAGTTAAGAAGTTTTAACAACCCTACACAAAGGCAACTACACTGGCTGAAAAAGCAACCAGCATTCTGGAAATGAGTAATGAAGTACCACAGCACAATTCTGCTAGTGGATGCTTCAGCTTGTTCTGCATACTTAACGTGCAGCAACAGGGTATAATAAACATGGGAGTGCTTCTTTGTGAATATGTGGAATATCTAGATGCTGAGTCTATGATATTATTATTAATCTTGTTTACTGAATCTTGATATTGGATGATTTAGTGTTTTCTTGCTTAATAAGCCATAGATGCAGTCTATCTATCTGAAAGATAGGTAAACACAGAATTTGCTTTCTCACCTCAAACTGGCAGATGCTACAACAGTCCTTCTAAAGGCATATAACAACACTTCTGCTGCAGCTATTAAGATTATGTAAGTCTTTCCAACTGTTTGGAAAATACTTTCTAAAAAAATACCTGCAAGCAGTATGGATCCATTTGGTGATGGCATCTGTCTGAAGACAGATGCCATACATCTGTCTTGTCTATGAGGCACAGAATATGAAGGATTTTCATTGAAAGGTAGCAAATGCATTTGACTATGGTTTCAGTCTCTTCTGTCTCATATTGAGTTTGTTTATCAAAAACATGTGGCTCAGGCTGAAAGAAATCCAGAAACTTTTGCCAATGAGTGGAAGGGAATGATTTTCTAATGATGATAAGTCTTTCTCTATACTAGGCTTAACCTTGACATTCAGATGGGATAACTTAAAGCTAAACAGCACTTGATAGATTAGTAGATCATAACAGCAGTTCAACTGCAACTTGGTTGCTGGAAGGATCGCACACAGTAATTTTCCATCTGATACTCATGGCACTGTTAGAAGAAACAAAGACCTAACAAAATACATTTTCAAGTGGGGAAAAGCTGAGACTGAAGAACCATAATTATAATCTTGGCATTAACTCCATATAAGAGGCAAATTCAGCATATCCAGCAATGTGAAGGAAACTAAACTGGTTCTCAAAAACTCCAACTCTCATTCTCACTTCTGCTCTGATTTGTCACATCAACTTTCAAGTTGTAAAATGAAGTTGATTCGCAAAAATACTCAAAATTAAGTTGAAATCTGAGAATAATAGTGCTATACATCACTACTATATATATGTCACAGAAATATCTTCCCTATCTTACTGTTAATAATTTACTCTATTTACTCTGTAATTTACTCTATGTTGCTTTTTCCTTACAGATTAAACATTAAAAGAATCTTAAATGGGAAGAAGCAGGAAGGGTTGTGCAAGCTCACTTGTGAACCAGGTAAAGTTTCTCTATCTTGCTTTTCATCTGTGGAACAAGTTCCTATAGGAATCAAAGAATATCATAAGCCTATGTATTTTCTGGGAGGGACTAATCATGCATTTTATTAAACAAACTTTCAGAAATGCTCAAATTCTTCAGAGATGAGGGCAACGTAAGACAAACTATCAGAGAAGCTGAACTGAACTGTTTAAAAAAAAGGTCTTTGTATGCCTAACAAGGACAAACATTGGGGACCAGACCTAAAGTAGTTACTAACAAAAACTGCAATGACTAAAGTGATTTTTAAAACCAAGTATAAAGGTAATAACTTCTGCCATACCTGCAAAAAAAATCTGTGTTTAGTAAAAGTAAAGAACTCCAACTCAGTGATGGTTTGAAGCAAATTTGAGAGCATTTATTATAGAAAGAGATCATAAATTATAATTTAATAGAAATCAGTATTTTTTCAGCAGGCTTACTTTTAAATTGTTGTAATTTTTCCCTCATGTACAAAAATAAATCAATATAGCAAGACAGAATTGAAACTAGACACAAATTGAAGCATTTTTTGTATTGCAAATTGCTCAGAAATAATACTTCATCATAAATTTACTATTGCCTACTGTTTATTGAAGAAATAAGTTTAGGGGAAAGTTAATATAATGCATTTCAATTTTGTTTTAGAATAGCCTTGATCAAGAATCTCATTTTACTAAAATGTGAAAATTAAAATATATTTTTCAGTGTAAATATATTACTGCTGCAACATTTTCTCCTATACAAATTTAGTTGTTACTTATGGCAACGTAATTGGCTGGAAAGATGCCAGTTTGTCCTCCTATTCTTCCTTCCCACCAGTCAAATTGGGAATCTGTTTTCGTTGTGACTGTGATTTTGTCTCCAGCTTTAAATGTCAAGTCACCTGGCTGTTGTCCTTCGAATGAATAAAGTGCTGTCACTTCTACAGGATTACTCCAAGAGTTACCTGAAGTGAAAGAAATTAAACAAAAAGGAAATTACTCAACTGCACATAGAGTAAGTCTTTAAATACAATATTCTTAAACGACAGTAGAAAACAGTGACAGAGACACCAAAATAATTTATCTGAGTATATAAAACACTGATGAAAAAAACCTCCATACACAAAATAAAGATCAGCAATTTTTTCTATATGCCTCATATGGTCAGAGACAGTGTTGACACATTTTTAGCCAGTATCTCAATGTTTATTACTACTGAACTTTCAATTGAAGCTAATAACTTCAGTTTGCTGATAATAACATTTGCTCTCAATTCCTTTAACTGTCTCAACTATACAAGGTAGTTGCATTTGTTTAACGTTGATTTAAAAAAAGTTAAATCTCTCACATGAATGCATCTAAAAGTGAAAAATGGAAGATGCAATAGAAGACTAGTTAAGAGGAAATAATGAAGATGTTTACACAGTCAGGTGGAGAGTTTTCAGGACATATTGCTCATACGGACATGATGGCTGCACAAATGCTCAAGCATGCAAGATTAAAAGCTTTTAGCATTAGCTGCACCTGCTTGCTTGCCAAAACTGTGTTGCAGAAGGGGAAACCCAAGCTCTTCGTTGTCTACACATTGCAAGTACAGAGCTAGAAAAGTTGGTCACAGAAGCACTGATACAACTTTTTTTTTTGGCAGTCTGTTGTTGACAACTGATACCCACAGAACTTTTCTTCTAGTTGCTTTTATCACTTAAAAAGAAAGAGGAAAACTCCTCTTTCCCCAAGCCTCCCAAATACAAACTGTAGCCAAAACAGGACAGAGAGAGAACAATGAACTACAAATGTATGCATAAACAGCATAGATTTTTTTTCCCAGCATCTGTCAATATGTATCTTCATTCCATAGGCCAGTTCTTTCCCTTCATGATCTGCATGTGTAGCAATCATCAAAGATTAATACAAAATTATTTGGCCATGAGCTGGGAGACTGTTGGTTGCAGAGAAGTCGAATGCTGCCTTTCTTATTCACACAGTCTCTCTCCCCTGATATCTATATTCATGATCTGAAGTCATACATCACTATTTCTTTTGATGTGAAAACAAAACCAGACAAGAATACCCAAGTTTATCAGGTCCTCATCTCCATCAGTTACTCCTACCAAAAAAAGGCAGCAATACAACTTTTCTAAATACCTTTTTTTACTTTTACACTTGAAAAGCTGACAGACAGTATTCAGCAATTACATGATCTTCCTCCAAGAATTCAAATGTTTGATGCAGTCAGAATCATATGCTGTGTTCCCATACAAAGTGTGATTTGAAGCTAGATATTTTGATTGAGGAAATCACAGCAAAACACACAAAAATAAGACACTTTGACTTTTTACTCCTAGTTTTAATAGAATAACAGTAAGAAAATATTGTGGCTCAGGACTCTTTAGGTGCTAAGGCATGAAAACAGTTATGACTCAGTTGCATATAAAAAGGAAGAGGGGGTATTTTACCCCTCTGCCACATTCAGGCAGCACGAATGGGTAAAAGGGCATTTTGTAAGTTACGATGAAGGCTACAAATTCTTATACTTTGAGTTCTTAACCATATGTATTTCCATCACCTAAATGTTCAAAGGGATAATCACTCAAGGAGAATTAGAGTTACTATGTATTTATAACTGCCCAAACTATGTTAATATACTTGGAAAAACTAGATAATTGACAGCTCAAGAGACTGAAGTGCTAAAAGTGATGGTGAAAGCTTCTTTTCATTATGTTCAAGAAGAAAATACATAGAAGAACTGTCACTACCACTTTAATATGCTGGACTTGTAGCAACGGCAGCAAGTAATAGTTACCTCCTCTGTGGCCGAACTCATATTAAGAGTAAGAATATAATTCCTCTTACACAAACTATTGAGTATACTGAAATCGGCTCAGAAAAAGTCGGAAGAAAACCAAAGGGAAACTAGACACAAATTAAAGCATGAAAACGTGGAACAAAAGAAGTGCGTGTGAGATATTAAAGTGTAGGAATGCATTCAGAGTAATGCCTCCAATAATTGTTTGCTCTGTCATATGAACAAGATTGTTTTATGCATTTCTCTTCCCACTTTTTGCCCCTGTGCATGTGTAACTTTCCAATCATACAGAAACCTCAAAGCACTACAGCTGATTATGACCATTGAGTTCTGTGTCCCTGCCCCATATGCTATCTGCTATAATTTAAAAGCATCTTCCAGCTTTATTCGTCAGCTATTTCATAACAACTCCTACTTAATTTTCCCTAGCAGCTCTTTCCTATACTATAGTTTCATTTTATTTCTCACAAAGATTCTAATCTCTGTGCTTTAATTCTGTATATTTGTAGCATAAAACCGATAAAATGCATACTTATTGCCTCCAGATTGCAGCATCCCATGCCTCATATTTATTTGGATCATCCTAACAAATAGGTATCTTAAATGAATATGCTGTTATAAAATCTACCACATGTATTATAAGGGGGAGCTATTTCAAATTCTTGTTTCCCGATTTCAGTTTTAAGTAAAAGGGTTTTAAATAAAATTGTTATAGTTAACATGGATTGCTGAATGCATATATTGAAACCACATTTGCAGCTCACACAAGATGGTGCTACAGTGCTACATACAGCATATGATACTGAAATAATTGATATTTATGAGTATGCACACTGGAATAAAAACAAATTACATTGTGGAAAATCCTTAACTAATGGTATCTGAATACACATGGCACACATCTACAAACACAGTGGTCAAAACAGAATATAGAAGATCAATTAATGCAGCAGCCAGCATACATATTTAATGCTCTAGCATACATGGGTATGGCATATGCTTCATAACAAACTGCTCTGACCACAATATCCTTTAATTTTTATTCATCTTACATGCCATAATGATTTGAACATTTTGCTAAGGACTACTGCTACAGATTAAGGAGTCGATGAGGTATAAACTAGAATGAATTTATGGCCTCTTGGGTGCGCTGCAGTACTAGCCCCAGAATGAATGACAGCATGATAAAACTATCTTTAATTACAGCACATTTACTGCAGAATGAAAGCATTCTTTAGAAAGTTGCTATAGAACTGATACAGTGGCTACATTTCTATTAATTGACTGAAGAGTGCCAGAGCCTTTCTTTGACTTTGAGGCCAGCTGGCACTGACTGGCCACATACATAATAGGAAATGCTCACCATCCAGAGAGGAGACCCACAGCCAAACTACCTACTGGTTTTTATACTGGAGTAACTCCTAAAATGCATCTATGAATTAATTATCTGTGAAAGTGCTAGGCGAGATTAACACCAAGGGACTTTCTAGCAACTCAGTCACATAGGTAACTGAGTTATAGTGCTTGGGCCCATGCCTTCACGCTGTTTAATTTACTAGCAGATGTAGTCAACTTACAGAATGCTAGTAAACCCATAGGCTGATTCTAAGACTGGTTTTTAGAGAAGAACAGACATTTTACAGAAGTTTTAGTTCAGCTTATTATGCTTTCAAAAACTAAATCTGAGTTGGAAGACAGAATAGTACAGTCCAGCTGTCGGTCCCAAATTTAATTTTACTGGCATAGATGTGTATATTCCCTAGCCACTGAAGGTCTGATGCTAAAGAGCTTGCAGAATAATTACATAAAAACTGTAAAGTGCTGCTTTTGGCCATTGAGACAGCAATAAAACTGAAATAAGTTTCATGCACTTGAGGTTAGTGGTGAGATTCCTAAACATCCACTTTGCAAAATTTGCTAATTGTCAGCAGTTAAAGAGCTACAATGGGTCATGTGTGCTCCTACATGGTAGAATCACAGAATCATTTAGGTTGGAAAAGACCTTCAAGATCATTGAGTCCAACCATCATCCATGCCCACTAGACCGTGTCTTGGAGTGCCTTGTCTATGTGCTTTTTGAATACCTCCAGTGATGGTGACTCAACCACTTCCCTGGGGAGCCTGTTCCAATGTTTGATAACCCTTTCGGTGAAGAGATTTTTCCTAATATCCAGTCTAAACCTCCCTTGCTGCAACTTGAGGCCATTACCTCTCATCCTATCACCAGCCACATGACAGAAGAGACCAGGACCCACCTCACTACAACCCCCTTTCAGGTAGTTGTAGAGAAACTGTAAGTGAACTAACAGAAATTATTACTGCTGGTTTGGGGTTCATCTAAACCATATTAAAGAGCTTGTGCAAAAGGACTCTGTGACTCAGTTGTCACCGCCAACGAGCCATCTGATCAAGGGTAGTGATGACTGACAAGGTAATCATGTTGTTAACTGTCCATATATTATGCACTTTCTGCTAAATCTCTACTTTGGTAAATGGACTGTGGGTCTGGCTCCTTTTGAAGTTGAAAGGTTATAACGTTGCTTCTACTGGGTTGCAACATACCATATGAAAATGTGATTGTCTAGGTGGATATATTTTTCCTTGAAACTGAATAGTCTCTCTATCTTACTCAGTTTTTTGTGTGCAAACTTTAGAATGCATGGCTATAGTTTTTGTTACTTAAAAAGCAATCTGAATGAGCAACACATTCAACATACAAACTTCTACTTTCTCTGCATTTTGTAAAGAAGTAGAGAGAAGTGACTGGAACTATCACACAAAATGTTAAAACTCAGGTGAGTCTCCAGCATCAGAGATGACAGAAGTTGTATAGTGTTGGCATAAAAGCTCCACCAAAAAGCATCAGCTTACAGAAAAGCTGTAATAGAGTTCTATTGTTTAAATGGAGACCTAGAAAACTAAGCAACCATATGAACCTTGTTTGTGCAGCAGAAGTAAGAGAAAACCAACAGACAGACCAAACGATGGAAAACAACTAATGGATCTAGGCAGATGCAAACATCTATGCTTTCAAAAACAAATATATCGAATATCAAAAAGGTTTACTATCACTAGTGCAGTGTTCAGAGGTACTGAAAGCCTTGGGTATTGCTCGTAGGTTTAGGATGAGAGCTGTAACTGACAGTAAACAGACAGAAATCTTAGTTCTTTATCTGTTATGGATACTGGGCTTTTGTTTGGAAAGGATTAGTATTGAGTTTATAATTAAGAGTTCAGGAAAGAATCCAAAGTAGGCTAGAACTAGGTTAATTACAAGGTCCTGCAAATCTCCGAGTAAAAAATGACAGTTGGTTCCAGCAACAATAAAGAGTTTATAGGAGATTTTAATGGCCACCTTTAGCAGGTCTGGACAACACCACCTGCTCAGATACGACTGTGAGTGTAAATACTGTGTGTATGTATACATACATTGATTATACTAAACTGCCTGAAGGATGTTTGCCCCAAATTATCATATTAAAAAGTAATACTATTATCAGGCCCCAAATGGACATGTTAGAGAGGAAGACAACCATTAGCTTGATTCAACACCTTTATATGAGCCAGCAACATGCCATTCTAGCGAAGAAGACAAACAGTATGCTGGGCTGCATTAGACAAAGGATTGCCAGCAGGTCAAGTGAGGTGATCCTTCCCCTTTACTCAGCACTGGTGAGGCCACACCTGGAATGCTGTGTCCAGTTCTAAGCTCCTCAGCACAAAAGAGACATGGACATGCTGGAGAGAGTCCAGCAAAGGGCCATGGGGATGATGAAGGCACTGGAGCATCTCTCCCATGAGGAAAGGCTGAGAGAGCTGGGACTGTTCAGCCTAGGGAAGAAAAAGCTCATCAATGTCTATAAATACCTAAGGGAGAGTGCAAAGAGGATGGAGCCAGGCTCTTTCTAGTGGTGCCCAATGACAGGGCCAAAGGCAATCGGCACAAACTGAAACACAGGAGATGCTGTCTGAACATCAGGAAACACTTTTTTACTGTGAGGGTGACTGAACACTGGAATAGATTGTCCAGAGAGGTGGTGGAATTTCCATCCTTAGAGGTATTCAAGAGCCATCTGGACATGGTCCTGGGCAACTGGCTCTCCATGGCCCTGCTTGAGCATGGAGGTTGGACCAGATGATCTCTAAAGGCCCTTTCCAACCTCAATCATTCTGTGATTTGGTGAAAAACTTCAAAGAGACTTTTGAAACAAAGATGATCTACAAACTCGGGGAGTCTCACTAGGCCTCAGCATAAGTGTAGTAAGTCGGGTGGTTAAGCATCCCTTGACCATACCAGCGACTCTCACGTGACTAAGACAGGGAGTCATGGGGACCATCTCAAGGACTCCTGCTGTCGGGTGACAACAAAATAATATGAAAGTAGAGAAAACTATTTCTCTCATAAGAACCTTGAGGCATCCCAGCCCTCCTCTGACAACCTTGGAGCTTCCTTTATCTGAATCTTAAGTCATTCTCTGACAGCTCCAGAGTATTCTTCATCTGAAACATAACTCAGGTGAAATGGTACCAGTGCAGCTGGAATCCCAGTAATTTGTTGATGACTAAAGTCAATTATCTCCCAAATCTATAAGCAGCGGTACTGAGTGAGGCTCTTTGAGCTCTCCCAGACCGCAGTGGGCTGTGACCAGCATCTCCCTCTGAGTGGGACGCCTCTCAGAGCTTGCAGACTTCCTGTTTGTGAAGACCTGTTGCTGAAAGCCGACGGGACCTGGGCTGATACTCGCCGTTCCTTGAGGCTTGACCGTTCAGCCACTGAGAAAGATGCTGAAGCATTCAATATGAATATTTTCACTGAACTTGAGGGGAATTTTTAACAGGTATATCGCTTTTGCTTGCTTGCTTTTATGTATATCTCTTGGTGCCTTTATGCATGTCTGTGTACTAATCTGAATATTCTGTAGCAAGTATATTACAAGTTATTGCTTTTCAAATCTACACTTAAATTACTGTCGTGAACTTTATTCGACTGTGAATGAATCTTAGGCTGTTATTATATACATAATCCCTTAGATATAAACCATTGACCAAGTCTGGGACTAGGAGTCGATCCAGCTGCACCTAGACTCTGACAGGAGTTTAGAAAGCAAAGAAGCCTTCTCTGAACCTCGTGACTCAACAGGAGGGTTTCCTCTATCCTTTTATTCTATTAGACATAAACTGTTGACCAAGTCTGGAACTAGGAGTTGATCCAGCCGCAACTAGACTCCAACAGGAATTTAGAAAGCAAGAGGGTCTTTGAACCTCGTCACTCAATGGGAGGGTATCCCTTACCCTTTTTACATTACTCATCTCTGTACGAATCACAAGAAATAAATTCTAACTCGATTTTTCATTGTATATTTATCTTTTTTATCTTACTGCATTTTTGTCTCTGTATACCTAATTTTAGTCTGATTCTAACTTAGTTTTCCTGTGTGCATTTCATCCATGTATTATGTAATACAGTGAACCTTGCCACCAGATTCTGTGAAGTTGTGGTTTTATTTAAATTCCTATTAAATCATTTTTCTTTTGCTTATAACATTGGAAGTGATTTTTAAGTGGTCCAGACCATTCCCTTCCACAACAGTTTGATACAAATGGAAGTCACCTTGCCAGCATCATCTCTGTCTAGGCCAAACAGAGCAGCCTCCCTGTCAGACACTGTGACTAGCCTATGCCCAGCTAGCGGAGTGCCAGCACGGGGTGCACCTAGGAGGCACTCGCATCTCTTTGTGCATATGTGACCTCATGGTGGGCTTTCTTGTCAACATATAGATCAATGGGTTGTAGGGACCTGCACAAGCACACATAGAGCTGCAATATGCACATCTCCAACAAAAAGTTTGTGCAAGTAGGAGAACCTGCACTGCCAGAATAGACTGTGTGTACTCATAACCCATACTACCTGTGAGAGGGGATGTGCACGAACATAAAGCTTTGTACACATAACACTCGATATGCATGCATACCTGGAAGTGCAATTGAAACTTTGGAAGTTGCATTTAGAAACCTCAGGTGTTTATTAACTTTTTGTAGTTGTCTTAATATTGTGATTTATTTGCTGTAATGCTCAAATTGATCTTGAATGTATACTTCTGTATTGGGTCTGGCTGAGATGGAATTAATTCTCCCCATAGCAGCCCTCATAGTGCTGTGTTCTGCATTGGTAG